>BMAO01039568.1:0-196027 GCA_019973975.1 Trichonephila clavata
CTGCTTATGGCCACTCACTGACATGACTACTGCAGTGCTACCACTAAATGATTCTGCTTGGTGCCCCTTCAAAACCAGGGTGGAAAATGGACAGTACTCACCCCAGACACCCTAGTTTGCTGCAAAGTTTTAGAACAATGGACAAATTTAATTTATTTATGTTGCTTCTGTCATTTATTGGGTCTTAATGGCAGATGCTTAAAGACGGGCAGGATAAAAAGTTTTAATCATCCACTGTTTGTTATTCCTCTTCTCAAGGTGGCTTCACATTTATACCGTATTTTTCCTCCTCTACTTTCCAGGGTTGTGGTCCCAAAATTCTTGACTATTTTTCTGCCAACAAAATAAAAGAACATTTTAAATTATAAACAATAATTTGACTGCAAGCTGGTGCACTACGGAGGTTTGAACATGTATGTACTCCAGCACGTATAAAAATGTTTATTATTTTCAAACATTTTATCTCCAGTCTTTAGACAAGATAGCTGCAAAAGAAAACATCGTCTTTTGTTGTTGATTCCAAAGCGGCAATTGGCTGGTTCACAGCCCTCCAATCATTATGAGCTAAGATTACCACTGTGATCTGCCTGAGAAAATGAGACATACAACATACACTGCACATTGTTTACATGCAGTGGATCTCATTGCTGATATATGCAAGGACGTCTCAAGAATTTTCGAGGTCCTAGGCCTATAATCTTGAGATTTTGGGAGTCCCGTCCTCACAAAAGCAACCCACCATGTCCTGAAAAGTAGACAAAGACAAGAGAATGCATTGTCAAATATTTGTCCAATGGTCATTGAAATAAAATAAATGTGTATGACTCAACACCTCAAAACCTAGGTTCAACCGGCACTGAATTACGTCTACTTTATACCTCTAGGTGAGTTAAATGACTGCTTAGTAAGAAGCCTAGGAATGACATGGACAATCTGTCATCATGAACAATACAGTCTACCGGTTTCTGCCAGTTGATTACAAAGTTTAAAATTCTGTTTTCAGCAGGTGAATATAATGGAATAATATTTGAACCACCAAATTATCTAAATCATGACCACACATTGAGACTCTCACGAGGGTGAGGCCTGACCCAGTTGCCATGCCTGACGTCCCTGGCATATGGAAACAGAGAGGGCTTGATGCTATGTTGGCCATGTAGACTCAAAGCAAGGAGCGCAGACCTCACTGGTCTGTCTACAAAGTTAAACAACTCATTACAGTGAAAATGAACTGAAAATTTTTGCCAATCAACCCCAGACAGACCACAGTTCTTGCCCCATGCCAGCCCAGCCTATCTCAAATATCCAATTTTCACGGAGAATCACGTGAGCCTGACACCTTATCGTAATGATAAATAAAGTCCTTCGGTTTCATGCCACTGATTTTACTGCAGTGAAATCTGTGCTTCAGAGCATCAGAAAGGCCTCTGAACGGTTCTCGCACCACGCCATGCCTTTAAAGCCTAGGTTGCAGCTCCTGGTTCTTCCTTTCGGCCTTGCCCCTTGGTCCACCAAACCTTCCATCTACACGGCTGTTGTCTCCCAGACACGCTGGCCAGGGATGCGGAGAACGGAAATTCCACTCAGGCTGAGACATGTCAGCCTGATCTTAAGAATGGGAAATATTGAGGCCGTTATTCTGACCACCCATTTAGGCTACTTTCCACCATTAGAAAGGAAAGTGGGCACATCACATTTTAGATAGAGGCTCAGGAAGAAATGAGCCTTCAGTTATATCTAACGAGAATTTTGTCTAGTCCAACTGGCTTGTCTCATAGCAGTTAAGAATCTACTAGCCTTGGACCCACATGACTCTTGAATACAGACCAGCTCTACACTGTTTTCATCACCTATTTATTGGGCTGCTAGCTGAATTGACGACCAAGAGATATGGTAATGTCTTAAGCCACAGGTCAACTGGCCTTGGCGCCTGACTGTGGGTCTGAATAAAGCCCCATCTCACTCTCAACTCAGCCTTACGCGATCAGATTAGAACAATTTCACCGGTCAACATGGCTCGCTGGTATCTTCCAAAACTTGGTAAATTTCGACGATATGTCAAATGGGCCACAAATCGTCAACTTTGCATATTCTTAGCTCACCTACCATACCATTAGTAACCATTTACCATATTAATCAAAGGTGTTTTGTCCATATGTTTCAAAGACTGTAAGTCATGGCATTATTTGTCAGTTGTTTGCAATATATTTTGAAGATGTATGCTATGTTCTGCCTAATTTTATGTGGCTCAGGAGGGCTATATTTGTAGAGGTTCAAAACTTATGGTGCTCAGGCCGAATTTTAAGACGTCCCGTCGAAGGTTAAAAATATTCCAGCATGCACTATTAAATATTATGTTTATATGACAAAATAGTTTACCATTAGCTACAAATGGCATTTTTGGCATTTGACTTGATGGAATGAATATGGTGTAGTAATGCAAGATTTCTTTATTTTTGAAAAGTAAAACTATAATACAAGATTTCATATATTTCATTGTCCTGAATATAAAATCAATGAATTATTTTTAAATCGTGAACTTGTAAAATCTTGAAAGATAGAGCCAATTTGAAACTAACTTTATGAATGAAATGATTACCTGATGCATGAACACTTGGTTGGTCGGAGGTGCCTCAAAGGTCTCCATTTCCCACGCCATCCGCTCTAGGTTTCAGTCCATCCACGGGCAGCCTATCACGGTAGCGCTGCTTTTGCGCTGGCGCATGCCACCATGGCCAGCAGAGTAAGGATCGATGACACAATGGGGTGCAGAGACCACCACACTCCGTAGGTACCTTTTAAGAAATCATTATTGATGAACAAGGATCGCTTTATTAATAACTTATTCGCAGTCACATATTTTCAAAAATGGCCTAATAGCTAAAAGGAAAGAAAATAGATGCAATTTTATTGAAAATACTAAGGAAAACATATCTTCCGAGAATGAAGAGAAAATTAAAATATACAGAGAAACAGTTTAACAACTTGAGGAAACTGCAACATTTTGTGCTAAATGATATTGTAAAACCGCAGTTTTAACAAAATTGTCAGAGCACTCTTTTATTTCATTTATATATGCAATGTACCAACTTAGTTCAGTATGCCACTTCCATAAGGGTCAAGGCCTGAGCGCCCTATCCAGCCATTTGACTCAGGGTTAGCGGCATGTGCATATGTTTCGCCGGGCGGTCGGGTTGATGAAACCACCAGTGTCAGTTCCGCTGCTTGGTACTGCATTTATCGACCCACAGAAGGGATGAAAGGTAGAACTGATCTCCTGGCTGAACCCTGACCTGGTGACGAAGCGCGATGCCTCATTTCACCGAGCTTTATACATGAATAATGGTGGATCCTACCAGGCACATTTCATGGCGCCAAAATTTGGTTAGATAAAGTTTACAAAATGTAACCTCCTTGCCAAATTTAGGGAATAGTAACCAACGGGATTTTTGACAGCTATCATTTTTCTGATGGCCATTTGAAGACGTAAGATTTTTCTAGAAAGCTAAAATTGATAGAATGAGTGATTTTTAAATGAAAATATCATGGAAAGAATGTTAGAGAGAGCGAAGATGCGTTGATAAACTAACTCTGAAGATACCACCATTGCATCTTTAGAAGCAACGGCTTTTCTGTTTTATTTAAACAGGATAATTCCTGCTTTTGAAGTTCGACGAATGATATTTTTCTTTGAATGAAAGATGTAAGAAATAAATGTTTACTTTAGAATCATATCTGATTGAAAATATTTCGTAGGTATGGATGTCCGAAATATGAAAATAATTTGTTTTGAGAGAAATGGAGATCATTCATCGTACCACGTATCTATATTGATTTCTTCCCACTGTACGGAGAAAAGAAATACTCAAAAATGACTACATGGACTTACTCAGTTTCAAATGAGTTTGTTTATATCAGATTTGAACCATGCCTTTACAAATATGAGACATTACATGTACTCAAAATTTCAAAAAATGGTTAATTAACACTATCAAACAAATTAAAAAGATATTCAGGATTAAAAAAGTTTTTTTAATATACTGGCTACATATTTTAAAGATTGGGTTCAACAACAAATTTAGTTCTCATAAATCTTCCGAACTATTTTTCGTTTCTACCACGCTACCCGCGGACGAACACATGAGTACTAGATTGTTTTGATTTTGTAAGGCTTTTATAGGAATTTAGCGTAAAAATGGTAAGGTAATGGTAATTTAAGAGGTATGTGGCTACGTTTGGAGCATTTTATTGAAACATAAATTTTCAACTAAAAAAACACTTTTTTCTTTAAAAAGGGTGTGCATAGAACTAGGAATTAAGGTTCAAGTGTAGTATAGATACTTGGCGATGTAAAATTTTTTTGGTGACCAAAATCGATCGCCAAGCTACTTCACTTAGCGATAAGTTTCCCGAAGCCAGAATGAATTCGTTATCTAACCAATAATATCTATATAAAAATCGAAAGGGCCCTCTCCCCTATACTACACTTGAGTCAGGAATTAAAATACAATTCCACAAAATTTTAAATTATTTTGGATAGATTGGGAATTTTTAGTTAAAAATTGCAGTTACAGTAAACCTTGTATTGAAAATTCTAATTAATATATTCAAATAATATTAAAACTGCACACAAATAACATCATTATCTGTGCCTAAAGCGATAAGATTTACATTATTTTTTTGAAATTGGTCAATTTTTAAAAAAAAAAGCATGTTTTTTCTCACAAATTGTATGTGCAATAAATGCATAAATACATACACAGAGATTATAGTCTATAATACAAATAAAATAAAATAAAAGTTTTCTTAAAATGTTAATTCAATGTCTTAAAAAGAAATCCATTTGTGAACTTTACCGTGAAGCCAAAAAACATAGTTTCTCAGACAATGCTTTTAAAGATTTAAATACAATATGAAAAATGTTCTACTAGTTGTACATTTCTTAAACTCACCATATTTATAGCTCAAACTCTTTAGCTTCATGTTTAACTAATTTTCAACCCTTTTGCTGTTTTCTGGAGAGTTTTATAGATTATAAAAATTGTCGAGTTTAGTAAAATTTTCATGAAAAATTGCAATTAGGATCTTTTACACAAAATTCTAATGAATGTATTCAAATAATATTTATACAGTACATAAATAATGGAACATCTTTATATATTAGGAATTAAAAGATATGTATTACTTTTAAAAATTTTTTAAATATGCCAAATTTTATGCAAAAACTCGATTTTTAAAAAAATTAATGATATTTTTTACATTTAAATGCAATGAAGTACATAAATACAGTGAACCCCAAAAGTGTTCGTACACTTGCAGTTTCCTATAAAATTTAATGATTTCGACTAATAAAAATTAATGTATAGAAATTGTAATTTTTTTATGATATCTGCAACTTGTTCTTAATGGAATGACATAATTATTTTTTTAAAAATAGCATAACTATTATTTTTAAAAATTAATAATCAAAAAGCTCCTGAAAAATTACGCCACTAAAATCTTAGAACACTTAACAAAAATCTCAACATAGCTTTAAATATTGTATTTCTTTCTTAATTTAGAACTTAGTAGGATATCTTTTAGTGTCCACAACAACTTTTGGACATCTTGATATAGATTTAATGAGTTTTTGTAATTTCTGCATCGATTTACCTCCATGCTTCTGTGATTATTATTTTTACTTCCCATTATGTGTTTATGTCATGTTTTTTTATTTTAAATCTAGTTCTCCCCAAATATGCTCTGCTGGGCTAAATAAATTGATTGAGGAGGTGTTATCACAAAATTTTCGGGCAGTTATAAAGACACCAGCGGTGTACATTGAGAGCAGTACGCTCGGCTTCATTATCCTGTTAAAATATGAAGTCGTGTTCAATATCAAATTTTGGACAGACAATTTAAAATTTCTCTTTAAAATATTTGACTAGAGCTCATGATTCTCAATACCATCAAAAATTACCTAATTCTGTGGCTGATTTACGCCCCCATGCAAGAACACTTCCACTTCCATGGTTCATTCATCCAACTAGATTCTTGTGACTTAAGTTTCAGAAAATTCAAAATTGACAGGAAAGTGATTGGGATGACAGAAAATTCAACATTTTTGGTTCTGATGGGCATATAATAGTTTTAAAGGAAAAAATGAGGCATTTAATCCAGTGAATTTATGTGGAACAAGAGCTCCTCCACCTCCATGTATCAACACAGAGGTGTTCTTGCGGGGAGGGGGGGGTGTAAATAGGCTTCAGGAATTAGGTAATTTGGTATTTTTTGATGGTATTGAGAATCATGAGCTCTATTTAAATATTTTAAAGAGAAATTTTAAATTATCCTCTCAAAATTTGGATATTTCAGACGACTTCATTTTTTAACAGGATAATGACGCCAAGCGAACTGCTCTCAATGTACACTGCTGGTGTCTCTATAACTGTACCCAAAAGTTTGAAAACACCTCCTCAATCAATTTATTTAGCCCAGCAGAGCATATTTGGGGAGAACTAGATTTAAAATAAAAAGAAAACATGACATATAAACACATAATGGGAAGTAAAAACAATAATCACAGAAGCATGGAGGAAAATCAATGCAGAAATTACAAAAACTCAATAAATCTATATCAAGATGTCCAAAAGTTGTTGTGGACACTAAAAGATATCCTACTAAGTTCTAAATTAAGAAAGAAATACAATATTTAAAGCTATGTTGAGATTTTTGTTAAGTGTTCTAAGACTTTAGTGGCGTAATTTTTCAGGAGCTTTTTGATTATGAATTTTTAAAAATAATAGTTATACAATTTTTAAAAAAATAATTGTCATTCCACCAAGAACAAGTTACAGATATAAAAAAATTACAATTCCAAAATATTAATTTTTATTAGTCGGAAACAATAAATTTTATAGGAAATTGCAAGTGTACGAACACTTTTTGGGTTCACTGTATATACACAGAGATTAGATTTTGATTCATAACACAGATAGAACTAAATAAAACATGTTCTGAAAATTTAAATTCAATATCTTAAAAATATTTTGTGTAGGGATCAGCATCTGGTTTTTTTAACTCCAATTCCAGTTTACTAATTATGCTATAACTTTGCTTCTAGATATCATAGAAACAAAAATAGAGTGTTTTTGGAATCTTAAATGTATAGTCTTTAAAATAAAAACACAAAAGTAATTTTTGAAAATTTTCACCAAAACTGCGAATTTTGGGTAGTCACATATCTTAATGAAATTTACTTGATTCATAATAAGTCACATTGTTGATTTTTTGGGCACTTGCTTATAGGCAAATAATAATTTAAGTATTCCTTTGCTACATTGGAATAGTTTTATTTTCATATTGAACTTTAAAATAGCTTGCATGTCTTGAAAAAGGCAAGCCTACAAAATAAATTTTTGTTTTCAATTAGTAATCTTTTTAAGAGACTAATTTCTTGTAGATTTTAAAGAACTTTTCTAGCTTATTGGTAAACTTATGGAAAAAGGCTTAAAAGTTCACATAAAGAAATTATTTCAATACATTTATTTTATGGTTCCTTTATTGTGACTATAGTGTTTTGTTTATTTGGATGAAAATAAATGAAGTATATATATCAGATTCTTTATATTTAACCCAATATAAATATATTTTATGCTTTTACTCATTAAAGAAAGGTAGAAAAAAATTATGTTTTTACCATAAAATCTGGCATATCATGTATACCATCGTATTACATGCACTTATACTTTCAAGTAGCAATTTTTAATTTTTATGTTTATTTGCTGAGAATGTGCACCCCCATTTTCATGAAGAAACCTGAGATGTATGCGAGTCATGCTCTTAAAGTTTGAAAGTCATTTATTCTAAGCTTTAGTAAAAAATAGTATACATCTAGAAGTGCAACCCTTTAAGTTCATAAGGAATGCCATTTCTTTTAAATAACCATTATTTTGATCTATGTAGAAATCTAATTTTTTGTCCTGTGCTCACATTTTTTAAAACTCTTATTTTTATACCTGGTATATAACGTGCACGCTTAAAATTCAATCTTATTTTTTGTGTTAAAAGTGTGCACCATACACCAGATTTTACGATACATATTACCACAACAATGCCAATGTTCAAGATAACGTGCCAAGTTGGTGACCCTGATTTTGCATGTGTCGTATGCGCCAGATTGACTACCATGTGTTGTATTACATATAATTTCACCAATATGGTTGCAATATTATGAAAGTACCAAAAATTAATACAGCTTGGGTACAAAAACTCCTGTATGCAGGTATGTTGTACACAAGTGAAAAAACATAAATCTTGGTACTTACGTATTATCACAACCAATTGGTGACATTATATGAAACAAAGCACCTGTTTGCCAATTCAGCACGTTCAACACACAGGAACTCGGAGGGTACTTGTGTATTTTTGCGACAATCGCTGACTCTAAATAACTCGCTGAGTTGGCCACCCCGATTTCCTATGTGTGGTACACACTGAATTGGCTGCCAGGTGCTTCATTTCATATAATATCGCTAATAGGTTGCAATAAGACGCAATTACCAATCAGGGTTGCCAACTTGGTGTGTTATTATTAGATTTGGCATTTGTTGTGATAATACGTAATTTGTTCAGTCTGACGTATTTGAAGCACAATTAAATTAAATTATAGTTTTAAGAAACATGCTTTTTTATCAAACTAAAAAGTAAGAAATAAATCTTATATAAGAATAAAATGATTAACTAGAAAATTAATGTCATCGTGGTAAAGGCGTGGGGTCCTATGTACTACATTTTTACACTAACTCTGCATTTTGGAATAGAACTAGTAAGAAATTATAACAATTGATATTGAGCACCCCACTCTTTTAAATGCAGTTATTATTTTTCCAGTTTCAATTTTATTTTTTTCTGCTTTTTTCTTGGCATTTCTAAATACCTTTTGTTCTATTTCTTTAAATCCTGGCATTCATATTTTTCTAATTGGTTTTCTATAAAAAAAAGTACTTATGTTTTTGCTTCTTAATGTAATTCCTTTTTTGCCAGGAATAAGCCATTCTTTTAAATTATTGTCATGTTGAGTTCTTAGTGGGAGACCATCATCATTGATTGAATACTATTGGATGCGAAAATTTATTTGCAGCGATTTCAAAACCACTTCTAAAAGATGTTTAATGTGTAGTGTACTGATAACAAATTAGTTCCTGTATATATTGTTCCAATGTGTGGTATTTTTTTAACTGTTGTTTTTATAAATGTGAAATTCAGGTAGACGTGCAATATTTATAAAAATTGTATTTTTAAAATCTTTTATCTTGTTTCTAAATTATGAATGCTTTATTTTTAATTTGCAGTAATTTCATTTCTGCTTGTTAGTACAAATCTTGATTTTTAATGTTTCCACTCATAATTTGTTTTAAATTTTGCATATAGCTCTGAATTTTTAAAAAAAAATATTTTATGGATAAAATTAATTTATGAATTTCATACATTTTGCACTTTCTGCCAAAGACCATTGGTTTCACATTGTAGCCTTTGTCCTTATGTTCTAAATACTCATACAGGTATAGCATATCACTACATGTGTTATGCTAAATTTTGTAAATAGTCATTTCGAAAACTATATAATTATGAACAACCTTTGTAAAAATTTTACTCTAATGAGAAAACTTTCAAAATTCCTTTCAGAACCAGCTATCTATAAATTCTGCAGTAAATAATTTAGATGACTCGCATATCCTAACATGTAATTTATTTGAAACAACACTGTTTGAAAGGCATTTTCACTCACATTTTGTAACTCAAAGACAAGATTTGATAAAAAAATTAAAAAGTTGTTTATTTATGTACTTTTACGCACTTTCCTATATTTACAATGATAATTCAATATATATTACACTAAAACATAATCTGTTCTGCACAAATAAGGATGGAGTTGACTATAATATGGATTAGATAGTGTTTATAAAAAAAAATTTCAAAAATTTCACTTATATTCTTGTTTATTTTTTATGTATATATGTATGTGTACAATTTCCAGAATAAATATTTCAACAATATGATTTTGGTTTGTTTTATTTTTCTTGTTAACAGTGAATAATTGAAAATAAAATGCTATATAAAGTAGAAAAATGGCTAGATTATGATTCTGCTGCTCCTTGGAATGTTATTTTTTCTTTTAAATGGGTGCAGAAAACTTCTCTAAAAACTCTTTCCAGTTGGTTAAAAACTTGTTTATTTTAAATGTTTTTTAATGCAAAAATCTACTGTTTTAGTTGTTTTTACATTCTTCTAAGGACTGAAATTTTTAAGTATTTTAATTTAAAAAAAACCATTAACTTAAAAACTATAATATTTGTTTTCTTTGGTGATAGGAGAGTGTAAAATCAGTTGATTTAACAAAAAACGATCTTAATTTTTAATATAGCAATGCATTTTCTTTATTTCCATGTGGATAGATGTTTCTATTTAAACAAAACAATTGATATAAAGAGTACTTACACACCTGGGCCTAATGAGTGTTAGTTTAGTCAAAAGGTTTTTTTCTTCAGGTTGCATAATATGTAAAAAAGCTATTTCTTTCTGGCATTGTTTTGAAATTTTTACTTAGAAAAATCTGTTATTTATCATAATGTTTCCTAGATATTTCTAATAACTTATTATTGAAGGGCTGAATTTTTTAAAATAAAAGTTAATTTTCTGCTTGTATATGATTTTAAGGAAACAATATAATGCTTCTAGAGAAACATAAATATAAATAATGAATCAAATTGCTTCTGGAACTAGTTCAAAATGCATACACATTTGTTTAACTATTACATCGAATTCATTTTTGCAGTTTTCAAAGATTTATATTTGCGGTAAAAGTTCGAAGACATGCAGTTTGTGATCAAATAATAGTTGCATTTTTTTTCTCGAAAAGTAATATTTTTGTCGATACTTGCTTATTGTCGCCACCGTATTGGCGACATTATATAAAACGAAGTACATGGTTGCTAATTCAGCGCGTAGGACACATGCGAAATCGTTACTGCCAAAATTTGGCGAGTTATCTTTAACTTAGGCACTTTCGCGATAATATGCGAGTACCTTTTTGTTACACACAATAAACGTAAAATGAATTTTGATTTCGAAGTTAAGTGTAAAAATTTCATGAAATGAAAATAAAATAATACGTAAGATGTAGAAAGTGAAAATTTACAACTCAGGTATCACATTTTTAAATCCCTTAAGATTTGGGTTTACTAAATATTTTTCTGTTAAAAATTCATATTAGATACAACAGTACCGAAAATAAATGCTATACATACTCATTTTATTGTTTTAACTCATATTTGATACATTAACAAATTCAAATATGAGTGCATTATATACTCATATCGATCTTTCATTCTCAAAAATTTGATCCCGTAACAGGTTCAAAAATGAGAATGTACTTGTGTCTCCATATGAGAATATGCGATTCTCAGATTTGAGTAAGCGTGCATCGGAGCTATTTTGAGAATGTGAAGTACTCAAAAGTGAGCTGTTTGCTCTCAGTTTTGAAGATCGTTTCTCGCAGTGTAGCGTTTCAGAAGCGACGCTTTTTCAGTTTTTCTTGTTGAAGCTGTTTTAGAAACCACGTTTTTTTCGTAAAAACACGACGGATGGATTTTTTTTTCTGAATAAATGGTAAGAAAGTAATGCTTGTTTTTTGTTTAAATGAAAAATAAATAAAAAAAGTTCGAGCATGTGAAAAAAAATAATTTGTGTTCTAACTGCTAAATATTTTTTATTTTTATAAAGCAATATGCTTAGAAATGATGACGACTTGAAATTCGGACTATAGCTCGGAAGTGGATGACAATGCATGAAAATGGGAAAAAAGAAAACAAAAACAAAAAGGAGGAATTTTACAATATTTATTCCGTAAAAATACATGATACATTAAAATTTTTTTTAATTCGAACTTTTTCTTCTTTACACACTTTTATTTGTTTGACGTGTTCAAAAGAGACGGAATCTAATATAACGATCCGAGGCCTCGTAAACGGAAAGAATAAATACACTTCAGACCCGTTAATTAATATCCATTGAAGAGCAAGACTAATTCCACAGCCACGTAATTCCAGCTTCAAATATCAAACTCAAGAATAAATTCAACAATGAATAAATGATAGTTTAAAAAACTAAAAAACACGCTTTTATTGTAATTCGAATTAAAAAATGAAAAATAAATTATAGTTTGAAAAAAAAAACTAAAAAACCCGCTTTTATAGTGAATCGAACTAAAAAGTCAAAAAATAATTTTTAATAAAGAATAAAATGACTAACGAGAAAATGAATGTCATTGGGGTAAAAGCGTGGGGTGTTCTATAAATGTATCAATTGTTATAATTTCTAACTTCTATTCCGAAAAGCTGAAATAGTGTAAAAATGTAGTACAAAGCACCCCACGCTTTTAACACAATGACATTCATTTTCTCGTTAATCATTTTATTCTTTATTAAGAATTATTTTTTGACTTTTTAGTTCGATTCAGTATAAAAGCGTGTTTTTTAGTTTTTTTTTCAAACTATAATTTATTTGTTTGAATGAAAGATTGATAGAATCTTGTAATGGATGCTCGAAATTTGCATTTAATTTCTTATTTTTGATTTTATATTTCCTTTGTTGACCGTTTTGGAAACTACGTTTTTTCGATGTTTTTCGTCTCTTGACGCCATTTTGAAAACCACGTTTCCCCCTCTTGTTTACGTCTCTGACGCCATTTTGAAAAACGTGGTTTTTTACTTGGCGCCATTTGGCGAAAAACTTTTGTCGCCAAATACAGCAGTGTGCTGTGCTAGGATTTTACCATAATTAATAAAAGTCAATGAAACAAAAAAATTCACAAGAACTTAATGAAATTTAAGTTTTTTGAAAAACAAATCATTTATAGAGTTTTTGGAAGATAATCTGATATTTGTCTCTTAGCATCAAATTGTCAACAAATCGTTCGATGTAGAGCATTTTTTCAATTCATTTCACCATTGGAATGTACGTCTAAATAACTATGCATACTTTTTTCCTGATATCCCCCATTTCGGAAGACGTGGGAACTGGAGTTACATTATTCATTTCATTTTCTTCGCCAAACTTTCTCAAACATTTCATTAAGTGCCTGGTGTTTCCCCTATTTGTTCATTCCCAGAAGGGAAAAGTTTCTTTTTAAGGGATTTTCGTTTCGTGTGTGTTAAGAGAAAAAAATGTATGAAAATACATAATAGGTTTGTCGGGACCGTTGTATTATATCGTGTTAACCGATATTTTGGCTTAAGCGTTTTCACTTTAAACGTAATTCACTGTATTAATATATTAAAACTAGGAGGAAAGCTAATTTTCCAAGAAGGGCGTTCTTGGAGATTTTATGGTAATTAATTTAATTATCACATTAAAAAAACGCATATTGATTTATACTTTTTCTGATAAAAATGAATGCTAGTCATTTAAATGCTTGTAATAACTGAATTTTCATATATTTAATTAATATTTGTAAACTAGCCATTACCGTCACGGATACTAATGACATTGTAAAACTATACACAATGTCTGGATACTCACTATAAGTTTTTTGAATTTATTGCCATCTAACATTAAGATTTCGATTGCAAAGAAAAATATCCTTATATTTCTTGCCTTTTGATTAAAAAAAAAAAAAAAAGGACAGAAATTTCTAACAAAAGTATATTTAATTATTTACTCCTCTGAACCACCACACTCAGAGCCGATTTCCTCAAATCCCATTTTTAGCAGATATCTACTCAACAAAAGAAACACGTTTGCCAAATTTCAAATCTGCAGATTTAATTGTTCAAAAACTTGAATTATTTTATCTATACTCCCCTCTCCCCGTAATCTCCCCCAACCCCTTGAGAGTAGATTTCTAATCTACTCTTAGCGGATTTGTACTTAACAGAAGAAACATGTTTGCCAAATTTCCAGTTTGTTCATCTGTTAATTCATAAACGGGAATATTTTATAACACATAAAGCCTCAACCCCCCTATTAGGAGTCGATTTCCACAAAACCGTTCTCAGCGTATATCTACTCAATAAATAAGTTTATTTGCCGAAAACGTTCCCACAACCCCCCTTTGGGATTCGATACCCTCAAAACCTGGTTTTAGCTGATCTCTACTAAACAAAAGAAACATGTTTACAGAATTTCAAATCTTTATTCCTAATATTTCAAAAGTGAGATTATTTTAAATTTAAAAAAACCTTGTTGGGTTTGATTTTCACAAAACTTGTTTTAAATGGACCTCTACTCAACAAAAGGTACATTCCTGCCAAATTTCAAGTCTGTAGGTTTAATAGTTCCAGAGATCACATGATGAGTGAGTTGCTCTTCGCCTTGATATGTACAGATACTTTGAAAGAATTATTCACTTTAATAAAAACAATTCAATGCATTTAACCAAATTATGTACAAAGTGAAATTAATTGTGATCATTATGTTATATATGCCGGTAAAAACTAAGCACCTAAAATAATGTACCTGCAGAACATAAAATTATACTGCCATTTGAAAATTAAATATCTCAAAGACCATCCTGTAAAATAATGGGGATGATAATATCATACTATCCACGATGTCCACCTCCGAAGGGTACCATCATATACGTTAATGAGATGGCTGATAACTGGCCCAAGAGGTTAATGAAAATGAAACAGCTACTGGCTAGTGTTTCTTTCCCGGGATCCTGGGAAATCATAAGATTTTTGTACTTTTTCAATTCCCGGGAATTATACTTCGTTCCGGGATTTCAATTATCTATAAGGTACCTATTTTTGACTTGACTGTAGATTTCAACCTCGGACATTCTTAGCTGACCCTACTGATGCAATTTACAATCGTTAACCCCAACTTCCAGGAGGAAGGAATGTTCGTTACCCCAACTGTGGAGTAAGAGTGTAGTATGAGAAAGAAAGATTAAAACGCTTTCGTGGGATTGGTGAGAATTTATACAGCAAGACGTGGATAATGTAATACTTAAAACTATTATTTATTTAATCTTTTTTTTTTAAAAAAAATTTCGGATACTTGTCTTTATTAATTATGAGCTATTTAATTGAATCAGCAATTTGAAGAAGGGAATGAACCCATAAACTGTTTGGGAGAGAATATGTTTGTAAGCAATCTCGCAATTTTTCTCTTATTTATTATTTTTCTAAACCTAACTTTCGCGCGCGTGTGAGATTCTTATATTAATATTTATTTATATTTATGTTACAATAATATAGCAATTCCACAAACAAGGAATCTGTTAGACAAATAAAATATCTTCAATAATTATTATTTTTAAGGTACACAATTGGCACTTCAGCAGCAAATGAGTTTTCAAGTTGTTATTAATATTTATATCTTAGTAGCAACATTAGAGAAATAATTGATTCAGCTTTGACTGGTTAATTTTCAAACGCATGTGAGTCAGTAGTAGAATATTAATTTCAGTAATTATTCTCCAACTGTGATCCCCCCCCCCCCAGATTTTTAATTCACAAAATCTTTAATTGTAACATTTTTTCCATGCCTTAACGATAAAAATATAAATTGCTTATGCTTTTTGAAATTCTATTTTAAAAACAAATAATTAATTTATTATATATTTTTTGTATCTTTTAGCTCATTATATAAGCAAGTATTAATTCTGGAATTTATTTGTATCCTTATATTATAAAATTATTATTAATTTTATTTAAAAAATAACTTGTTTTTAAATTTTTTGAAAATTTGATGTATTTTCGGGAATCTTGGGAACGACAACTCCATTCCCGGGATTTCCCGGACATTCCCGGGAAATCAGAAACCCGTCTACTGACATTTCGCTCCCGCATCAAGAACTGTAATCTAATGCAAGATCTAAACTACATTAAATATGGCGTATTCCACCAACTCACAAACGGTATACAGAACCAACCCCTGACTCTTTACTGGAAATCAAATGTGTCCGTGGCTCCCAGACTGCTTTGGTCCGACTACCAAGTGGACACTTGAAATGTCTCTCCTATGATTGGGTTAGAAAAATCCACCCCCTTGTAAGAAATGCTGTGACCATCCAGCTTTACCGGATCGCATTTTGAGATGCATCGCACTTTCTAGGGGGGACTTAACATCCGATCTCCTTATTATTATAGATTTTTTGGTGGTCAACAGCCTCCTGGAGCTGATCTGACAAAATTGTCAAATCGTTCGAGGATAAAAAACTACAACAACATTTTTTTGTGTTTCTAATGGGTTACTGATTGGTGTTTTACCATTGCAGACCTAGTACATTCCCGGAGGCAGGTATCTCTTTTGCGGCACCATATAGGTGGACACCAATCACCGTAGGTAATTTTGACGCCCACCTTCCTCCCTAGAGGGAGGCACCTGAGCTCTGACAATGCGAACTTGTACTAGGATTTAATTTTTCCAAGAGCACCCACAAGTCAAACACAGACATTCTACGGATTTTTTACATGCCGTATAATTACACGACATGACCACTGTCGATTTTTTGCATCATGAAAATCCACCGAAGTGCAGAAGGTCAGCTACAAACCAACCACGCCAGCTAGCCGGAACAGCAACAACAACAGAACATACCATTAATTTCTGACGCATACCGTGGGTTTCTAAAACAATAAATTGTAATGAACGTGACCATTTTTTAGATTAGATACTTAAAAACAAATTAGTAAACCGAGTTTTGAGATGAATTAGTTATTTCGATGTAAGAAAGTTTCTTATCAAGTGTATGCTATTTTTTAGGGGATCTCTAAATTTTTCTTTGCAACAACTATACAAAAAAAAAAAAAAAAATGACAGACAGTGGCTTAGATTTGACTTTGTCAACTGACTGTGATTCTAAATTTTGAGGCACATTGTCTGCGCTTAGTGGACTTAAGGTATCCGACTACCCTAAAATTGTGAGTTTTGTCAAAAATTGACAATTTTTATGCTTTTATTTTATAGATCATCTTATTAGCTTTATAAAAATACCAAGTTTATTATTTTCCGTTCACTAGAACAAAATCTACAAGTGTTTTAGTAAGATCAGATGCCATCACTTAAAGCAAGATATGTGAAAATTTGTTCATAAACTTTTTGTACAAAATGGGCCCCTTTTATGAATTTTTTTGAAAATTTTGACAATTTTTTCCCTATTTTAGTAACAATAATGTCTCTTTCTCTTCTTAATTTTAAAATATTTTTCTTAAAATATACTAAATAAGTATAAAATCACACACACACAAAATCTCCATATATCCATTTCAAAAAAAAAAAATTGTCGCCAATAGTCGGATACCTTAATGTGTCAAACAGAAATACAAATCCCGAAAAGGTTCTATAAATAAACGAGCAAAAGATAGCGTTGTATGTACTTACACCCTGCATGTTCAGTAAGGGAAACAACCTGTGGATTTCTTCGGGGTCGATTATCTTCTGAGGGGCCTGCTGCCACCCTTGTCTCTGCATCTGGTATTTGAATTCCATCATGCGTTCTGGAGTTTGGGCCAAGCGAATGCTTCCAGGTCGGTGAAAACTCAGCGACTGCAAAAATACAATTTTCTAATGAACAGTAAGCTCTTGAAACAAGCAATGTAATTTTTTGAGATCCAGAAACTGTCAAGTCCATTTTATTGTCAAATGAATCTTTAGAATTATAAGTCAGAGATGAAAAACTGCGTATTTCGATGTGGCTGAATTTTAAGAGCATGCCATGAAAAACTACGTATGTAGTATAAGTACACAAAAATATATTAATATTGTTGCGGATTTTGTGTAAATAGTGTAAATGATTTGTATTTGGATGTGTAATGCATTTATATTCTTCTATGTTATATATTTTATAATTGTAATATTCCCAAGCAACACCGTGCTTTATGTTATAATGGCGATTCAATGGAAATTGGCGAAATCTTGGCAATAGAGCCAAGTTGGCATCATTTTGGCGACTTTGGCAACCGTTTTGGGGACCATGTTTGGCAAATTCCGTACCTCCTGGATTCTTCTAGAAATTAGTGGAGAAAGCCAGTGATTTCACGATCTATGACGCAAACGGATTTTTCTCGAAGTTTCCGCCAAGGCTATAAATAGAGCGATACTCGCCTCAACTAGTCAATCTAATAACAATAATATGCTTAACTTAATCCCATACGATCCAAATATAAATACCAAAAGGCCGAGAAGAATACTTCTCGATTCTTAATTGTTTTTATTCTCGCAATAATTTTTATTATTGCATCTCAGTAATTTCATTTACCATTTTTCCTTATTAACTTCCTCATATTAAATTTTACGTACCCCACTGGACAAGCACCTCCCACTTTCTCTATTCCCAGCCCCCAGGGCAGCCAATAGGAGTCTATGTTCACGCTACTATCGACCAATCAGAGAGCAAGCTCTAAACTCTCGCCCATGCCAAAAAATTTCATCTCTACAGCACTCAGAGGAATTATCATAGCCACACCTCCCTGATGCTATCGTCTCAGCCAATAGCCATGATTCCTGTTAAGCAGAAAGAAAACCCCACCATCGCCATGCCCAACATCAAAGTCATCCAGGATATGGGACTGAGGACTGTTTCACAGTCCAGATGTCCACATTACAACGCCCATTCAACATCGAGTCAGTCTGGTTTTGACTAGCGACTAGTAAACTTGCCTTCACCGTGATTAGCTCGGCTGTGCTTGTGAATAATTTTTTACATACGTGTATTTTAGATACTGATAATTGTATCTGACTGCTGTTGAAGGTGTGAAGAGCTTCTGAGATTTATTGTGTGAATATTGCTGCTGCATACTGTATTTCAAGGATCGATTTTGCGACAATAAATTCTCATCGCTCTTAAATAACTGTCTCGTTCTTTGTGACTGATTTGCATAAAATCCTCGAACCCCGATCAACGTGATGATATTAAGGGGAAAACGCAGCCGATGACTGCAGTTATTGCATAATAACAGATTTATTAATGGACTAGGACAAACAGATGATTGCACGAAGACAAATCGACACATATACACAAAGAAGTACTATAGCAAGTTATTCACAATAGTGGAAATCGCTATCGTTATTAAGAAGCTTTACAATGCTCCGGTAACAGTTCACTAGAAGAGTAGTCTCCAACTCTCGGGCCACCAGGACACATTAAATTACAGTAGAGAATCGTTTATCCGAACGTTTATTATCTAGAGCGTCAAACATCCGGACCAAAGTCCGGATACATTTTCGAACAGCACAATGTTCAATAGTTGTTTCGCGTGAGGCCAAATGTGAGGGGAAAACCCAAGGTGAGGGATATTTGGCCAATTTTAGTTGTGTGATTTGGTAAACATCTGCGCGGAATATTAGGTCAGTTATGTTTCCAAGTGAGGGGGTGTATACATGCCCTTTTGTTGAGTTGTGAACTGCTATGGCTTCGAATTCAAAACGGAAGCGCAACGTCTTGACCATAGAGACAAAACTTGAAATATTTAACCGTCTCGCGAAGGTAGAAAGTGGAGCGTTTCTAGCACAGTTTTATAATGTTGGAAAGTCAACAATTTCTGACACACACACAAAAAAAAAAAAAAAAAAAAAAAAAAAAAAGAAAGCCGAGAAACCATTTTAAACCGTTTTCTGCGTTAGAGACAGCTATGGAGTGGTACGAACAACCATCAGAGTGCTGTCTTACTCAACTACTGCTGCTCAAGAGAATCATAGACCTTTCAGCGAAAAAACGAAGGAGTACAATGATACAGCGAAAAATAAGTGATTATTTTCCACATAAAAGGTAAAATTGCGATATTTTGCACCTATTTTGCTTTTTCTTCACGCACGTTTTCCGCATGGGATGATTTTCAATATTCGTATAGTGTCTGGTTTCATATTCTGCATGGATCGCATTCAGTTGGCCGTGGGTAGCCTAGTGGTTAGAGCATCGGACTTCAGACCTGAGGGCCTGGGTTCAATGCCAGATGCCACTAAATACCACCGAGTATACACGGAGTACGTGCTCATTAAATCAGTGGGTCCGAAAGTCTTGTGGGCGGTCGCAGCAGAAACTACGAGTGTAGGGGGCTGGAGAATATTTCCCTCCCATTCAGTTCCTTGCCAAAATTGTGGAGGTGGAGATAGGTGGTGGCGCCATCTATCGTTAAGAAGTCCAACCTGTCTCACTGGCAATGGCAACTTTTATTCCTTCCCTGCGGGAAGGACACAACAACAACAACAGTTTAATTACATTGTTAGGGCCATGGGTAGCCTAGTGGTTAAAGCATCGGACTTCAGACCTGAGGGCCTGGGATCGATGCCCGATGCCACTAAATACCACTAAATACCGCTGAGTATAGACGGAGTACGTGCTCGTTAAATCAGTGGGTCCGAAAAGTCTTGTGGGCGGTCGCAGCAGAAACCACGAGTGCAGGGGACTGGAGAATATTTCCCTCCCATTCAGTTCCATGCCAAAATTGTGGAGATGAAGATAGGTGGTGGCGCCATCTATCGTTAAGAAGTCCAACTTGTCTCACAAGCAATGGCAACTTTCATTCCTTCCCTGCGGGAAGGACACGGCAACAACAACATCGCATTCAGTTTTCGGTTATCCGAACAATCGCGTATCAGAAAGGTGTCCGCTCCCAATGGATTCGAATAAACGACGTTCTACTGTATTTCCATTTTATGTATGAATTGATGAGTTTCTAACAGGTGATATCCCAGTGTGATTTTCCATCGAAATTCCTTTATATTCCATCTAAAATATAAACAATCCAATCTTCAGTGGGCCGTGGTAAAATTTTCAAACGTTGACCGGTCCGTGGTCATAAAAAGGTTGGGAAGCACTGCTCTAGAGCAGTTCCACTTGCAGGAACTCGGACAGATGAAGTTTCTACTATCGCAGTCAACGCACAAGACTGGATTCTGACTTCCACAGACTTGAATGCTGTCTCAAAAAACCCTAATAGCCTCACAGAAATTTCTAAAAGGGGTTTATCCCAAAGATTTCTAGAAGATTCCTTGGCAATATCATTTCTGCTAAATTTGTCGCAAAGGGCGATAACGTCGTCAGTCTGGTTGCCCTAACTACATCGTCTGGGGTTTCCAATACCTTATTTTTCCATGATGGGAAGTGAATTTTCCCTGTAAAACTCAATTTCCCACCAGCAGTGTAGCTGCGAAGGGAAAACAACACCTGTGGGTCCTTCAATATTGAAACATTTTTTCATTATGGATACTACGAGTCTGGATCTGGATTCTCCTTTTTACACGGATTTTAAAATAACATAATAAGGAAAATAGAGCTATAAAAGTTATTAATTTTAATAAAATTAAGTTTAATTGTATATGTGGAAATAATTAGGTTCAGAGCTCTGAAACTGGGGGAATCAGTGGTTATTCGTTAGGCTGTAGAACAATTCTAGTTTGTGTTCTGATTGGTTGAGTAGAGTAATGAACTTTTTTTTTTATCATGAATCAAGAAGATTTATTTTTCAATTCCTACTATTAGTTCACACTTTCTCTCTATTTATCTTCTTCAAATTTTCAATCCTTAATAAAATGCATTTGAAAGCACTCGATTGAGCTGACATTTTACATACACGATTATTTTGGATGACAATATAGTAATTTAATCATAGATAATAAAAATTAATTGATTAAAACTAATTATTCAAAGAATTACAAATACAGCCACGTTGGCATCGTTTTTGGCGATCTGTATCAAAACTTGAAAAGGTTCTTTTGTCACATTTTAAAGCGCTCATTTGAGCTGCAATTTTCTATACACTGTTGTTTTGGGTAACAATATGATAATTTAATTATAATTAATTAAAATTTGACTGAAATTAATTATTTAAAGAATTACAAATACAGCCACGTTGGCTTCATTTTTAGCGACTTGAGTCAAAACTTTAAAGATTTTTTTCTTCACGTTTCAAAGCATTCAGTTGAAATTTTATATACATGAATGTTTTGGATGACAAAATACCATACTTTAATGATAATTAATAAAAATTAATTGCCATTTAATGTTGTGATTTGTCATATGTACATACATATTTATATTATAATTGTAACTATTTAATAAAAAGTAACTAATATATTTTTTTGTTGTTGATCTAAGTAGGAAATGACATACATTTTTTTTTATATATTACTTGTTCCTTGTCAGTATTTTCTGGTCAAAACACAAACAAACAATATCTATATAATTATGTATGGTACAACAAAAACTGGTACAACCACGATTATATGTTTAATTGTATCAACATCAACAAACATGACGTTGAATATCGAAGAATCATATAATAATATGTCTCCACCTGGTGGTCGATCACAAAAACACAACAGAAATGTTTCACCTTGTAGATTAATGTTGCAACAGGAGATAAAGATTGTTTCCAGTTGACCAGAGAATTGTCAAAAATAGAGGAGATTAATTAAAACAAATTGAAATATTTTACTATATTTATTTTTAGAAGCCATTAGAGAGCACCAGATGCTACATACCTGTCCAGTTTCCGCTTCTAACTGTGAAAAGAGGTTGATGCTGTGGAAATGAAGTTTCTTCATATTAATCCCTGGATTATAAAACGTTGTCAATCCGGCCTAGAATGTAAATTATATATATATAAACATCTAGGAAAAATTAAAATAATTGTTATTCATCATTTCAATCACATGTTTGGTGTAAAATACAACCTCTGACAATGAAGTTCGGTGAATGAAGTCAGAACGGCCAATCTGGCAACACTGGCAAAACAAAACGCTGCACATGCGTAGGGGGAGGTGTTGACCATCTGTCTCCACCATTGTTCTGTTGGGGACAGATGGTCAACACCTTTGTAAGGTCGATGTCACACCAAGGTCGTTTGTATTCCTTGTAAGACATGTTTTGCAAAGTGCTTGTTTAGTGCGTTGGTTCTTAAGTGAGAACAGGAAATGAACGAGCAAAACATTCATTTAAAGTTTTGTTTTAAGTTTGGCAAGACACCGAAAGAAACTTCCTGGTGTCTTAAAGTCTTGGTGTCTCAAGTAAGACCCTGAAACGAAACGGCGAAGCACAGAATGGCGTTCTTCTGCATCACCTCGTCGGAAAAAGGCCAGAGCGGAAAAATCCCGCATCAAAACGATGCTCATCACCTTTTTTGATAGTCAAAACATTATCCACAAGGAGTTTCCATCTGAGGGACCGACGATGAATGTTGCAAGGTACATTGAAATTTTGATCCGTTTCATGAAACGTTTACGCAGGATACTTGAGTACGCACAACAAGGCTCATGATTTTTTCCCCACGATAATGCTCGCCCTCGCACAGCCAATATCGTCAAACAGTTCCTAGCAAAAAAAGAGGGGAAGGGTTCAAATTGAACATCCATACTCGCCAAATCTCAATCCTCCAGACTTCGTGTTCCCCCGACTCAAACTCGCTTTCAAAGAAAAGGGATTTGATGATATTCCTGTTATCCAACGAATTTTGAATTCCACCCCAAAAGAACACTTCTTGCAAAGTTTCCAAGGCATGTATAGTAGATCTCAGGAGTTCATAGTTATGGGAGGTAACGATTTCGAAGGAAACTTTCATTAATATTTCAGCTACATTAATGTTACAGGACTATATTGCCAGAGGTTGTATATTGAAGAATGCCAATGTAAGCTTTAAAATAGTCCCGACATAGACAGAGTGAAATTTGTTCAGCATTCTTTTACAATATATTAACTTTTAAATAATTTTGTCTAGTCGCCATGCATTTAGAATTGCCTTAAAAAACTTGTTAAAGTTTTAAAAATTACTTTCGGATGGTCTTAGACTTTATCCAGTGCGCTAAATTTGAAACTTCTTTGCTCTGTTACATTTATATATAACCTTATTAATGCTCCTCAAAATCTCATTTTGAAAATCTCGATTCTCGGACTTGCGGCTTCGAAGATTTATTTTTCGTTTATTATATTGTAGATGTCGACGGCATATTGACATGATGAATGAGACTGGTTGTAAAACAGTAATCCTGTTTATTTAACATGTAGACATTGATACGATTATAGCAACAATTACCAATACAAAGAGCTAGCGGGACAAAATGACGAAGACAAAAAGCGGTGAATTTTCCCTGATAATGGGAACTTTTATATGAAGCGGCAACCGGAAGTTCCAAAATTCACACATGACTACCTTGGACAAACCTTGTGATTGGCGGAAAGACATCGTTCTGATGATGTCTTATGTAACCCTACATTAAACAACGTTGGGCTTTTAGTTTTTAAGAGATAAAGTTATGATTATGTCCCATTAGGCGGGTAAGCTATAGTTAATTATTTACGCAAGAGTCCTGGGAGGGGGGGGGGTCATGATCATTACTAATTAAAAAACTTTTAACATGAAATTAAAGTGAATTATTACACACACACACACACAGGGAATTTCGGTGCTTTCGAAGGCAAGGTCCAGAGAAGTGTTGTTAGGGAATTCAGGAAAAAGATATTTGGCGTAGACGACACGAAACACCGAATTATACCGAATGTTCAAAATGCCAGATGTTGTTCATTATATTAAAATAAGCCTGCTGAATTGAACTGGACATATTATCTGCATGATTTACAGTAACATTCTAAGAGAAATTTTTTGGCTAGGCCATGTAACACTAAAAGAAGAGGTAGATCTAGACTGCAAGATATAGATGTAGTAGAAGCGATTCGTTTGGTCCTTAAATCGAAGAGTTGGAGGAGTTCGGTACTCAATAAAGGTGGTTGGAAACGCTTGGTTCAAAAGGCATTGACCCTTCCTAGGTTATCGCGTCATGGATGATGTACATGGATCGACTCAACTATTTCATTAGAATCGAAATCATCAACAACAGTTGGTATAACTCATGTCTACAGCGACAATAGACATAAAAACACACAGGTATATAAATGCAACTTCTCTTCCCTCCTCAAGTATTCAAAAATTATCAGAAAATTTGGAAAGTGTACGAACTTGGCTTCATTGCGAATTTAACAACAAAAATTTCTACTGACTTTCGTTTTTGCAGTCGAGTTGAGAGTTCAAGTCCTGATGCCCTTAAAAATGTTTCGTACAGCAGGGCTGATGGACATTCTCCCGTTGGCACAGTGAAGAATTTTAGAGTGGTTTGAAAATTCTGAGGACGGTTACCAATAGCTCCTGTGTTACTTTTTCAGTATGACTTTAACAAACAAACCGAAATCTGTTCAGAGGAAAAAACTACTCACAGCATGCCAGGTAGAGCCAGCGGTCAGTTCTGACTTCTCGAGTAGCACGACATTCTTCATGCCAAGACGAGCCAGGTGGTAGGCTGTGCTGGTGCCAACGGCTCCTCCGCCGATAATTACTACTTCTGGTGTTTCTGGAACTAATGTGGTGTTCTGGCTGTGAAGGAAAAAAAAGGAAGTACTAAAACTACTTGCCAATAAATAAGCATGATTGTGGAAATTGGTATAATATATGTAGGATATCCCATGGGAACTCTTTTTGTAAAAGGTTAGATAATATCCCTGTACAGAGGACGGCAATTTTAGTCAAAACAGCATTTCAGATCAACGCCATCTGGCGGGTTTATAAAACGCAGACATTAACTTTTTTCCCGCAGAGGCCCACTAACACTTAACAACGAAGCAGCGTTACAATAACCAGGCGGTAAGTTGTAATCCCATTGCATAATGAGTTTTATTTAATGTCTGACATCCTCCTAGAGGGAATAATCTAACTTTCCTAATTTTTTAAATGCTTGCACGTTCTAATTTCGATTCCGTAAATACCCCCCCCCCCCGTAGATACTCTCCTATACCTCATAATAAATTATTTAGTTTGCAACAAGTTTCTTTCTTTGAATTATGTTGTCTATTTTTATTCAAAGTTAACCCATACATCGTAAAAAAACCCTAGACATCCCGCCAACAAAAATCCCGCTATCTGAAGAATCTAACTTTTTTGGGAAGATTTCGGTTAGATTCTAACATATATGTATATTGATATTTATCATTTTTTTCAACCGTAAGACACATCATTTTACATTAAGAAAATCTCCTGAAAATTGCAGTGTGTTTTTATGGTACGCAGGTAATACTGGACCTAAAATATATCCTTTGCTAAAACTTTGGAGTGATTTTAAATCATCCGGTGCTCATTACAGCCCTTTAGCAGGGGGAAAAAATACACAAATAGTGAAACGAAGAGATTCAATATATATGGTCAGAAAATTATCTTTTCTTTTCAAAATAATATGATTTGTTATTAAGTATTACACCGTCGACCCAATTCTTCAGCTCAAAAGGCGTCACCAAATGTTGTGATATACTGCCAAATGAGGGAACCATTCCCGCGCATGCTCAAACCCAATAATAATGTCGCCAAATTCGATCATCGTTATTTTTTTTATTGGTGATTTCTTTTCATTTTGGCGAAATTGGTCGACAGTATAACACGTAAATGTCATAGTTCATTCAATTCCTACTATTAGCTCTAACTCTCTTTTTATATTTATGTATATATTTATCTTGTTCAAATTTTCAATCGTTAATAAAATACTTTCTATTCATCCAATCAAGTTGAAATAATTATTTTTAAATTTGTACTGGACTCTTGATGTTAATACAGTTTTTTCATATATTAATTCATTAATTAAATTAAAATTAAATTAATTACTGTTTTTCGACGCCAACTTATATTCGTCTCCATTGTTGTACCAATGTAACTGTTAAAATAATGACAAAAGTTGGCTTCGAAAACCGGTTTTTCAGCCAAACTAGCCAAACCGGGTGTGCATTGTTACAACAATGCAGACAAGTCATGCTCTTTTTTCAATTCCTACTATCAGTTCACTCTCTCCCCATATATATATATATATGTCTTCTTCAAATTTTCAATCGTTAATATAAAATACTTTCTATTCATCTATTCAAAGTAGGAATTGACTTATTTTTTTTCATATTATACTTTTTTCCCACTTGAAATAACATTAAATTAACTAGGCGAAATTTTATAGTGATATTTAAAGAAATTTATCTCTCTTTTGTTTGTATAGATATCTCTATTCATCAGTACCGACAAAAATACCTTTAATGTAGATTTAGACTGTTTATTGTAAAGGACGCTTCAATCTGTCTATTTCTGCCCGTCATAATGGTTTTCTAAATATAGCCAATATGTCTCATAATTCTGAGTAACGGAACGATGACGAGGTCGATATCTGAGTAGACACCACACCAGCAGCAAACAACGGGAATCAGTTACGCATCAAGATAATTTTATACCCATTTGAGTATATGTCAGAGAAATAAAACCTTAATTGTGTATAGCTGGTTTCTTAATTTTTATACTGCTCGTGATTTATTTTGAAATCGTGACTGAAAAAAAAAAACGATAGTTAGTTCCTTTACCTAATACAGAGACCTTTGTTTTTCGTCATTAAACATTATATTCTACTTTAATTGTAAATTGAAGGAAAATTTGAGTATACAAAACGACAAGATTATGGTCAAAAGGAAATTCGAATGCAGAATATTTTTTCCTCCCCATGTAAAAGATTAAAGAAAAAAAAAAGTAAGAGAAGATGAGAAATATATAGATACAGTAAAATACATTTTGAACGCGAAAACGCTTTAGACGAAATATCGGTTAACACGAAAAAATATAAAGGTCCCTACATACTATGTATTTTCACGCAGTTTCTTTCTTTTAACACGAAACGAAAATCATTTAACACGAAAAGATTTCTATCCCCTGGAAATGAAACAAAATACGGGAAATCCCAGTTGGATTGGACTGCTCTACTGTATAATCGGAAGAATTCATTGCAGTAGATGATGATAATGTGCGTACAGAACCAATTAAGACAGACAAAGACATTTGAGAGTTTGTTCAAAGCTCAAAAAATATCATTGATGCAGATTCTGACGAAGTAAATGAAATGAATAATGCAGCTCTAGTTCCCGCGTCTTCCGAAATGAGGAACATCATGAAAAGTATGCGCAGTTATTTAGACGCTCATTCTGCAATGGTGAAATGGACAACAAAATGGACATTATCGAACAATTTGATGCTAAGGAAGACAATGCAAAGAAAAATACCAGTTGATTTTCCAAAAGCTCAATAAATGTTTTGTTTTTCAAAAAACTTGAACATTTTGTATTAAATTTCTTTGAAGGAACCCGAACATGTCCGGGGTACTTTTCAACAAAATAGCATATTTAAACGTTATAAATGCTTTAGAACTCAATACCAATAAATACTAATATTTAACTATAACAATATTTAAAATAAATTACCTAAATTTTATAAAAAATCACAATATAGTGAAATTTTAGCAATATTTTTGAGAAACTTCAAAGCAATCAGAGAAAAAAGTAATAAATTTATTTTTAAGAATTATTAAACAAATTAGATGCATTTATCTAGAAATTGTTCTAAAATTTTATCATTTTATTAAAATTTGAAAATTTTAGACCTGATTGAGTAAACATTATATAACAAATGTGACATTCTTTATGAGATCATTATTTAAGTAACATAACCCAAAAAATACTCATTCAATAAGAAATATTTTAGTACATTCTCTAGAAAATAACATGAATATCAGGTTCAAAAAGTTTTATAGAAATATATTTGTAACATTTTGATTTATCAGATTCGCCATGATAGATTTTGAGAACACAATTTAAATATCTCCACTTCCGGTAGATCAAAGACCCACTCCCGGTCTTTCTAACTTTATAAAATTGATTGTAACTTGGTTTCTAGGTAGCGAAGAAACAAAACAAAGTATATTTTGTAAAGCCAAAAGATAACTCTATTCAATAAAATAAAGAACAAAAATATCTGTCTTGACCGAATTTTGGCATTTTCAACGTGTTTGGATACATTAAGTTCTCGTGATTGTTTTTGTTTCATTGATTTTATTAAATATTATACATACATA
This sequence comes from Trichonephila clavata, assembly GCA_019973975.1. Classification (NCBI taxonomy): domain Eukaryota; kingdom Metazoa; phylum Arthropoda; class Arachnida; order Araneae; family Nephilidae; genus Trichonephila; species Trichonephila clavata. Next base: position 28,897 of record BMAO01039568.1, read on the forward strand.
TATACATATCTGTGCAAATAAAATGTATTTTAATAAACTCTTAATTTTGTTGAATAACTGGTTCTTTTTTTTTTGAAGTGGAAACTTCTTTAGCGGTGTTGAGCACTTTTTGGTAGGGGAAAATGTTATGGGTTCGTGTCACCGACATGCTCATGACTGGCGCACGCGCAGTGTGCTGTTTGCCTTAGACACTTTTTGGATGGGTGAAATCTCGTGCGTTCGCGTCACCGACATGCTTATAGCAGTATGTCTGTAGCTATACAGCTGACGTACAGAGCTGTGTATATCGTATAAGTGAAATTCAATGGATTTAATGAAAAGGTCAATGTGTATATACTGAGCATTGCTCGTTGCGATTCAGAAAATGGGTAATACATATTAATGGTTGCCGTTTATATTTCGCCTGGAAAATCTATGAGACAGTTACAACCATTTTTATTCGAAAATTTGATGATTTATACAAACGAAGGTTCTGAAATACTCGAAAAAAGATTTGGCGAAAAATATGATACTGTACCGATGATTTTAAGTGGAGACTTCAATATTAACTTTGCAGATGATAAAAATCTACCACTAATTGAATTTCTAAATGAAACACTTAATTTAAATATGTCCAATGATCGAAAACTCAGTACTACAAAATATAAAACGACGATTGATGCGGTTTTTACGCGATACTTAGATAAATTTGAATCAAACATTTCCCTTTCTTACTTTAGTTACCATAAGCCTATTGTAACTTTTTTAGAACAAAATGAAATAATTGAAAGTACAAAAAGTCTAAGTATTGTTGAAATGAATGATGACCATGATGCAAACAATTACAATGATGTTAAAAATCAAGTACATTGAAATTTAAGTAAATACAAATACTATTCATAAATAAAATATGATTGTATATTATTTGTTAATTCAATTGAATTGTATTTATATTTTGTCATGACGTTGTACAGCCCGTAATATAGTTGAATAATAAAAAACCATATAAACATGCATTTCGTTGTTGCTCGGAGAGTCAATAGATGTGAAAACCAGATATGATGTTGATCATTTTAATTCAAACAAAATGAAATTTCAAATTTTAATACTAAAAGTTCTAAGTTTTCACTTCTATCGGCAGTCTCCATAACTGCCATTTTTTTTTTTTTTTTTTTTTTGCAATATCCTTTAAAATGAAATTTTTTTCACAGGAAAGAGTATTTCAGTCCCTCAGTTTTCTGTTAAGTGATTTTCACTCTATAATTTTTTCCCCATTAGTATTATTTAACATCCTCCCCCATTAGTATTAGTATTATTAACAACAAGTACAAGCTACATTCAATGGAGACACGGGATTGTATTTATCACTTGATTTTCATGAATTGAGATAGTAGCCGCTAGCAGTTACAGAAAGCGCAGATTGTTATATTACTTCGAAGAAAAAGTTCCTTTTTCTACCTTACGTAAGCATCTATCTTACAAAAACTTTTATAAGCGTTTTATACTTCCCATGTCTAAGGTAAACAAAGAAGTAATCTTTGAATTTTTAGACAAATAATTTAAAATAGAGGCAAAGAACTCGAACCAGAATTTCGTAAAATATAGTAATTTCCATCTTTCAGAAAAATATTTTAGGCTTAAAATAATAGCGAATATTTATTTTTTAAATAATTGGAAAAAGCAAATGCTTTAATTTTCGTTGTTCTTTTTTCAAGAGGGTACTACTTTAAAGCATTTTCTGTACATGAAAGTTTTACATTTCGTTTTAATTTCATCGACCCGAAAAATCGGTCACAATAAATTTTATTTCAACACCTCAAATCAAAGTTCAAAATTATCGTAAAATGGGCAACAGTGTTTTTAGATTTGAGAAGTGTGCAGTGATTTCAAAATTTATTTATTTCACAGCCATTGTGAAACATGTAGGAAATAAAAGGGCAAAGGCTTTGTGGTTCGCATTTCATATTTCAAAATCATTAACAAACAAGAGATAACTGCTAAGACTACGGCTTAATATGATTCACGAGTTAAGACGTTATCGACGGAAATTAATCTAATATTTATCTTTTTTTGTGAAAAATAGAAATTACTAAGATATTTCAGAGAAAAACAAAAATAATTATCGAATACTTTAAAGGTCATTGCATTTTTTCACTTTATCTGGAAATTCTCTCAGCCTACTTGATATTGATAAAAGAAAAAAAATTCTTGAAAAAATGAAGACTGTCAGATAGTCGGCTCTTATTTGGATCTGTGCTGTAATAACCTTGAACTTTTCAATTGATTTCAATAGAATAAATCTGTTCTAGACAGACGTCAAGTGATTTCAGGGCATCGCTATTCAAATCAAAGCGATTTTTTTTAAAGAAATGCAAATGCCCACTTTCTATCTATTAAATGTAAAATTTTGTGTGTGTAATGCCACTTAAATACTACTTAACTGACAGAGGAAAATTAAATGAAACACTTGCCATTTAAATGTTTATAAATTTATGGAATTTTGAAAAGAGCAACACGCGAAAAAAAAAGATCATTCTATTTTTCACTTCATATAAAGCATACTCTGAAATGATTCCAATTAATACAGAATTGTAATTTTTTTTTTGTCATTTATTAATGCTAAAAAAAATTTATTCGAATATACGAGGGATGATCATAAAAAAAACGTTACCAGCCGCAGCATTTCAAAACTACATACAGTAGAACGTCGTTTATCCGAATCAATTGGGACGGGACACCGTTCGAATAACCGATTGTTCGGATAACCGAAAACCAAAAGCGATCCATGCAGTATATGATACTGGACACTATACAAATATTGAAAATCATCCCATGCGGGAAACGTGCTTGAAGAGAAAGCAAAATAGGTGCAAAATGTCGCAATTTTACCTTTATTGTGGAAAATAATCACTTATTTTTCGCTGTACCATTGTACACCTTCGTTTTTTCAATGCAAGGTCTCTGATTCTCTTCAGCAGCAGTAGTTGAGTAGGACAGCACTCTGATTGTTGTTCGTACCACTCCATAGCTGTCTCTAACGCAGAAAGCGTCAGCATTTGCTACTTTCGTTGTTGTTGTCCTCGTGTTCATCCGTTTCATCGTCGGCAGGGTCGGATTCTTCTTACTCGGAAGTCACAATCTCGTCATCATTCAGTATTTGAAGCCCAGTCTTCTGAATCGCATGCCATCCAGGTTTCTACATCAACAAAACTCAACTAAAGAGCACGTATATACCCCTCACTTGGAAACAAACTGACCTAATATTCCGCGCAGATGTTTACCAAATCACACAGCTGAAATTGGTTTCGTTTGGAAGTGCGAGCCGTGATTGGATTTTTATGGGTGAAGAATGTGTCCGCATCTGAGAGAGCTGAGCAGGACAACATGTAGAGAAATGGTGCCATTCTTTTCAATCAGGTAGACAGGATGTCGAAAACCGCAATATGGTAGGGAGCGGCCGGTCAAGTTCTTCAACGACAGAAATTAACACGGCCCGAATTAAAGAAATGACTCAAAATGATCGACGCGTAACTCTGAGTGAAATATCGGCAGAGTTGAGACAGAGCTATGGTAGCGTACAGCATAAGTGTTGCGATATTCCAAGACAGTGCCGTGAAAACATCCGCCGAGACCTGGCTCAATGAACAAGGGCCTGATTTCTACCACACAAGACGGGTTAAATAAGTAGGCTCTGCGTTCTGTAAATGCAAAATAGACTTGGTGATTATGTCGAAATGTGATAGGCACGCATGCCTCTTAATTCTCTTTTGTATTTTCTGTCTAGTGTTAAGAAATATTTCTTTATTGACTTGTAACCTTTTGATGTGTAACATCTTTCCTCTCGATTGCTGGAGATTTGTGGTATTGATTTCGTGAAAAGGGACGGAAATGCGCAACAGAAAGTTGGGGAAGCGCGTGCTATTTAATTTGACCAATCAGCGCTCTTGGTGGTGTCTCTTCTCTACCCTCACAGGAAGTTCTGTTTTTTCTCCTTCATTCCGGAGGAGCTCCGCCCCCATCCTCCACCCCCTGCGGTATGGGTCGTGGTATCTTTGTTTTTGTTTTGTTTTCTCACTTAAGGATCGGAGAAGCAGCTAAGTCCTTTAGGCAGAGACGTGGTTAGACAATGACGAACGTGTTTCGATACCTGATTTCGATTGCTGCGTACAATTTACACGACCGGGCCACAGAGCAGCTGGTGTTGCGATCTATCGCAAACAGAACAACTCGCATGTTGTGGCTCCACATATGGATATTACTTATTGTCAAACAAGTGGACTGGGTATCGTTAGTCAAGATATTGGGGACATATGCGCGGCAAAATCCTTATTTGAAAATGGACAAACAGTGATTTTGGTGGTTGTATACATTTCTCCGAATCAAACGGTGCAAAAAATTAAAGATTTCCTGCATTTTTTACGTTTACTATATACCGAAGGTGGTTCTGCTCTTTAAAAAAATAGCTATCACTCGCTCATATGATTTTGAGTGGTGATTTTAAAGTTAACTTCAGTTAGCTAGAAGCCGAGCCACTCATAGCTTTTTTGAATGATGAACTCAAGCTCGAAATGAACACAAATCGAAATGTTTCGACAACTAACAGTGGTACTGTTATTGACGCTATTTTTCAACAGTTTTTAAATACTTTGAAATCACAAGTATATGTGTCATATTTTAGTTATCATAAATTATCATTACTGCTCTTCCCCAAATTGAACAAGAATAATTATTTTTGATAAAAAAACTGCATTAATCCTTGTGTGAATTAAATAAAATTTTCATTAAATATATAATTATTCCATAGAAAGTTATTTCCAATCCTACTCGATTCATTTTTTTCAAGATTTAAGTTGGCATTGCGAATTTACCACGATAACATGTCAGATGTTACACATCGTATGCGACTACTGTAAGGCTCGTTTCTTTCTTTTTTTTAAGTTAATTGTTTTATTTTGACAAACAATTCCAAAGCTAGCATTCTGAAAGCTGGACAAAAACACGAACATATCACAAATAGCAAATAAATTCCTTTCTCCCTTTATTCAATTCAGTAAACCCCATATCGAGGGGGGGGGGAGAAAAGTTCGATTGTTTTCCACGTTGCTTGATTGATTGAAAGTTAGTATGATATCGTTCAGTGACATCACTTCAGGTAAAGTTCAGGCGTATCAGTTACAATTATAGTTAATAAAAAAAAGGTGCGAGTTTTTGAGGGGGTCAAAAGTTTAACAAGATAATCAGATCACATTTCAGGAGATTTGATTATCATTTTTACTATAGAACAATCTCGTGCTTCTGTGCTAAAATGCCAAAAAAGTTTTCTATCAATTCTGAGTCAGTTTAGTTTATCTTCACAAGTTGGCAATGCCAATAAAAAAGTTAAACGAGCCTTACAGTAGTCGATTACGATGTGTAACATCTGACATGTTATCGTGGTAAATACGTAATAGTAACTTCAATCTTGAAAAAACTGAATCGGGTAGGATTGGAAATAATTTTCTATCGAATAATTATATCTTCGATGAAAATTTTATTTAATTAACACAAAGAGTGATGCGATTTTTATCAAAAATAATTATTCTTGTTCATTTTGGGGAAGAGTGGAGACAATAGGCTTATAACTGAAATATGACACATATACTTGTTATTTCAAAGTATTTAAAAACCGTTGAAAAATAGCGCCAATAACAATACCACTGTTAGTTGTCGAAACTGTGGTTCAAAATGACAAGGTTCGTCGTCAAAGCCCCTCCTGTAGTGCGACGTTAATATATATTCACTCAACATCTTAATATTCATTTAGAAATATCAAAAAACGCCTGTTTATGCAATAAATGCACTCACAGTCCTATATTATTTGGTCTACACAACGAAAAAACACTGTTTTGAAGAAAACATGCGTTCGTACTGGTTTTGGGTGCAAAATATTTTTCAGGTCAGCGACTATTTCTCCCACCCCCTTCCTCTACTTGTGCGTTTGACGTTCATTTTGAAGTAGGAATTGCGATAAAGTGACGAAAGAGATCGAATTTCTTCCCTAATCTAGAGAGTTCATCGCAAACAATCAAAATTTTTTCTCAAAAAGAAGAAGAAATAACGAATGACATTCAAAATATATCTGATTAAATTTTCGATAGGTATATTCCAATTTTATGCAGAAGGTCAAGCAGATTTCTCTAACACGTGTCTTGCTTTAATTTTTACCATTCAACGAATTTTTTTAAAACTTTGTATAAGATTTCTTATTAGCACTACCCACCAAGGTTTCTATTGTCTACCAATAAATTGGATGACTCGCTCTATATTTGACAGCCTATTTATATCTTTTTACTGGGCTTTACTAACCACCTGGGCTTTCAAAATATATACAGTCGACTCTCAATAATTCAAACCTTCGATAATACGAACCTACCGCTAATTCGAAGTACATGCTCAGTCCCTAGAAAAACTCTTAATATTTCGAACTAAAACAATACGATTTGATACACTCAATATTTCGAAGTAAAATCTGTGACTGGCCAGACTACAACACGCTATATAATTCGAAATTATCTTATAAAACTCTCGACAATTCGAACACTCACTATCATGTAGAGTCCTGTAGCAAACAGGTTGGAGCTTAGAAGTTTTGCGTTGTGTTGTCTCTCCGTGTCTCCCCTGTCCCTTTGATGACCATTTATCTTAATGTTTTCCGATTCCTCAGGCGAAAAAAAACTTTTATTGTTTTCATTCCTTTAAGTGGACAATAGACCAACCGCACCTGTTGTCAGCCGTCCATATCTTTCGTTTTACACGTGGGCTTGCTACACATGTGCTCAGAAAGGATGGTCCGCTATTATGAAAAAGAGATGTGTTGGATCGTGTAGGAATGTATAGAATGTATTCTTTTAATACAGGACTTTTAACTTCTTCAAAATATTTGTACTCTATAATACGTACTTTTTAAAAATGCTTTAAAATATTTTTATGCATATGTATAATTGTTGTTTTATCACATAGTTTAAAATTAAAATGTGTTAGATAAAAAATTTCTTTTCGTGTATTTTGGAAATTTTTTTACCCTCTTGATATTTCGAAGTTTTTCATGGGTCCCTCCAGCTTCCAATTATCGAGAGTCGACTGCAATTTAGATTTGAATATAAATCAAAGCTGGTAATATGTAAATATGTTCTTGACATTACTTTTAATATATCTATTAACATTAGAAATTATTCACTTTTTCATACTATTATCATCTGCTTTGATTTAATAATTTATATACGTACACTTGCCTCCGAAAGCCTGCGTACAGACGATCATCTTTCCTATTCATGCATAAATCACTTGTTAAATCCAATCTTTCTGAATCAATACAATTTTTATTGATTCCTCTAACGTCTTAAATTCAAATAGTATAAGCAACAAAATCACCTGATTACTACATAAAATAATACAAATGTTTATAACTTGAGATGGACACGAATCGTGTGCTTCTAAAATCTGCGTACACTGGAAAAAATATTTAGGATAATGAATTGTGACTAAAAGTTATAATACTTTCTAAGCTATTCCGTTTTTTTTAGGACTCTCTTAGTATATTTGACAGGGATTCAATTAGCTTAGTTGTCTTTTCTGTGGTTATTTGTTCTTTTTTTCTAGTATGACAGATTTGAGTATTTCCTTGGATGTTATCACATGCTCCCTGATTATTCACTCGAGTCAATCTCACGAGTGCTGTATTGTGCTTTGGTCTGGGAACTGGGATGGCTAACGGAATTGGTTTGGGACATGGTAGAACAGACATGGGTTCACTGTACAAGCCATTTGCTTGGAACCTTTGTACAGCTGAAAGTAAAAATCATCACTCACCGCCAATTTCTCGGCATTTGCCAGGATATTTTACTTCAATAAGTTCAGGTAATCAATTGTTGATAAAAGGAATTCCAGATTATCAACCGAAATGCTTTCTATGCACTCCTAAGCCATTATGCCTACTGTTCCACGTTTGATAGTCGAAAAAAAGATTTTTAAGATCTGTACAGGGATTGTGGCAAGCATATTTTTGTACTTTTGGATGCCGAAAATACAAAAATTACTCCCATTTGAATATATTACATTTTTCCAGTAATTAAATGTCATATTTAGGTTTTTTTTTGGCAAAGATCATTCTCTGAGCTCTTTTCCTTAGAGAGATGAATGGCTTCTTGAGTGACGCGGACATGATAAAGCCATCATTCAATTCTACTATTAGCTCATTCTATATATTTATCTAGTTCAAATTTTTAATTGTTAATAAAATACTTTCTATTCATCAATCAAGTTCAAAATTTTGTTTTTAAACTTGTAATGGATGTTAATACAGTTTTTCAAATTTCTAACAAAGTAGGAATTGACTTTATTTTTTTTCTATTACTTGTTTTACAGTTCCCTTCCAATTGTGGTTAAAGTGCCCTTTTATGGGAATATCCCAGCAACCCTTTCAGCTATTTGTGAGTTTATTTTTACAAAGCAAGATTCTCGAGGTAACACTGCTGACGGGTGACCGGATTTTGACTTGCACGTCACAATTTTAGTTGATTTGTAGTTTATGAACATTTTAAATCTGTCGATAACTCAAACGTCTTCCCTTTGGTTTTGTAGTTAGGAGAGGAGGGTGCCAGCACAGGCGTCTTCCTCGTCATTTGACCATGGTTTAAAATTGGGCGGTACGGCGCCAAAAGCTCTCGTACAGCTGAATAGTGCGACGTTAATATTCACTCACTTTTCACATAAGACTCCTTTGGAGAATAAATTGTTCTTAGCAAAACTTTGTATAAAACAATTATATTGTGATTTAAAGTTGTAAAGTTGGGTGTTTACTCAATTGCCGAACTCGTCATTGATCGTGTATTTTTTTTAAACACGGAACATGTATAATGCAATAATAAGGAAGTAGGAATTCCTTTTCGTGTAACTATTTGTTTTAAAACTAATTTAGCGATATTTAAGAAAAGTAACGTTTTAAAGATCCCAAGTAGGAATCTTAATGGAATGAGCAAGCGCTTACAAACTCTAAAGTAGAAGAATTTCTCAGCAGAGATTTTAAAAACTCTATTTCTCAAGTAATAGTAGGCGATTCTATTCAAAATGCGCGTGGAGTCGTTCTCTTCTTTTCAAACCTTTTTAAGGGCAAGAGTCAAAACGTTACAGTCATTCAAAATTCTAACGATGGGAGATTAAAGCTCGGAAGAGCTAGGAACTCTGTTCATCGATCGGTATTTGACCGATTATGGAACAACGGGTTGATTTTTAAACTGATCCACCCAAATTACCCACCATGCCTGATCCACACCATTGCTGAACGACAGAACTTTCCAAGTGAGCAACTGAATCAAAAATCTATCAAATCCAAGACGGATCACCGCAAGGGTCGATTCTCAGTCCCATTTTGTACAATATATATGTTACCGGCAAAGTATGAAATGCCTAAACCTATTTAGGCAAAGTATGAAATAGGGTCATGATAAGGATATTATATCAATGACTTACATTCCTAAAAGTACAAATGTTATTCTGACAAAATAATGAGACTGCCATTAAAAAAATTAGTGTTAAATTGTGATTCCGCATATACTTGTATTAAAATTCCTTCAGAAGTTCAAAGTTGATACAAACCATCCTATTTCTCTCTCATTACGAGTGCCAATGTATTGGCATTCGGAACAAAATCAAAATTTTGTATTAAAATACCCTTTTTTTTAAATAACCTTGTTTTTTCTGGCAAGTTTCACGTAGCTGGATGTACAGTTCAATATCATAACGAGTAACATTTTTGTATTTGGTTGAAAGTTCTTTCAGAATTCTATCACATCCCCAGAATCATGAAATTTAATTTTTCTCTTGGCAAATTAAATTTCCAGAACAAGTTCACATCGTCAAACTGGGTGTCAAAATTACCGGCGGCAATTGGTATCGTCTACATGGTGCCACACTAAAAAGGGATACCAGCCCCTGGGGAATGTACTAGGTCTGAAAATGGTAAAAATACCAATCCATTGGGGGAAAAAAGAATCCTTGACATAATACTGTATAGCAGTTCTTCCAAACAGTTTTCTCTTCCGGACCAGTCAACGTTTCATAATTTTACGGTGGCTTGCTGTGGGTGCGACGCCGATCATTTATATTTTAAATTGTTTTGATTTTATAATGTAATTGTATTTAAATATGCCTTCAGAGTAAAATTCAGTTGCACCAAAAAATAATTATAAAATGATTTTACATAAAATATAAAGTGATTTCCATGGAAAGTCGCCCAAACACGAGAAAAATACACCCCAGTAAATATAATGGAAATAATTTAATGCTCCTTGAGTGGCCTGATACCCTTTGATCCATGGAAGAAGGGTTGGGAACTAATGTTTTATGGTACTGACGCCTTCTTCAACAGTTTAAATGAGTGCTTTTATTTTCCGCAAACATCACATCATAGCTATTCAGCAACCAATAGTCCCTGGGTTCCTTCTTAGTAGTAATTTGAGCATTTTTTGTATCAGTTATTAACTTATAGTAAGTAATTTCAGTTAAGAAAAACCTTTTAGCTGTTGCGTTTCAAGCCAATCTACCAATATGATTCAGCGAACCACACAATAGAGCATTTTTGAAACAATTCAAAAGTTTACAAATTTGTTGAACACCGCAAAGTGCCACTGAGAATTGTACCGCGTGGCACATGTGACATAAGTTGCCGACCCCTGCTATAGACCATGGCTCCTTCTCCAACACTATAGCTTGCTCTTCCATTTTCAGGTAGCACAGGAAAAAACCAATTTTTTTGTTGAACAAGTTTAAGTAAAATAGAGTATTTTGACATTTCCGAACAAAACGCAAGGTACAACTAACAAATTCTGAGCCTGAGACACGCGTTAAAAGTTTTATGTCTTGCCAATTGACAATATTCTAAATGAATCTCAGATGTATTTCATACTTTGCCGGTTTCTAATTAGGCATTCTATAGAATGCCTAGGCAATGTGTGAAATATGAATCATTTCATACATTGCCGGCTAGATTTAGGCATTGTATAGAATGCCTAGGCATTCTATAGAATGCCGGATTTCATACTTTGCCGGTAACATATACACTCAAGACTACCCCACCTCTCCACTAGTGGACATCTGCTTTTTTGCCGACGATGCCACCATGCTCAGCTAGTCTAACACTCCTCATGAAGTCAGGATAGAGCTGCAAAAATACCTCATTAAGTTAAAAAGGTGGTTAACACTGTGGAGAATATCAATCAATACATCAAAATCACGAGCAGTAATTTTCAAAAAAGGAAGCTTCAGGAATAACCGAGAGCCTCTCAAGCTATTTAGAAGCAGCATCACCTGGTACGACGACGTGGTATACTTAGGCATCACCCTAGACAAAAATTCACCTTCCGAAGCCACCTCAAGAAATTAATATGTAAATTTAAACGCCGACTTCAAGCCCTGCTCAAACTCCTCTACAATATGTCAAAACTCTCCCTCAATAACCAAACGGAAAATCTACCTACAATATCTCCTGCCATTAATCACTTATGTATCCCCGATTTGGGGAATTGCCGCAGAATGCCACATCGATCGCCTTCAAATACTCCAGAACAGAGCGTTGCAACTCATATTAAACGCTCCCGTCTACATGAGACGCATTCGCTTGCACAGAGACCTAAAGATCCCAGCCATCACCTCAAGAATTAAAAAATTAGCCACTACCTTCCACGATCAAGTAGCCACCCACTCCGATAGCCTTATCAGCATGCAAACAATCATCGACGCCCAAGGAATCTACAAAATGCCCTGTCAAACAACACGCATAAGAAGACGCTTCTAACAATAGATAATTTTCATCCCCACCTCGTGGCCGCGGTGGCCGAGTGGTCTAGGCATCGGATCATGGCTAGTTTGTCATGGGTTCGATCCTAGTACCACTAAAGATCTGCCGTGTAGGGGAGCGATGCACGTTAAATCTGTCGAGAGCTCAAACGTCCTCCCGTTGGTGTGGTGTGGTAGTTAGGAGAGGGGGTGCCAGCTCAGGTGTCGTCCGCGTCACTTGACCATGGTTCAAAATTACGCGGACCGTCCCCAAAAAGCCCTCGTGTAGCTGAACAGTGGGACGTTAATATTCATTCACTCACTCATTCATCCCCACCTCATCATTTCATCCTGTTCCCGCTCTTGCGAAATTCTCGCAAAGCGAAGTTCCCCATTCAAGGACTTTTTCCATTCATCTCGTCAAGCCTTGACAAGAAGAACCCTCAGTTTCCGCCTCTCTCCTTCATACCAGCGATGATAGTCCTGCTTCTTCTTTTCCCTCTCCCCGTCAGGGGGCGAACCGCCTGATCTGTTTCCCTGCTAGTGAACATTAACCATGGCTCTCCTAAGAGTCATACTGTTGTTTTTGATGTGTAACATCTTTCCTCTCGATTGCTGGAGATTTGTGGGAGTGATTTCGTGAAAAGGGACGGTAATGCGTAACAGGAAGTTGGGGAAGCGCGCGCTATTCAGTGAAGTTCTGTTTTTTCTCCTTCATTCGGGAGGGGCTCCGCCCCCATCCGCTGCGGTCTAAGCCGTGGGATCTTTGTTTTTGTTTTCTCACTTTAGGATCAGAGAAAAAGCTTAGTCCTTCAGGCAGAGACGTTGGTAGACAATGACGAACGTGTTTCGATACCTGACTTCGATTGCTGAGTACAATTTAAACGACCGGGCCACAGAGCAGCTGGTGTTGCGATCTATCGTAAACAGAACAACTCACATGTTGTGGCTCGACAAATGGATATTACTTATCGTCAAACAAGTGGACTGGGTATCGTTAGTCAAGATATTGGGGACATATGTGCGGCAAAATGCTTATTTGAAAATGGACAAACAGTGATTTCGGTGGTCGTATACATTTCTCCGAATCAAACGGTTCAAAAAATTAAAGATTTCCTGCATTTTTTACTTTTTTCAGGATTTAAGTTGCTATTACGAATTTACCACGATAACATGTCAGATGTTACACATCGTATGCAACTACTGTAAGGCTCGTTTCTTTCATTCTTTTTTTTTTGTTTATTTTCTGAACCCATTCAAACGTAGAAAAAGCGCCCAAAGCGCTGTAGCTCCAAATCAGATACACCCTCACCCATCCAGCGATTCAAACCACTCTCATTTTCACTGTCCCCCTTTGGTCAGGTGTTGAATATTTTGCTGGAGCGCAAGATCTCTGTCGAGATCATAATCTCCTTTCTTTTCGAGGTGGGTGGTAAGCTTTCGTCTCATAGTTTGCCCTTTTTTGTTATTACTTGAAATGTAAATATTTCCATATGTAGGATGAGATAAAAATCTTTTTGCCGGGGGAGGGGGAGGTGTCTGGGTGTAGATGAGATGTCTGGATAATTGGGGGAAAAGACAGGGGGTTCAGAATGGCTCGAAGGAAGGTAAAATCTTCGGAGGTAGGAGAGCAAGCTTTCCTATTGGCCGGGCAACTCGACTCCCATTGGGAGGTCCAGTGTACTCGGAGGCGTGTTTGGGGTTTATCTGTGAGTTTGTTAGAGTAGAATCAACTACTCATAATTTTTCATTATATGTTCGTAGAAAACATCTATCCTGTCTTTTCCCTTGGCCGCTCTTAGCTGTTTCCCCAGTTCCAAAAGGAATGGGAAATTAGGGAAAAGTTTTTTAATTTCGAAGACGGCGTCCATTATTCCGAAGGGCTTTTCATTTGTGTTATCGTTAGTTGTGTGGTGGTGGTGGGGGGGGGGGGTTGTTGTCTGTGTGTCGGGTTGTGAAGTATTTTGTTTAAATATTAAATTTGTGCCTTGGAAGGCATCGGCATAGGACAAATCCTTTGCCGTGACCTTATTGGCTTGAAACAAATTCCTATTTTCGTTTATATTCTGTACTTGGTCGGTTTTCTTTTTAATTTGGGGTTATTTGGGGCAGTTAAATGGGAACTGGCCAGGTGGCCCATCTCTTTGCAGTTGATGCATGTTGGTTTTTCCATTCTCTCCTTAATGTCGCAGTCCTTTGTTCTATACTCCTGCCCGCATTTTAGGCATCTAGTGCGCATATGGCAATATTTGGACGAGTGATTAAACAGGTTACAATTGTAACATTGAGTAATCCCCGGCCGTCTGTTAAATGTGTCTATTTTTATCATTAGATGGCAGCAGGTATTTAGTTTAAATATGTCAGGGGAATCAGGTCTAATGGTAAGCTCCACCATAAAAATGGGAAGCTTATGTTTTGTTTTAGCTTTCGTAAGTTGGGCCACCTTTACAACGGTGAAACCTTGGTCTCTCTCAGTGAGTTCATCTTTAATATCATCGATATCAGTGGATATCGAGAGTCCTTTAATAACGATTTTTCTGGGGCGGGAGGCTAGCGGGGAGAAATCATAATATTGTTGACCTTTTTCTGTTAGATAGTTTGTTATTTCTCGGTAGAGATCTGAGTTCGTAGTAAAGATTTTTAAGAAATCTCCGGCAAGTTAGAAAGTTAAATCGGGGTACTTTGAGAGTAGGTCGGCTGTTAAATTTGAATAAGTACTTTCGTACTTAAGCATTATTGGAGGAATTTTTTTGATAGATATCTGTTGCTGGGTAGTTATCGGGGGGTCGGTATCCATCGGAGCGAGGGCGTCGAACTTATTGGATAGTGGAATTGGGTATTCTGTACTGACGTTGGGGTGGTCGGTTAATTTTAATTTTTTAGTTTTACTTGGGGAGGTGAAACCTTCCTTATCAGTTTTCTTTTTACTAGAATTAATTGTTATAGGGGGGTTGTGTGTCGTGTCTGTACGGTGCCAGATGAAGAGTCCATCTTCTACATGCGTTAGGTCTGGTATTTTGTTGTGCGCGTAGCAATCAGTGTTAGGGCAAGAATAAGACGAAGCTGACTCACCCTTTAGGCGCTCCATTAGTATATTGACAGCCGCAACGTCCTTCTGGCGCTGGGTTATGAGGTCTGTGTCGTAGGTTGGAGGGTTTCCGGGTCTGGGGTTTTTCTGTGCATTATCCAGGATTGTTTGGTAGTACGTTCGGTAGGCTAGGGTGAGTGATTTTGGGGTTTATTGGCGCAAGAGCCGATTTCGGCTATACTGCGCCAAACATTTGTTTTAATATCTGTCGGTATGCTAGGACTTTGGTGATAAATTGTTCCATATTCAGGTGCTTTGCGCAGGGGTCCGCATAGTCGGTCGTCAGTCTCGGATCTTGGAGTAATTCGGCAGGTGAGAAGTCCATGTTGGAAGTCCAACGAGGGTTCTTGGAGTGTTGGTTCTCATTGCTCCGGGCCACTCGGGCTCCGGGATGGAGTAGAAATCCGGGCTTGAGCAGAAGACGGCTCAAAGTGCTGCGGTAGAATCCTTGGATTGAGCAAAAGACGGCTCAATGTATTTGAGTAGAAATCCTTAATTTGAGCAGAGAACAGCTCAATATGGTGCAGGAGGTCGGTAGTACTAGGCCGCTGGGGGATCAGGTGGTTCTTTTCGATCAGAAAGTTGGTCCCGGGGGTGGTCATCAACTATCCCCGATATAGAAGATCGGTACGCCGTAGGCAGTCGGGAGCTCAGGAATACACGTCCTGATCTAAGAAGCAGTGACCTACCCCCTTTGGTCAGGTGTTTAACATTTATTGGAGCTCTCGATCTCTGTCGAGATCATAATCTCCTATTATATAGGATTTAGTGGGTTGACTTTGCTGTTATAATTTGCCCATTTTTATTATTGTTTGAAAAAATTATTATAATATGTATACTAGCGTGATCTATAAAGTTAAGGAAGCGACTTTGTGTGTGATCTGTTGTTTTTTCTATTTTTCGTGCCCACAGTGCGAGCGCCCCGCCGAAGCGATTGTCTCGCCGCAGTGGCATTGATTTATTATCGGGTCGGCCGCGGAGAGAACCTTTCGGTTCTTCGCTGCTGCCTCCCCGGGTAAGAGTGACCACCGGAGGCGGTCGTGCTTTGATTTTTTCGTGAGTGATTGGTTGTCCAATCAGGAGTCAGCCTCTGTGAGTGAATATTAAAGTCGCACTGTTCAGCTATATACACGATGGCTTTTGGCTATGGACCGCGATTTTGAACCATGGTCAAGTGACGCGGACTACACCTGAGCTGGAACCCACTCTCCTAACTACCATATCACACCAACGGGAGGACGTTTGAGCTGTCGACAGATTTAATGTGCATCGCTCCCCTACACGGCGGGTCTTTATTGGTACTGGGATCGAACTCATGACACGCTAGCCATGATCCGATGCCTAGACCACTTGGCTACCGCGGCCACTTTTAAATCTTGAATATTTTGAATTAATCAAGATAACAGTTTCCTTATTGCACCTATAATTGGATTTTTGAGTCGAACTTCTCGACGATTGTGCAATCCAATTATAAAAACATTGCTTCGATTTTCTTTAGTTAACAGAATACGGAGAAATTTAAAGAATAAAACTAAAAAAGCTAGAAGAAATGGCTTTTCTTACCTTTTGTAACATCGATGTTTAGATCCGAGAATTTTAATCCATTTTCCAGTGGTTTGAAACCTATTTAAACTGGAAGCCCTGAGAGTAAGCATCTTGGGGGTGGGGATTCAAAAGGATCTAAAATGAAAAATAAAAAATCTATAAGGGGCTAAAATGGGCTTTAAAAGTACAAAGCAAAAGCGCGTTATATCGTTTTTAACTGGGAATTATTTTGGCGAGCAAGCAAACTAATGATGGGATACTAGCCTTTCAACGGAGATTAGAACCTGCGACCTATGGATTCGTAAGCATGTAACATACCACTAGAAAAAAGTGATCACTAGTGTCCGAAGGCTGTTACCGGCTTATTTACATACCGCCACACCTTTGCTGTTGTATATCCTACAAAACCTATAACTGTAACTGAACTATTGATTCTTTTTCCATTTCAATAGTCCTCCACAGATAGGGATAGGGAAATATTACTCTCATAGGCGAAGGTTGTAATCTGTTCCTATTTAAAGAGCTGAAAAGTATCATGTACTGATACAAGTCAAACGTTATCAAATCCAGTATTTTGTTTTTGATGTGTAACATCTTTCCTCTCGATTGCTGGAGATTTGTGGGAGTGATTTCGTGAAAAGGGGACGGAAATGCGTAACAGGAAGTTGGAGAAGCGCGCGCTATTCAGTGAAGTTCTATTTTTTCCTCCTTCATTCGGGAGGAGCTCCCCCCTATCCCCCACCCCCTGCAATTAGGTCATGGGATCTTTGTTTTTGTTTTCTCACTTTAGGATCAGAGAAGAATTTAAGTCCTTTAGGCAGAGACGTGGTTACACAATGACGAACGTGTTTCGATACCTGACTTCGATTGCTACGTACAATTTAAACGACCGAGACACAGAGCAGCTGGTGTTGCGATCTATCGTAAACAGAACAACTCACATGTTGTGGCTCGACATATGGATATTACTTATCGTCAAACAAGTGGACTGGGTATCGTTAGTCAAGATATTGGGGACATTTGTGCGGCAGAATGCTTATTTGAAGATGGACAAACAGAGAGATTTCGGTGGTCGTATACATTTCTCCGAATCAAACGGTTCAAAAAATTAAAGATTTCCTGCATTTTTTTACTTTTACCATATACCGAAGGTGGTGCTGCTCTTTAAAAAACAACAACTATCACTGGCTTCCCATGAATTTGAGTGGTGATTTTAAAGTTAACTTCAGTTTGCTAGAAACCGAGCCACTCATAGCTTTTTTGAATGATGAACTCAACCTCGAAATGAACACAAATCGAAATGTTTCGACAACTAACAGTGGTACTGTGTCGCCCATCCGGTATAGTGGTTAGCGACGCTGACTGCTGTGCCACAGGACCTGGGTTCAAATCCCGGAGATAGCATGGTAACTGTATAGTGCCTTCGCGGCATGGGGTTACTCTAAATAGGCGTTCAGCTGCAAGTCCTCTCGTGAGGTTGGTGGAAGGAGAAGAGAGGTGGGAGGCCCCTGACCACCCCTAGGGTGTTCTCCCTCAAAATTGGGGTGGAACCGAGCCAAAACGTACTGTCACCTGCACGGTGCTCAAAGCTACGGCTAACGACAGGCGTACAATCTAGCCCTATGCCATGATGAATTTCGTGGGCCTCGATCTGACTACGTCAGACAGGTGGCATTAGTCACAACAACAACAGTACAACAACAACAGTGGTACTATTATTGACGCTATTTTTCAACGGTTTTTAAATACTTTGAAATCACAAGTATGTATGTCATATTTTAGTTATCATAAATTTTCTCGCGTTACCGCTCTTCCCCAAATAAAGCAAGAATAATTATTTTTGATAAAAAATTGCATTACTCCTTGCGTTAATTAAATAAAATTTTCATTAAAGATATAATTATTCCATAGAAAATTATTTCCAATCCTACTCGTTTCATTTTTTTCAGGATTTAAGTTGCTATTGGCGAATTTACCACGATAACATGTCAGATGTTACACATCCTATGCGACTACTGTAAGTCTCGTTTCTTTTTTTAAATTTTTTACAGGAATAAATTATTTTTAATTTCCTAAATATTTTCACTTAGACTTTACAAAATAGCCATCTTCATTCAGAAAACTTTTATTGAAGCTATATATGAGAAATAAATTTTTTAATATGTGTTAGAAGTATTTTTTCTTCCTTTCGTAAAAGGACACAAAATTCTTGTACACGCGAACATTCAAATCAATTTAAAAAAAAAAAAAAGGAATATTTCATTTTTCTGCCATAAAATATATTAGAACGGATTCCAATTGGAAGTGTGAAAAAAGATATCGCGATTTTTTAAACTGTCTTCCTAAGACTTTTAAATGTATAAGATCAGAAAGGTTTTCGGGCTTATTTCATTGAATCCCATTTCAAAAGCATCAATAAGTAATATGAGAAAACACATTTTGAAATATTTGAAAATTTCTTTAAGGAAAAAAAACCAAGCAAATTTATAAATACACAAAAGGAGATTTGAACTGGTATCGATCTTTGTAGCTGAAGACTTGCATCGGAGGCAAATAAAAAACTTCGTTTATATGGAGTTTTTTTTTTGTTTCTTTTTGTTTTTGTAAAATGATTTAAAATAAAAAAAAAATGCTCTTTCTACTTTTGTGTGTGCACATGTTTTATTTTACGGCTTTCACTCTAAATAAAGTTAATGTGTAATTTTGCTAAAACCAATTCGCAAAAAAGTAAAAATAAAGACATGAGCTTAGTTATTGCTATTTTTGAAAATATGAGGAAATACATTTCTTTTTTTTATACTTATAATTAATAGAATTTTTAATGTACTGAAAACTTAGTGATATCTCAGCAGAAATCTTATATTCTTTTTGCTTTATCAAACAAAAACGAAAATGGATATATACGTACTACTTGTTATTATCATCGAACAAACAAATAAAAGACTCCATTTTTGATGTAGATGATCAGTTCGAGTTTGCTTTTGTGTTTGCAGTTGGGAGAAATTGCAATTCTTACGAGATGGAAAAACAAAGTTACACTTATTTTATTTTCTATTATAAAATGGATTGAAATACAAACTATCGTATTTACTCGAATATAAGCCAAGCTATTTTTCCCGTGTTAATGCTACTGAAAATCAGGTGCGGCTTAGAATCGAAGGCAAAATATTTGTTGGATGGAGGAAATTGAGTCCCCACCCTTTTCAAAAGGATAAATGTAACCGTCCATTCTGGCATCAATGACTTCCCATTCCGCAATTTATCTCCAGAATTCAGTCTATTCCAAACATCGTTGTCTGCTCGTACGAGTATTTGGGAAATTTTTTCGTATACGCTTTCTTTTAATTATGTATACCAGTGGTTCACAAGCTATTTGGGTCGTGGAACCCCAAAATTTGTTGTCAGTGATCGCGGAATCCTGAATATTTTTTAATCAATGGCTTTTCAAAATTTAATGTCTGATATTAAATGAAACAGGAACTTTTTTTTTTGGTATTTCAATTTTACTAAATTAAGCAAAACTCAAAAAAAAAAAAAAAAAAAAAAATCATAGAAATGATTAATAAAAATTCAAAACATAAACTAAAACAAATGGAAAATCTTTAAAGTGAAGAATGCACATGCTTCTTTGATTCCCTTAAAATTGGGCATTTGGTTTGATAAATGTGAACTCGAATATCTCTTATAAAACCAAGTCTGTTACGATATTTGATTTTTGTCGCAACATATTTAAAAACACAGCTTCACATAAATAAGTGGTTGCAAACGGCAATAGAATTCGAATAGCCTGTTTTGCTAAATTTGGATATTTATCGAAAAATCTAACCAGAATATTGTTAATGAAACTGTTCTAAATTTGGCTTCTAAATATGTACCCGAACTCAATTCAATCAAATTTTCATAATGCATGGAATGAAATCCTTTTGATTTTTCTTTTATTTTAAAAAGATTTCGTGCTCAATAATTATCTTGATTCTCCAGGTTTGGAAAATAATCACCGAGTGATTGCTGTAAACTGGACAGATGTGTTTTTATACCATCACGGATTTCCATAACAAATTCTTTGAGAAAATCACTAAACGTCTGGAAACACTCGAAGTTATTTTGCGCCACAGCTTAAATCTCTCTCTCTCTCTCTCTCTAACATTGTACTTCCCTTGAAAAGGCAACCGAATTACCTTTTGTTTGCAATATGTTGACTTGTTTTCCTTATAGAGCCAAACATAATTCGTTAAATTTTCCAAATATATCAGCAAGGTATGCGAGTGTAGACAGCCAAGTCATATTATTTAATCTGTCTGATAATTTAAATTTATGACCAATAAAATAAGCCATCAGTTTCTTCCGTAATTCAAATATTCGCACGAGCATTTCACCCTGCGATAACCGTCTCACTTCCGCAGGAAGAAGTAAAGGGGTCTACCCATATCTTAGCACGTGACTTTGAGAACACGTGATTGCAATGGTTTACTTTGGATGAAATTAATAATCTTCACGGCTTTGTCTAGAACAGATTGAAATGTCACCGAAATCCTTACCAATGCATTAATTGTGAAGAATGCAATTAGTTCTGTTACAGCTTTTTGTAACATTTTTAATCTGTGCTACAGCACCGCACACTTTTCGTGTCATTGGTTTTGCTCCATCGCTGCGTACAACAGTACATTTTCCCCAGTTAATTTCATGCATTGTTATAAAATTACCAATGCAATTAAATATTTTCTCCCCCGTGGTGTTAATGTTCACACTTTCACATAAAAGCAGGGCCGGCTCTAGTAGTTTTGCCGACCGGACAAAAACGGAAAATGCTGCCCCTCTCTTCAAAGCAAAAAAATTATAATTAAAAAAGATGAATTCTTGACATAGATACGCACCTATAAAACTTGAATAATTTTTGCGAAAAAAAAAAAGGGAGCATAACAATTATATGTATTATACTGTCTTAAAAAATACAAAATAAATCGAAATTAAGAACACAATTACCTGCTATTATTTGAAACGAGTAAAATGTAAGAGAAGGAATCGCCCATTTCAGCCAGCTAATTTCTTCGAAAAAGAGTCTACTGATGGTGGGGATCATAAGCGTTTATTTCAACTTATAGTAAATACACTCAGGACTAAAATAAAACAACTTATGTGGCTTTCTATCTACCAAAAACTTTAATTACCTCTGTCCCCTTTTGGATAGGTGAAACCGGACATTGTACGGGTGAAAAGAATGTCCGTTGTGACCCCATTCCCGAGATTGGAAGAAAGTTATAAGTGAAAGATGTGTATAAATTTATCAAATTTCATGATTTAGCATGTACTCCCGCCTCGGACGCTTAAAGTTACAACCGAAAAGAAAATTGGTATTCAACATACTGAGTACAAGATAAGGAAATAAGATACGTTAAATAAAATACCAAATGCCCACCCAATAATATTTCAGAAAATATATAAATTTTTTTGTTACAAAAGAAAAAAAAATTCTCAAATTCGATCCAAATGCCGCCCTTAAAATTTGCTGCCCCGGACAAGGGTCCGGTTTGTCCGGCCCTAGAGCCACCCCTAACAAAAGCAAATATTCGATTTCTTTATTAGAATCAAACCGAACAAAACAAGCACAATTGCTAACCCAGCAAAGTCTGTGGACTCATCTAGTTGTAATACATAAGCGTTACATGCCTGTAACCCTAAAATAAGTTCTATTTCAATGTCATTGGCAATATCGTTAATACGTCTTTTTACAGTATTGTTAGAATGAGACACACTTTCACAACTTGTTTACCAATACACACATTCCTTTCGCCCAATACACGAAACGATATCCTAAACACCAGGTTTAATAAGTAATTCACCAATAACATGTGCCTCGAAAGGGGCGGCTCTAGGGCCGGACAAACCGGACCTTCGTCCGGGGCGGCAAATTTTAAGGGCGGCATTTGGATCAAATTCGAAAAATATATATTTTTTTGTTACAAAAAATTTGATATATTTTCTGAAATATTATTGGGTGTGTATTTGGAATGTCATTTAACGTACTATCTTATTTGATACTTTTTTTATGTTGAAACTTGAAGAGTGCGATTATATTATTAAATCATGGAATTTGAATATCTCCAATATTTTTTTAAACATCATTGGTGCAAGGTGTAAATATATATACACTTGTCTTCGAAAGCCCGCTTACAGGCTATCATCTTACGTGTTTATGCTATAATTACTATTAAAATCTCGCTTTAGAAAATCAAGATAGCTGTCAGGGATTCTTCAAAATTTCCTTATTCAAACAGCAGCAACAAATTTAACCTAAACATGGAAAAAAAGAATGACCACCAAATAATCACCAACCATCCGAGCCAAAAGTCTGCGTACACTTACAAAACAGAGCTTTTAACGACCTTTCATCGTAAAATAATTGCACTAAATCATGTTTTTAAGTAATTGTAAGCTTATTTTACAACTTATTTAGGATTTGAGATTTGAAAACTTTTGTGGTTCCATGACAGACAACAGAATACAGATGGATACATTAATGACAAAAAAAATCATCAGAAATCTTCAGAAAAGGGGGAAATTTTTAAAGAAATTACTGAAACTGTTAATAGGAGAGATTCCTTGATTCAAAAAGTGTTCTTAAACTACAAATCACCAAAAATTTTAACGCCAAAGCCAAGATTCGACCGGCCTGTCAGCAGTGTCACCTCGAGAATCTTGCTTTGTAATACGCTCTATAAAAATAAATCCAAGACTATAAGCTTCACAAATAGTTAAAAGTGCAGCTGAGATCCTTGCAAAAAATTTGACTTTAACCACAATTCGAAGGGAACTGAAAAAGGATGACTATCATGACCGAGTTACACTCAATAAATCATTCATCTCTCGAGTGAAAAAAGCTAAGAGAATGCCTTTTTGCCCAAAAACATCTAAATAGGACACATAATTATTCGAAAAATATAATATATTCAATTGAAAGTATTTTTTTTTTTTGTAATTTGGCATCAAAAAGAACCATAATATGCTTGCAAAAATTCCGGGACAGATCTTAAGAAAGAGAATTCTTTTTCGGCTATCAAACATGGCGAAGGAGGCATAATGTTTGGGGGTGCATTGGAAGCCTTTCGGCTAGTAATCTGGAATTTATTGAATCAACTATGTACGAAATTGATTACTTTAACTTATTAAAGTAAAATATCAGGGAAAGTGCTGAGAAACTTGCGGTGAGTGAGGATTTTAACTTTCAGCGGCACAAGGGTATCGAGCAAATGACTCCCATTGTGAAACCGTGGCTGTTCTTTTAAAGACCTTTCATTGTAAAATAATTGCACTAAATCATGTGTTTAAGTGATTATATAAGCTTATTTTACGATTTGAAAACTTTTGTGGTTCCATGGCAGGCAGCAGAATAGAGATCGATATATTATTGAAAGAAAAATCATCAGAAATCTTCAGAAAAGGGAGAAACTTTTAAAGAAATTTCTGAAACTGTTAATAGAAGACATTCATTGATTCAAAAAGTGTTCACAAACGACAAGTCAACTAAAACTTTAACGTCCACGCCAAGGTCCGGCCATCCGTATGCAGTGTCACCTCGAGAATCTTACTTTGTAATACGCTCTATAAAATTAAATCCAAGACTATAAGCTTCACAAATAGCTAAAAGTGTAGCTGATATCTTGCAAAAAAAAAAAAAAAAAAAAAAAGTGTGATTTTAATCACAATTAGAAGGGAAATGAAAAAAGATGACTATCATGGCCGAGTTGCACTCAAGAAATCATTCATCACTCGAGTGAAAAGAGCTAAGAAAATGATATTTGCCAAAAAAACATCTAAATAGGACACATAGTAATTCAAAAATGTAATATATTCAATTGACAGTTCTAGTGTACGCAGACTTTTGGCGCACACTATTTGTGTCGTTCTGAAGTTATAAATATTTGTATTATTTATCTAATATTCAGGTGATTGTTGCTTATACTATTTGAATTAACGGCGTTATATGAATCAGTAATAAATAGTGTTGATTCAGAAAGACATAATTGAATTAGCGATTTTTACATGAATATGAAAGATGATCGCCTGTACGCAGACTTTCGGGGGCAAGTGTATATATAGCTGGAAACATTTATACTATGATTTATACGGACATTTGATTTTTTTTTAAATTTAAGACTCATAATTTATAGGATTCTCAGAACAAACTGACGCGGTTTTCTCATTTTCTTAAAATTGAGCAATAAAATAAAAATTATTTTACGCCATCCTGAAAATAAAATTTTGTAACAGTAATAAAATATTTATTACGACACGCGTGAAAGCGCAACCAAAAAAGGAAATTGTGCATCATGATCTTAAAATGTAAATGATAAAC
Organism: Trichonephila clavata; assembly: GCA_019973975.1. NCBI lineage: Eukaryota > Metazoa > Arthropoda > Arachnida > Araneae > Nephilidae > Trichonephila > Trichonephila clavata. The sequence goes on from BMAO01039568.1 coordinate 53,673, forward strand.
TAGTATGCGTATGAAATTTAGAGAGAGAGAGTAATAAAACCTTAATTGTGTGTGTTTAGCTGCTTTTTTTAAATTTTCATATTCCTCTCATCGTCATGTGATTGAAATAATTCCCCAAACTAGTCCACAGAGTCATTCGTTTTACGTCAGAACACAGCATTATGTTCTATTTTAATCGTAAGTTGAAGGAAAATTTGGAACGGACAAACGACAAGATTAAAATCAGAAGGAAAATTTGTATGCAGAATAACTTTTTTCGTAGTAAAAGATTAAAAATGAAACGCGAGATGAAAAAGATGATGAAATGAAGTATTTTCTTTCATTCGAGGCGATAACATTTTTTCTAAGATAGTCTTAAAATTGTTTGTTGTAATGAACACTTCCGTCCCTGTATGGAATTGGGCTTATATTAAAAATGAATCGTAAATAGCGTAACTCTACCAAAATAAGCTATCTCAATGAAATTTGAATAGGTTGGTAAGTAAAAGGAGCTAAAGAATATTACATTATGGAAAATAGTGGAACCGAACAAAATCGTACCGTCACCTGCATGGTGCTCAAATCTAAGGCTAACAGCAGGCGTAAAAATCTAGCCCTTAGCCGCGATGAATTTCGTGGACCTTGATCTGACGTTGCTGTCAATCAGATGGCATAAGCAACAGCAACAACAAGATAGAGTGAATCCTTTAGATAAACCACAGAATGTGTGGGATAACTCATCGATGCAAGTGGGGGGAATTGACGATTATAGTTTTCTTTTTCAAAGGGATGTGTTGTGTTCTTTTTGTAAAATAAGTTCCTCATACCATTATGGACAGCACAATTTATCGAGGACTAACAAATAAAACAATTATGAATACTTCACACGGCATAAGTTAAGATCATCGCACACAGCGTATAGATCGAGGTGTGGTCCCCGTAGAATGAATACGTGGGAAGAAGCGGAAAAAACGCGTGGGCGCATCACACAGATATCCTTACTCCAGAAAAAATAGTTCACTCGCTTCAACCCAACAGGACCTTTCCCATCCAACAAATGTTGTTGTTAATCAGTCTTTAAGTTTGATTTTTAGCTTAGAGCAGCAGTTCTTAAAGTTTCGATTGCCGTGGCCTCCCTTACATCGCAGTCCCCCCCCCCCCCCAGATTTTGGACATCCCTCCCCGACTTTATATTCTTGATCAAAATTCAAGTTCGAGAAGAGTTTTTTCATTGAGGACAATTTAGTGATCTAGTATAGGATGGCACATTCCACGAGACCTATCAGAGTCTGTAAAAAAAGGAAAATTTCAACGTTACATGAGAAACTCCACGACCCCCAGGGGTCCACGGACCACAGTTTATGGCTTAGAAGATGGAACTACCTTTTACGTTACCTACCTTGATAACTACATAAAAAGAGCAATAAACACTGATGTTCTCAATGGAGTTAATACCCCCCCCCCACCACTATTTAACTGTAAAAGATTATTCAAGACTTTTGTTCCATTATTTATCGTTTACCGAACTATAATATAGTGTCATACACAGACCTCTCTTATCGGGGGTAGAGTTACATTAAAAAAAAACACGCAGACAAAGGGGCCAAAGAAGGAAAAAAATTAAAAATGTGTTAGTCTAAGTTGGTGTCAAAAACCGATAATTAATTTAATTTAATTAATTAACTAGTACTTTATATATATATATATATAATATATATATATAAATAGAGAGAAAGTGTGAGCTAATAGTAGGAAATAAAAAAAGATATTCTTTTACAGTTCGTAAGTACAAATAATGAAAGTTTTTTAATGAATTTGCACACAAATCCCAGCTGTATTTCTCCTACTTGAATAGTTTTGAGAGGTAGAATATTTTATTTCATTCTTTTAATATTCGACTTTACTTCTTATTGTGTATTGTGCAATTTTCCATTTTATTATGCTAAAAAGTGTTTATGAGAATAAAGCGCTACACATAACGAAGTCTTGAACTTAGATATTTTCTAAATACGTACATGTTTTTTTCTCCTCAAATTCCGCAATGCAGGAATTCCTTATCTGTGATAAACATAGCCCAATAACCTCTGGATTTCTTATCTTATTCAAATGAACAAGCTTTTCTCTTAGTTCATTACATTCTGCCACACTTTCTGTCGACATTTGATAAAACCAGAGGAAAAGTAAATTAAAATGTGAAAAGTTCTTGATAAAATGACAACAACAAAATAATAATAAATGAATATAATCGGAAAAAGGTCAACAACTATTTGTATATATAGTAAAATACTATATTGCACAACATTTTATCTTTTTAATATTGGAACTTCGAGTAGTGTTTTGAAAACTAGCTTCATCCAAGAAATTTAAAAGATACATGGAAATAAAAATGTGAACAAGAAAAAAACCCTTCTCCCTGCAAAAATTATATAAATTTACTTCAATTAGAAAATTTCTGCATTATGTGATTTGGGTGACCGCATGAAGGTCGTTCGCTCCTTATGGAAACGATTTTGATAATTAATTTTTATCAATACCGTATTTTTTGTGGCAATTTGCTTCTATCTGATAGCCTTGATTCTTGACAATAGCTTTAGCTCGAATATTTCATGAAAGTAAACTTTTTCTTAGTCCTGAAATGCATAGTTTACTCCATTCATCTTGTGTGTGTGAACCGTTTTCTAAAGTCCGTTCAGTTTTCTTCGGATGTCTTCCTAAGGCTCGTTTCAATAAACCGAGAGCACAAAAGTCCATTCAACAAGCGTAAGGTGATTGTAAACTAATTCAACAAATGGGATAGACTTTATTCCTGTTTCTGATCCTTTCTTTACAAAATAAGCGGCAGTTAACTTAGACGGGTGACTAGAGGTTTTGTCCATATGAAGCACAACTTTATCAATGTCCTTTCCATATAAAGGAATATCTTCTTCAAAAATTTGTTCTAAAATATTCTGCTAATAGTAGAATGAATTAATTTTGGCTTCACTTGAGACTTTTTTGACTTTTAATTTGCCGTTGTTAGAAAATCCTGCAACTATCATGAATCCCTTTGGGAGCTTTATAGTATTGTACAATGTCGAAGCCATTTCGGACGGTCATTTCCATCAGTTGAGAAATAGAAAGTTGATCTTTTATTACAGTCACCTAAATATACCCATGCTTGGTCGAGTGTTACCATAAATTTCTGTTTTTCAGCAGCTAGTTGTTTTTTCCTTCAATATAATATTTTACAATCCCCCCCCCCCCCCCCAGCATTATGCTTAGGCAAAAGTAGATGAACTTGAGGTTTAAACATCCTTTCTAGCGAAGCAGTCTGCTGTTACAAAGATTTTTTCTCAAAGCATACTACTGATTTTTTATTTCTTGTTTTGTTGAAAAAATACACTCTTCATTGGTATCTGTATTTTTTAAAATTTCTAGCGCTTTTTCAATTAAACTGAGGACTTCTGTCAAATTCCTAAAAGTCATTTGATCTTCTAATTGAACAGTGGCTAAAGACTCAGGTTCTTCAAATTCTTGCTCTTGCTCACGAATTTCTATGAGCTCATCAAGTGTCAGCTGCTGATTGTAGGAATCAAGCAGTTTTGAACGTATCCACTTCTAAACTTATTTGCCTGGCAAGATCGAGAACTTCAACTATTTTACCAATTTTAAAGCTTTAGCACTGATTCCATCCGAAAATCAGCGATGGGGGGGGGGGGGACACGAATCGACGAGATTTGAAAAAATCGCTTAACTCTGGGTTCGCGTTAGTCGGGGAAGTGTAAGTAGAGGTATTACTGTAATATATTGCGAAGAATGTCGCATAGGCCTATTTCACCTAATAACTCTCTGTGAAAGAGCTTGTTGAAGTTTATTTCCATTTCCAATCAGAGGAAAAGAGAACACAGCTAAGTACAAAAGTATCTATAGTTGAAACATAATTTCCAAATTCACATTTTCTTTTATTACTGCAAATGACTAATTGCTTTGTAGTATTCTGGACTATAGACTTCCCTGTAGAAACTGAATTATATATATATATATAACTCTAGTAACTCCAGGGAGTTTTGTAAATTGATCAAGTTAAATTAATCTTCTTCAGATATTCAAGACATATTTTCACAAATGTAGCGATTCATTTTTTTCTCGATATCTTGATCGTAATAAAATTTTAATAATAATGATAATACAATAAAATGCGGATTTGTCTATATCTATGTCAGTGGCCTTGGAAATGTTAAAATAATTGAAAAAAAAGATGGATTGTTTTTTAACAATGCATGACGAAGCCATTCGAGGGCCATTTGCGATGAAACTCAAAATTTCCAGTCATGATCAAGTGACGAGGACGACACCCAAACTCTTAAAATTTCTTAACTACACGAATCTAAGGACTAAAGACCTTATCACATGTATACGTATTTGGAGCAATTTTCCTTGAAAGCCACCATTCTGAGCAATTTCTACCTAGTTGCCATAGCAACGGCTCCGAACACCTTTTACCCAATGAGCTGAAAAAATTGCTCCATTTAAAAACTGCTTGAAATTCTAGTCAATTGGGTTCTTCGGTTCTCTACGTCATAAACAAGATGGCAGCTTTGGCTTCATCAAATGCATCAGCAATGATGTATAATATTTTATTGGTGTATTATCCTTTAATGGAGTATAATGGTGCTCCATTCCTGTTTACGACCGTCAACAAAAGCGCGAGTGGAATAAAAGAAATAATATTGGGTGTTCGTTTTCCGAATCGGAAAAATCGGCGAGTAACTTTTTAATGTGAAATAGGGCACGGCTGACATCAAAGCGTATCGTTTTGTTTACGGCAACCCTTCACCCTCTCACCTTCTTGAAAAATTTGCTGAAATGGTTCTTCCAAATACGCGTGTGTGTGATGGCCTTTGGAGTTTCAATTGATTTAACGTCTATTAGCCCTTTTATATACGAGGGAGTCTTAAGTGACACCAGGATTCAAGTGAGGTAGTGTCGCACTTTAAGGCAACACGAGTGGTATTGGCAACGGATAATTTTAAACCATGGTACAGTGAGCTGGCACCTCTTCTCCAAACTTCCACACCACGGATATTGAGTCTCGACAAATTTAACGTGCATCAGTCCTTCTGCACTGCACGTCTTCAATGGCACCAGGGATCGAATTCATGACACGTCTGCCATGAATACATGATCATGATCACCAGATTATCACGACATCATGACTCGAACCTCCGACCCGATGGAAACAACTCAAGTTAAGAGTTCGTGACCATGGATACCATGGCCATAAAGGAAAAAAGCCCAACAAGTATTAGCTCAAGATTATTTAATGTGACCGTGCGGAATATGAGAGTTCAATTGGTTTCGCCTTTTCCCATCAAAAGCAGGGAAATATTGACAAAACTCTGGGTATAAAATGGATGAATTATTTTGATGATGTGGCAATTCTGACAGAACAAAATGTAAATAAACAAAATACAGTGACCTTGCATTTACGGAAGTACAGGATGCAAGGACACGCAAAATTTCGTTCTTAATTCGACTATCAGAACCGACAATCTCATAAAATAGCAATTACTTAAATACAAAAACAATACCTTATTTACTATTATTAGTTCTATCACTTGAATCAGGTAATTTTGAGACAAAAAATAAAGTAGTCTCTTTCTTATATTCTTTCCGGGTTTTTTCATAAAAAAAAGTTTCGGCCAAAGCATTCTAAACAATAGACATCTTGCAGATATATATAACCCGTTATCTTTCTCTAGAAGTATTGATTAAACTAAAATAATAATGAGGAAAAATTTTTTTGAGAAGTTGTCGAATGAGATATTTTTACTTGTTTTGAATCTTCAATTTGACAAATTATTTAAAAATGTCATTATGATTTAAAAAAACAAAAAAAAAACAAATTGTGGTTACAAAACATAGATAAATAAATGCAGAGATATCCATCGAAAAAAGAAATCTGAAGCATTGTTCGCAATTTGCAGCTGAAAGTAGTATTTAATTGTTCTTACTCGTTTATAAATTTTCCTTTTTCTCCTGTTAAAATTATATTTCCCGAGTATATTCGTTTTAAGGAAAAAGTTCAGATGTAAACATTGGAATTATTTATACAATTTAATTTGAGAAATGAGATGAATAAGCTATATTTTACTTAATTTTTTTTTAGTTTTTGTGACTGTATCTTACAAATTTCGCTATTTTTTTTTAATATAATAATACACAAAAGAATAGTAAAATTCTATATTTTGAAACAAATGGTTTTTTTTCAACTAAATCAAAAATGACTAGTTATTTTAACCGAATATTTCTTCTTCATAACACGTTAAATGAAATGAGAGAAATGTGATAGCTATAAAACATATGACGAATGCAATAAAAATAAGTAACTCTTTATTTCTTATGAAGGCAAGTAAGATTTTAATAACATACTTTAATTTTTTTGATTTCGGAAGTGAAATTAGTATTCGAAACAATAAGGGAAAAATAATCCCAAAAAAGAAATTATTATTTTTCTCGAGAAAAAAATAAACTAAAAGAACAAGGTAAATCGAAAAAACGAAAGTAATTGGTTTTTAATTTAAGAAAACATAACGCTAGCGTTCCAAAAAGCAAAACAACAAAATCAGAACGTTGTAGCAGACATTTTAAAGAGAATAAATTTCATGTTTTGATATCTGCTGCCACACGTGCTTATGTTTATTTAAAAATATTTAAATTTGTTATAAAGTCTTGTATATATATATAAATAATCGTTTGCGACTCACCTCAAAAATTGATTGGAAAATCTTTCACAATTAACAGTTCGAGATTTCCTGTAAAAGAGCTGAAATTATGCTAGAAAAATTTGTTCATCATATATGAGATCAAAAATCATTCCTTCTCTTTGTTAGTTTTCGTCCAAGTTGACAAACAACCGCGACCTTGAGGCTCTCACGTGACACGCTCGAGAAAGCTGAGGGGAAAAAGGGAGGATTCTCGGATTGGTTTATTTTTTTAGGAGGGGTGTTTATACTTTTATTCACGAGCGATAACAGAATTTTTCAATTAATCTTTAGTTTTAAAAAGCATAGTTCTTTTTTTTAAAAAAAAAATAATCATTACCAACGATTAGTCAATCAGAATACAGATTATTCTTATTTCGAAAATCTGTTTTTAAAACATCTTTGTTCACTTGCGGAATTTCTGTATTGAACCTTCACCTCAAAAATATAGGAAAGAAGGAGGGGCAACACTTGTTCACGTGACCTTTATGCTTAAATTGAAAGGTATAAAATCTCCCGAGTTGCCACAGGCTAATGACATCTTGAAGCAATAGGGTACATTCGAACGAATCTCACAGCTCCAACGAAGAACTTGATAAAATGTCTGCAGTAAGTAAATTTTTTTATGTTCACTAATTTTTTTCCACCTCAACACTTAATTATAATTAATGTAACGAAAAACGCGAAACATATTTTTTTATTGTAACTGCTTTTTTTTTCTGTCTTAAAATTGTAGATAAGAATAACCTATATTTTTAATAAGCATTAAGATTAACTATTATTAAAATTAAATCCTTTTTAATTTGATATTCAAATAATTAAAACGATATTTAAAAAATACACGATAAATAAAATCGAACATAACACGGTATTTAAATACGATGTTTAAAAAAAATACATATATCGATCTTAATACGACTTTTTTTTGTTCTAATAATGCAATTTCATTTCATTAGAATGTGAGTTTCATTTATTATAAAGCATCCGATTTTTTTTAAATGAGCTATTTCTTAATTTTTCCTGATTACTTTGAAAGTTATATTGTCTTTCTTAGAAGTAAAGGGGAAGAAATCTAATATATATGAATATCGGATTTATACGTGAGACGCGCGCGTTCGAATACAAATGAAGAAAACATAAATTGTACGAATAATTAAGTTATGAAAACTAAATTTTATTCAAGTTCTAAATTCTGCAATTATATTTTTGCTTTGCGAAAACAAAGCTTTTAAAAAAAATTGTAGGCATTTTATTATATTTTAATTAAAAGAATTATTTATTGATCAGCTATTATTTTTTTCTTTGAGTCGTATTTAACGGAAAGATATATTCACTGACTATTATTTACTTGTTTGTAAAACATTTGATCTAAAAAATCAGAGGTCGACTATTATTTTTGATACATTTCAGCAAAAGAATAGTACATTGAAAATGGTTTTCTTTTTTGAGTCACATTTAATTTAGAGAATTATTTGCCGGCTATAATTTTCTTTCTTGAGTCACTGAATCCAAAATTCACCGACTATTATTTTATTGTTTAAGTCACATTTGACCAAAAAAAAAAAAAATAAATCAATTGTTGATTATAATTTTTGTTTTTGAGATATTTCACCAAAAGAATAATTCATTGACTATTACTTTCTTTTTTGAGTCGCATTTAATCCAAAGAATTATTCGTCGATTATTATTTTCTTTTTTGAGTCGCAATTAATCTAGAGAATTATTGATCTATTATTTTGTTTTCTGAGTCACATTTAATCGGAAGAATTATTGATCCACAGTTATTTTCATTTTGAGTTACATTTGATCGAAATAATTATTGGTGGACTAATTTTTTTTCGAGTCCCATTTGATATCAAAAAAATTATTATTTGACTGTTATTATCTGTTTTGAGTCACATTTTATCATTTTCTTATAATTACGCTCTTATTATGAAAATGGATACGTACTAAAGATAAAGAATTGTACAATTTATGAATAATCATTTCCTGATTTGGAAATATGTTAACTTTTTTTCCTTAAAAACATTTATTTTATCTTATTCTTAGTTGAGTTATCACTTCATTTCATTTAGAAATGGAATTCGAATGCATACAGATTGATCAACAGTTGCATTGCACTGTTTTCTAGAATCGTTAAAAAATCATTCGATTTTTGTGAAAAAGTTCAAGAATTACATTTGAATTACACGCTTATATTTTAACGTAGTGATATCATAGATTTTATATACATACAAAAGTCTTTCAACAGTTTAATATCTTCCAAATTCTAACATTTATCACATCACAGACTCCACAAATGCTTTAATAATGTTAAGATTTATGAATAGATTTTCTTACGTCTGAAGTATGTAATGCCATATTCAAAATTGTGATCTAAATATTTTTTAAATAATTTTCTTTTCAAAAAATATTTTGTGTTTCTTTTGAATATCCGTATATCGAAAATAAAAATTTCAATATATATATCAATCGAATCCGCGACAAAATATTATTTGGTTATTTTTTGTAATTGCAATTAAAAAGTTTTGTTACCGAGCGTAAATATTATTGTATTCATTCCACGGAATTTAAGTAGTCCAGATGACAAGTGTTGTTTTAAAATTAGTAAGCTTTTTAAAATAAACAATTTCTTTTTGTTTTTATACTATTTTTAAAATCTGAAATTTTGACTCAATGCAACCTAAATCCGATGTAGATAATTTTAACAGGACAATTTTTTACACAAAAATGGTGCATACATTTTGACACTTATAACCTAAAAATCGCTCATTAACAGTATTTATTCGAATCTAAACCACACCCCAAATTCCCAGACGTTTTTGTGAAAAAAATAAAAAAGCAATGTAAAATGGTTTATTGATATCCGATAATTACTAAATTTAAAGAATTTAAAATGAGAGCTAATAAGAATTGAATAATTAGTTCATTTTATCAGTATTAATAACTTTTAAAAACTTGCATGAACGTATAATTGCTCTCGCCTTCAGATTATCATGTTCATACTAACCATCCTACGAGTTTCCGCCTTCGATTCTTAACTGCACCTGATTCTCAGTAACATTTAACTTCGGGAAAAAAGTGGGGCTTATATTCGAATAAATACAGTAATGCAAAAGAATTATTTAACATTAGAACTGTTCACACTCTTATTTCCTATAGTCCGGAACTATAAACTCTTTTAATGCTACAAAGGTAAAACTGAACTGTTGATAATATAAATCTACTTTGGAATTCTTTTTCATGCTTTAGATTTCATGCTTAGATAGTAAAAATTATTCTACCTTAGCAACCAAGTCCCTTTCGAAAAGACCAGATCTTATTTGCTTGCCATCGTCCTTCAAAAGTCAAAGGGAAATTCTTTGCTTGTTATTTTATTTTTCTCTCCCAACAACAACAGTCAAATGTTTATCTGAGTACTAGATGGAAAGGGGGCGGTCGTTTATACTCCTGTAGTACGAACCAATAAGAAAAAAATAAATTTTATGAACTTTCATATCATTCGATGCTTTTAAATTTAGAGCTAAATAGCAGAAGGATAAAAGGAATATTTTAATGTTGATTTTCCTTTCTTGATACCTCATATTTTGGAAATCGCAGAGAGATGGATGCTGCAGTAAACATAACTGACAATGAAGAAAGGTGAAAGGAGCAAGATGGTAAGATGAGTGAAAATGGACAAGAAAGGAGAAGGTTGGGGTGGTTGACACTTCTGAAAAACACTTTCGTTCGTCCCCTTTTACCATCAGATCGACTCACTGGCGCCAAGCCACCCTTTCCATTAACTCAAGGTAAATTTCACGAAAATAAGGTTAACTCAGCTTTTGTTGAACAAGAAATTCCTCCCTCCTATAGAAGAAAACACCATTTCTTATTCCATTCCATTGCAGTGTATTTTACCATTGGCATCTAAACTAAACTAAAATTAGAATTGTCGAGCCTCAGCGCGAAGCGCTTTTACTCAGTATGAGGAGAAAAGTAAAACCATGTAGAATGAATAAAAAATCAACAACCCCGCCGCAGGCGGGGGGGGGGGGGAGGGATGACGGAAGACCATTGGCATAGCTAGTCTTGAGTGGACCCTGTACCAGAACTACTTGGAGGCTTTGGGGGGGGGCATAACATTTTATGATATTTTGCTTACGCCCGTATGATTGATACTTTAGTATTTTATTAAAACCTTATGGCAGGTTTTCTAAAACTATGACCACTTGTGGGCCACATTGCAAAAATAATTTTTTTTCCTGGGTCGCACATACAATATATTTTTTTTAACAAATTGAAATAAAAAATTAACTTTATATAGTTTTATTAAAATAAATTAACTTATTTTTATTATAATTTTTTAAAATTTGAATTAGACATGAATAGGTAGACACATTTATTTTAAATTTGTATAAGTTTCGTTTCATTTAGTTTGGATTTCATAAAGATGGGGAAAAAAATCAAGTTGATGAGATGAATGAATTTGCGTAAGCGTTGAACGAGCAAATCGATATCGGGTTCAATAGACGAAGTTGCAATTCTTAATGCATTTTCAAGAAGTTTGTCAGTGATATTTGTCCTATTTTTATTTTTTGTATGCTTCATTCTTGGGAAATAACTGTTCATAAACATAAGTACTGCCAAAAGCTGAAGACATTAATAAAGCATGAGTGTGAAAATGAGGATATTTATCCGAGCACGGTGTTGGTAATCTTTATAAAACTCCAGTATAGAAACATTCAAAAAATTTTCTTTCAGTTGACTGTCACTTTTCAGTTCAATGCATTCCATTTGAAGATTTGAAGGTTATTTAATTCTAGAGAAAACGGGATAGAAAATATATTGAAATAGTCTTCGTTTTTTCAAAAATCTTGAAATCTTCTTTCAAACTCATCAATTAAATCGAAAATTAATGCAGCATATTTTGCGTATTTTGCGCATACATTTATTTTTTTAAATAAAAATGTGCAAATTGAAATATTTTCATAATTTGCGTTTGGGCCGCATTTTAAAAGCTTTTGTTCCGTATGCGGCCCGTGGGCCGCATTTTAGACAAGCATGCTTTAAGGTATCCAATTACCCTAAAATTGTGAATTTTGCCAAAAATTGAGACATTTTGTTTATTATTTTATATTATAGGCCATCTTATATTAGCTTTATAAAAAAACCAAGCTTATTATTTTCCGTTCGCTAGAATAAAAGCTACAAGTGTTTCAGTACAAGCAGATGCCACTACTTTAAGCAAGATATATATATATATATATATGATATATATGTCATACTTTTTAAAATGCGTATTATTCAAAATATGTTTTTTTGAAACTGCTCAAAAAGTTTTGAAAATAATTAACTGAAATTTTTTGTGTATGTTCTGTATAATAGTAGTAGCATTTTAAACTTCAGTTTTTCAATCATTGTTTTGTTACAAAATTTACAGTCCCTTATGGGAATATATAATCACTGTTTTTTTTTAAGGAATTTCATATAATAAGTAAGATAAAGTGTTCTCTAGTTTTTGTAAAAATTAAAATATATATTATATAAATTAAAATATCTATCTGAAGATCATCTCAAAAATGAATAGCAAAGCAACACATCCAAACTAAAAATCTGAAAATTTGTTCATACACTTTTGGTAAAGAATAGGGGCCCCCGTTTTTCGTCAACTTTTACCAATCTTTTCCCATTTTATTAATAATAATGTATTTTTCTCTTCTTAATTTTAACCTATTTTTCTTAAAATGTACTAAATCTAAAACTACAAAAAATCCCCATACCTCCATTTTTTTTCTTTAAAAAAAAAGTCGCAAGTAGTCGGAAACCTTAAATGTAACTTTTTACGAATCCATAAAATGATTTCCATCCACGAAGTCTAATCGCTTGTGTGTGAAAATATTCTCACTCATTTCTTTGCAAAAATTTTCAAAACACTGCAAGAAATTTTTAATTTTGGTCAGTTGTTTACGCAGTATACGTTTATGGAAAGGGTTTAAAATTTTGTAAAATAGATAGAGGAAAAGCGCCGAGCGTAAGCTTTATGCTAAAAATTAAAATTCGTGTGGTTTATGGGCGAGGTTTGCACCCCCCCCCCCTCCACTGATACTGGTCTTTTGATATTTCTACAGCAAATTTACCTTTAAATTTTTTTCTTTTCTGAATATAAATACCTTTAAAATGTGAAATCAGTTATTTGATAGAATAACAAGATAAAACATGAAATAATTTGACGTCAGTTGAAGTACAGAAATTATTGAATTCTACGATTTAACTAGGTATTCTATAGAATAACGACTACTTGATCGTTTAAGTATGAAATATAGAACTCGGAAAGTTTTTTGAACCGATTTTAGCTGCTTTTAATCAGTTTTGATCCGTTCACTGCTGTTTTGCAATGACGTGTGATTGTATGCCCTTCATTTCGTTGCTTTTAGATGTAGAATATTTAGGTAGTATATTTATGTTAGACTTTTTACATTTTGGATCATTAACAAATACTTTTGCAACCTGTTTTCAATCAATGACGTCTGCAAGAAGGGGAGATTAACCTGTAAATTAAAAAGACTCAATGCGAGAGAAGCGTGGGATGAAGAAAGAAAGTGCTACACTTATAACTCGTAAAAGATTATTAACTTTGATGGCAGAGGTAAAAAATGCTAAAATAGCAGGAGTAGAAAAGTTTATTGTGCCCGTAACAGATACAAAACATATCGTCCTTTCTGTTTAAATTATGTTAGCAATATGAGTTAAAAGAAATTATATCATCTACATTTCCTTATTATTTACTAATTAATCATCCGTAATAGGGATAAAATGTATCTTTCAAGAGGTTTTAGCTATTTGGGATCAATTAATCTATAAAAATAACTTTGAAATTGATTAATTTTCACTTTAACGGTTTGTCATTGATTATTTCATGGAATAACTAGGTAAAGTATGAAATTTTTCATCCGTTACATACTTTAACTGACTTGCCTAGTTATTTCATGAAATACCTAGTTATTCCATGAAATTACTGAATTATTACACTTTGACGTTTACATATAAAAATTTCGTACATTTGTGTGAAAATAATAATTTGCGACGATGTCTTTTCTGTTAATTAAAAAAGTTTTTTTTTTGAATAACGTCCGTTCTTTTATCCATGGCAGTGATTAAAACTGTTATTTTATTAAACCAACAATATAGGAGAATTTTTCTCTGCGATTTATGGGATATCTCATTGATCTATGGGCAAATCCATCGGAAAAAGTTTTCGCATGACATCATTTTACTTTCCACTAGGAAATAGGCGAAAATACGATGAAAAATAACTTTGTTGATCCAACTTTCAGGAAAATGTCATTTGTAATGTTGTGTTATGTAACTGTTTTGGTATGTATAATCAAATTATGGTTTTGCAGTTTTATTAAGTTTTTGTATAACGTATTCAATTTTTACTCTTTTGAAAAGTTATTTAATTTGATTGGGGTCGAATGAATATACTGTAACACCTCGACTTTGTAGCATACTAGAGGAAATTTTGTGAGAAAAAAAAAAAACCCTTTGAGTTGGCAGACCACTTTGTTAGATTTTATAAGAAACGTATACATCAAAATAAATTCGGTTTGTGATTTTGTGTTTGTGTTATCTATAATTTTGTTTTCAAATTTTTATTGGTGCTATTTTGATATCCCGGGGCAGCGCCAAGTTGTTGATTATGTTCGCCAAGATGGGCGATAACATTACAATAGGGTTACCTTGATATTTTTATTGTCTGGCAATGTGGTTACTATGGAGATAACGTATATTAGAACTAATTTTTATTGTTTTTTTCCTGCAGTAATCGTATTATTCACTTCAGACGATTAAAGTTCGATTTCTTTTACAATTTAACCATTTTCATTGCAATTCCGAATCAAACTATTATTTCAGTCTTCTGTTTTATTTAATGCTATTTTGGAATATGGATATTTCTCATATCATTAGTGAATACTAGGATATTTTTTTGAAAAAAGAATGAGTGTTGTATTTTTAATTATTGCTATAAATCGTTTATTTTACTTTTTGAAATTTTTTTTTGTTTTGACGTTCCTTGTTCGATGAAATTTGTTGAAGAAACTTGCATTTCTTGGAACATAGCAAGTTTTCAGTACTTATTAATTGCTATTCATTATCAATTTTAATTTTTATCATGTTATTATTTTATTAATATAATATATTTTAAAATACAATTATTATGTGTAAATCATATAATATTCGTTATTTGTAATAATTATTTTATAATTATTATGTTATTTATTTATAATTATTATTTTATTATTTATTTATAATGTTAAATGAGTATTCTTATATATGTACGATTCTTGTTATATTACAATACGAAGATTATTCTTTATAAAGACTATTAAATTATACAATATGTGATTATTATTAAAAATTATGAAAAAAATTTAATTCTTTCTGAATAAGGAATAATTATTACTTTTTTTATATTATATGAATATTATATATAATAATTACTATAAAATTATATTATAAGATTATTGTATACTGCATAATATTACTATTAGTAACTATGATTTTTTTTTATTTTATTGATATTCATTATTTATAAAACTTTGTTAGTTTTAATCTCTTCCAATATTCTTCATTTGAAATAGATTTTATTGTATTTCAAAACAGTTCTTTAAAATTATTTTCCTGATGAGTCTTACCGCTAGGCCGCCATCTTGGATTTCATTCCAACAACATGCGCTGCTTGGCGTGATTCTTTATAACGCCAAGCAGCGTTTGGCGCCTTGCCCCGTGATATCAAACTAGTTCCTTTTTATTTTCTTTCGGCTTTGATGCCAACTAAAGACAATTTATACGAATTAATGTGCGAAGCTATACCCCGACCTACTCGGTTATCTCTCAGTCCCATTTATCGCTTAAGTTCGAAGTATATTACTATTTTTTTAAATAATTTTTTTTTTCAATTCATGTCTTTCTTTCATTCTTACTTTTTTTAAAATTTTTGTTTACAAGGAAAAAACAAAAAAAAAAGTTTTGCGTAAGATTATTTAAACTTTCGAAAAATGATAAATTCGTATTTGCCACTTTAAAAATTAGTAATCTCAGCACAAACAAGGAAATCACAAATTCACTTCACTATCAGCCAATGGAATCTCTTTTTCTTGTGAAAACATTTTAAACGTTTTGATTTGAAAGCAGTAAACTGGTTGTTAAGATTACTTCCTGGGAGGAGGGGGGGGGGGACTACACGGCATTGGCGATTTGTCAAAAAATTGTAAATTATTCAAAATGGATCCATAAACGCTGATATCTACGTCGAAAATGAAAGCTAAAATGATGATTGATTAAATTAAAGGGACACAGTACAATTCAATTGATAAAAATCGGTAGAAAATTTAGAAAAGATTTTTATACAGAGAGAACTTAAACTATTTACTTAATAATTTTCTATAGGCTCACAAAACTTGAAAGGGGTCTAAATTAAAAAATTCCAGAGTTATGATAATTTTTTTATTCGTTTTTACTCACATCCCTACAGCAAATAAAAACTTTAAACTCTGACTTATTTTAGAAAAACTAAATTATAGTTTAAAAACACTAAAAAGCACACTTCTATAGTAAATCGAACTAAAAAGTAAAAAAAAAAAATTTTTAATATAAGAATAGAACGTTTAACGAGAAAATGAATGTCATTGGGGTAAAAGCGTGGAATGCTCTAAATTAATTGCTATAATTTCTTACTAGTTCTATTCCGAAACGCTGAGTTAGTGTAAAACTGTAGTACAAAGCACCCCACACTTTTACCACAGTGGGGGGATTCATTTTCTCGTTAATCATTTTATTCCTTATTAAAAATTATTTTTTTACTTTTTAGTTCGATTTACTATAAGGCGAGCTTTTTAGTTGTTAAAAACTATAATTTATTTTTCATTTTTTAGTTCGATCTACAATAAAAAGAGTATTTATTCTTTCCGTTTACGGGGCCTCGGATCAGCTGTATCGTTATATTTCAAAGTTTCCGTTTCTGTAGATACAGGTCAAACTAATAAAAGTGTGTTAGAAAGAATTATTAAGTGCCAATCGTATTATCACCTTTTAAACGTATTGTTATAATGTTAATCCGTATCATCATTTCTAAACGTATTGCTTTATTAAAAAAATATTTAGCAGTTAGAACATAAATTGTTATTTTTTCCCATCACAAGTCCTTTTTTTATTTCCATTTTCAGATAAACAAGACAATTGTTTATATTATAGTAAGAATTGCTGATGCACACCCACCCTTCCCTTTCTCGTATAAAGAGAACACTTCTTTGTTTGTTTTATTTCTATTAACCTCAAGTGTATTAGTTTTTAGGGTTGCACTTTAATCTTTTAGTCGCTAAATCTGGAAATCGTTATTCCTGATGTCCTGATCAGGACAATGAAACAAAATTATTGTATATTGTCATTGATCCTTGACAAGTGTGCAAAATTTGGAATTAATCTTACCTTTTAAAGTGGTTAAAAATCGAGCTCAAAGATTCCGTTACATGCAAGTGAAACTTATAAAAACGTGCTGAAAAGTAACTAGTTTATCTTGAATTCAAATGCTAGGGCTTTTTTTTTTGTGATAAATGCTTTGATATTTTTTCTACCTGTACTGTACGAAGTACTGTTACAAAAGTTGGTATGCATTTTTGAATCAAAGCAGTTTTTATTTTTTAAAAAATAGATAAATTTAGAATTTATATATTTTTTGAGGAATTTTTAGTAAGCATTCAAAAACAGAACTATTTTACGAATAACAATGATGTTATCACAAAACCCATACTAACTTTTGTTATACATAGTATGTCTAAATTTTAAATTGTTTTAATACCTCGAACTGTTACGCGATAGTGGGACTGTGTAAATTGAATTCGAGCAAAATTGCAATATTCAACTCTTATCTGCAATGTGTGGATCAAATTTTAAAATTAAAATTTCAAAGTCCTAAATGCGTGTTTTCTTAAATAAAAAAAAAAA
Organism: Trichonephila clavata; assembly: GCA_019973975.1. Classification (NCBI taxonomy): domain Eukaryota; kingdom Metazoa; phylum Arthropoda; class Arachnida; order Araneae; family Nephilidae; genus Trichonephila; species Trichonephila clavata. Next base: position 71,381 of record BMAO01039568.1, read on the forward strand.
AGATTTTTTTTCCCGATATTTTTTTCCACAAAATAACTGATTTCTTTTAAGTTAAGGATTTAAATAATTCTATTTCCATTCCAGACGAAGCGTGGTCTCTTACTCCGTTTGAAGGAAGGAATCGTGGTGGGGGATGGAGGATTCGTGTTCTCCCTGGAGAAGAGGGGATACGTGAAAGCTGGACCCTGGACTCCAGAAGCCGCTGTAGAGCACCCAGATGCAGGTCTGTTCATGTTTTTTTTTGCAATACAAACAGTTTACTAAATGGATTATCTTTTAAAATTATCTTCTGCTTATCATTATCTCTCATAGTTCCAACATTATACGGTGGTTTGTTTTAAAATTAATAATATTTCTAAAATGTGAGTGAAATATTCAATCATTAAGCCATATTTTTTTACATTCCAGTTCGAAACCTGCATCGTGAATTTCTCAGGGCTGGATCGGACGTGATGCAAGCCTTCACCTTTTATGCCAGTGACGACAAACTCATCAATAGAGGCAACGAGGCTGGACAAAAGTACACTGTAAGGGATATTCTTTGTACAACATTCTTATTTATACCCTGATCCTCAGACCACTCCTGACCAATGCCGTTTCAATCTCGTGTCATGCAGCTAAGATGTATATAAGTTTACTAGAAGCATTACAAAACATGATTTTAAGACAAATTCTGAATGCTCGTTGGATAAGGAAAAAAGACCTTAGAACTGCGAGCAAAACACTTTAGCTATCAGAAAACTAGCGATAAACTTTTTTGATAAAATCAATAATGCCCAGATTTTTACTATTTCGGGACTTGAAAAATGTACCCTAGATTTTAATTTTAATAGATCTAGGAATATATATATTCTAATGGATCCATCCTTTACTTCATTTCTCGAATTCAAAATTACTCATTTATTCCCCTTTTTAACTTGCAAATTTTGTACATTTTGCACTTGCACGATGCTAAAGTTTTACTGCATAATAACTCCTCCTTCGGGAGGATTTCGTCTCGACCAATCAGAAAGCTCCCTCTTGTTGCAAGCCAACTTAACAATTATTAACCAAATTTTTTTCTCCAACTTCTCAGCTGCATCTGGATTTGCTCTGCTACACTAAACGCCACCCACCCTCCTAATCTTTATTTTATTCATTTTTACAACTGTAGGTATTTTAAATTTTATAGGCATTTTTTATATTTTTTAAGTAATTTATTTGATCTATGAACTAGTGTTAATAGTATCTCTGTCATTATAAAAATACAGATTGGAGGTTAGAGTCCGAAAGTCTCTTATAAAATTATCAACGACACTTGTACAACGAAGAGGGGGGGGGGGAGGTGGTTGTGGAGGGAGAGTTACAAAAGAAGTTGTAACAAGTGTTAAAATACACTTTAGAAAGAAGAGGGTCATCTACTCTATGATTATAACTTCTAAATCAACATTGTATTCTAGTAAAAAGCATAAAATTCTGCAATCTTCAGAATGATGATAACAGTAGATTTTCCTAATCGAGTGGAAAAGTTACGAGGGTTTAATATGTATGTTAGGGATAATTTTTTTTTCCTCCGTAGTTTATCTTAGGAGAGTTTTTTAAGACGATATGTTCATACTACCAATTCCATTTCATATAATCACGTACTTACTCGATTTAATTTAGTGTTATCAACTGTTAAGGGGGTTCGGAATTTTCGAAAAATTATCGATTTTCACGTTTTTATATTTTTTAAGAGTTTTAATATTTCTGTTTAAAATGATATATGATATGAGTAGATGAGATAATAAGAAGTATTTTTATTTATTTTTAATGAAGTTACTCCTTGAGACGCATCAAAGGAGCTCTGCTAAGAGCACATGTGTTTAACCTTGCATAAGTTTCTCATGAGCGCAAATCCATATGATGTTCAAGTGGAAAAATTATGGAAATAACCAAAAGTGTATGGGTACACATTTTTTGTTCAAATGAGTCAGTAAATAACACATAGGGTCAGTGATTCCAAAATCTACATTTGTGGAATTAATAACGCTAAAATTGGGTTAAATATGGCTATTGCGCAATTCAATCCGAGTCATGTAGCAAAATTAATGATCTTAAAACATTCTGATACTGAACCAAGTTATAGCTGTGTGCCATGCTTCAAAAAACTAGATGCACATAGGATTCGTGTAGCCGAAAGAAAGCACCTTAAAATACCCCAAAAAGGCTAAATTAAAAATAATGAAAAAAAGAAAATTGGATGAGTCTTTTCTTGGAACAGAGTGGAAAGAAATGGCTTCATATGCTTCTAGAAAGTACTAAAAGAAGTAAATGCTTAAAAATTACAAATTTTTACTTAAAAGCGTGTTTTCTCAAACTGTAATATTTTTGACTGTACCTTGTTCTCCAAAACTACTAATTGTATAATCCTCAAATTTTCAGTGAGCATACTTTTAACATGTTTACATATTTTGATGGAGGGAACTAAATATATCTAGCAAACTGTTTTAGGTAAAGCTTTTTTAAACTAAATTTTAACGAAAAAAAAAACGAGACGTTTTTTGAAAAATTCATAATTATTTTAATTTTAAATAAAAAAAATAAAACCATTCGTTAAAGTTTTATTAATAGTACATATAACCTACTGTAAAAATTTTATCCATGAGAAGTGAGTAGTTCCTGAGAAAAAGGTACATAAACTTACGTAATTTTAACAGGGGCTCCTATGGACATGCCGGACCCCTTTAACTCAGAAATTAGTGGACAATGGGGCGGTGCTCAGTAAGAGTGTTTCATATTTGTCACATACATCCTTAAAATAAATTAGCATCCAAGTTTTTTTCTTCTTGTAATTATTACAGAGTATCCAGTTCTTTATTAGTTTAAATCAGTGATTCCCAAAAGGGTCTATATTGACCCCAGGGGGTCTATGACGACCTGAAAGGGGTTTACGTCTGCGAAAAATTAATTTGGCTATCCATGAAATGTAAATAGGGGTCTACGCGATAGTGGCTCTCATTAAACCAGGCCTTGAATTTACTTTTAAAAGATAATTTAATCAGGTGAAAACCAGATTTTGCATTAAGTTTACGTAAGTTTTACGTAAACTTAATTATTACATAAGTTTATTATTACGTAACTTATTACGTAAGTTTTAAACATTATACTTTACTACAGTTAGAAATTTAATGCTTTTCAAGTGAGTAGTAGTACCAGCTGTCAAAAAAGACATTTTTCATAAATTTGTGAAAATTCAGTATTAGATAAGCAGGGGGTCTACCTTAAACCAAAAACATAGCAAGGGGTCTATGAGACAAAAAAGTTTGGGAACCTCCGGTTTAGATCTATATTTTTTTCAACTTTAAAATTTACCACCCGTTCAAAATTAAATGAGCATATAGTAACCCATTTTACATACCTAAAACTTTTAGAAAAGTTTTCTCTCCAACGTAACTAATAAACTTATTCTGAGTATAGTTCTCATGCACAGGTTTTTACTTCTTTGAACACTCTAGTGTAAAGCTAAACATGCTGGAGAAATACACTTGTCTCTCTTAAGTAATATTGATTAGATGAATTGATATCGCTGAAATACTTCGACTTACTGGCAATAGGAAAACAAACAAGATTGATTAAGGTATCCGACTATCCTAAAATTGTGAATTTTGCCAAAAGTTGATAATTTTTAATGATTTTATTTTATAGGCCATCTTATTAGCTTTATAAAAATACCCAGTTTCTTATTTTCCGTTCTCTAGAACAAAAACTACAAGTGTTTTAGTAAAAGCAGATGCCATTACTTTACTCAAGATGTCATACTTTAAAACGCGTTTTACTCAAAATGTGTGTGTGTTTTTTGAAAATATTCAAACGGGTACAGCGATTGCTAAAAAAAAGTTTCAAAATAATTAGCTGAAACTTTTTGTATATATTTTGCTTAATAGTAGAAGTGCTTCAATAAGGTCGTAGCATTAAACTTAGCACCAACTATCTTAATTTTTAAATGTCGTTGAGGGAAGCTATTTTCCCACATATGATGTGTTCTGTCTGTATTTCGACTAGTACGATAACTGTCTGCTGGATTTTCTAATCGTAAACGCGAATGATGGCCTGTAAGTTTCCTGGCCAGCTAGAGAACTGTTCCAGAAGACGTACGCTTGATTTAAATGGGTGAGCATAAGGAAACTTTTCAAAAAAACATACAGATCTTGCCATTTCGCTCTCTACTTAAACACCGGAGAACAAGATACGTTTGCAGAACTTATAATGTCCCACTATATGTTGAAATTTCGTGGAAAATACATGTATAAATTCTGAAAACTTTCAATACAAAATACAGTAGAACGTCGTTTATCCGAACGTTTACTAGCCGGAGCGTCAAATATCCGGACCAAAATCTGGATACGTTTTCGAACAGTGCAATGCTGAACAGTTGTTTAGCATGAGGCCAAAAGTGACGAGAAAACCCAAGGTGAGGGGGTATTTGGGGAATTTCAGCCGTGTGATTTGGTAAACATCTGCGTGGAATATTAGGTCAGTTGTGTTTCCAAGTGAGGGGATGTATACGTGCTCTTTTGTTGAGTTGTGAGCTGCTATGGTTTCGAATTCAACGTCTAAAACTTAGAGATAAAACTTGAAATATTGAACCGTCTCGCGAAGGGAGAAATTGGAACGTCCGTGCAAGAAGAACCCGACCCTGTCGACGATGAATCGGATGAAGACGAGGAAACAATGAAAAGTTGCAAGGGTCCATCAAATGCTGACACGTTTTTTGTGTTAGAGAGACAGCTAGGGAGTGGTACGAACAACAATCAGAGTGCTGTCCTACTCAACTACTGCTGCTCAAGAGAATCAGGGACCTTGCAGCGAAAAAACGAAGGTGTAGAATGGTACAACGAAAAATAAGTGATTATTTTCCACAATTAAGGTAAAATTGTGGTATTTTAAACCTATTTTGCTTTTGACATGCTAGATGAATCTAGCATGTTTCCCGCATGTGTGAGGATTTTCAATATTCTATAGTATCCGGTTTCATATACTGCATGGATAGCATACGGTTTTCGGTTATACGAACAATTACGTATACGAACGGTGACCGGTCCCTATTGATTCGGATAAACGACGTTCTACTGTATACCTAAGTTGTAAGGTTTTTGTAGCTTTTAGTATTTGCAAATTGCATTTCATAAATAGAATGAAATGCGATATGAGGGGAAATGCAAGATATAAGATGTCCTACCATTGAATTGGGAGGTAGGAAATACATACTTCTCATAAAAAAAATAAATTTTAATAATCAAGTCAACTTTGTTTTAGGCAATAAGCCAAATGAATTTCTGTTTGTAAATCAACCTCAATCCCAAAAAATATTTTAACGCAACATTACTTGTAAAAATGACCTTAAAGCATTGATTCCCAAAGCGGTCTATATTTACCCCTAGAGGTCTATGGCAACCTGCAAGGGGTCCACGACAGTAAAAAGATAATTGGGGGGGGGGTCCATGAGTTGTAAATGGGGGTCTACGATTGTACTTCTCATTAAACCAGATTGTGACTTTAATTTTAAAGAAAAATTTAATCAAATTAAAACCAAATTTTAAATTTAACAGATTTTTTACTAAATTTAATAAGGTTAATTAGCCGTTATAAGGTGATAGCATAAATTTTATTAAAGCCATTACCATCAGTTTAGCGTTTCTTACCAGAATTAAGTTAAGGGAGTATAATATTGGACGTTATACAAATTTTCCCAGTTTCTAAATTGACCTCTGACAATCTGACAGGAAAATGGCGTTTTAACATTTAAATTCCCTTTGTTCAGATTTTGAAACTAGGTTTGAGAATGCTTTGACTATATATATGGTAAATACCACAGAAGGCAATGAATTCATATAGTCACACTGGAAAGAAAAATGTCACATTTCAAGAGAAGCTGATCGGAATAGGCAGTAACAGAGATACTAAAGTTTAGAAACGGATGCCAGCAATTTTGGCTTTAAAAAGACATACCTGTTATTTATCTCGAATTATGGAACATTGTGAGAATTTTTTTAATTGTGTGCCTTTCCTAGTGAAGGAGTTTCAGTAACGGTTGTCGACTGGACACGACTAACCAAATAAATTTAGGGTTAAACCTGATAAGATTGATAACCAATGTTGGAAATTTGCTATTGAAGCACCAGATTCATCCCTGACAAAAAACATTAGTTTGTTTATGAGTTATTTTATGAATCATTTAAATTTTAATTTAATCAACATGTGTGTATCTTAAGTTTTAAACTCTATACTTCACTACATACAAATTTAAATCTTTTAAAATAATTAGCTCTGTACCAGCTGTCATAAACACATTTAAGTTGATACATTTGCAAAAATTCGATATTACGTAAGCTGGGGTTTACCCCAAACCGAAAAGCATGGCAAGGGGTCTATGAGACAAAAAAATAAACGAGCCTTACAGTAGTCGCATATGATGTGTAACATCTGACATGTTATCGTGGTAAATGCGCAACAGTAACTTAAATCCTGAAAAAAATTTATCGACTATGATAGGAAACAATTTCTTATCGAATAATTATGAATAATGCAAATTTATTTAATTAACACAAAGAGTAATGCAAATTTTTTAACAAAAAAAAAATTATTCTTGTTCAATTTGGGGAACAGCGGAGACTAGGGGTAACTATGGTGTAGTAGCTAGCTGATGACCTTGTAAGATAGGTCACATGGATCGGCCGTGAATATTCCGAGTGTGACGTCAAAAAACCTCAGAGTTGTTGCGATTTTAAAAAGTTTAAAATAGTTAAATAAAATAGTAGTGCATCGTATCTCATCATCGTATCGTATATCTCGTGATATGACGTAATACTATCGAACCTCCAAATATCAAGACCCTAGCTCAATGTAAAAGGGGGGCAAAATTTTTACCCAACCCCATAGGAATAGCATGGGCTATTTTAGTGCTGGAGCTCCCCTAGGCCTGCCAAAAGAGGGCTAAGTAGATAAATGGATGGGTCTCGCCTAGGGGAACCTGTGATTCAAATTTCAAAGCAGAGACTCAAATACATTTCAAGATATTACAGATTAAAAAAATTTTAATAAGTTTTAAAAAGTTTAAGACGTTGAGATAAAATACAAGGAATAACCCTATGAGCAAGAAATTCGGTGAGAATATTCAATGGAGGCAGAGAGATCGAATGAGCTAGGTCCGAGTGGATTGAGAGGCTCAGGTGTCGAGCTATTGGCAAAATACTGTCCAGGGAGGGGGGGGCACCTAGGGGTGTCGAGTCCTTGTACTTCTCCTAACCAAACAGGTAGTATTATCGATCACCCTAATATCAACCCCATATCATCCAATAAATTGCACCATAGGACTAGTATAGGGATTGATATCTTAGTGTGTTAGCCCTCTCCTGCGCAAAACAGGTCATCATTAGAAAAAAACCATAAAGGGGGGGGGGACAGGCCAAGTCGATCGACACCACCGCGCGAGCTCATAGTGCGCGCTTCCCCGGTTTCCTGTTACGCATTTCCGTCCCTTTTCACGAAATCACTACCACAAATATCCAGCAACCGAGAGGAAAGATGTTACACATCAAAAAGTTTGGGAACCTCTGTTTTAAAGGGTTAATATGTTGTTCTAGTGTAACGGTGATAAATGAGAGCAAAAAGGTATGTTTATCCAATGAAGTGTTAGGTATAATCAATTCCATTGTGTGTTTTGTTTGGCATTGTAATGTATGATTGTGTGTTGCTACAGGGTAATGACATCAACGAGGCCGCCTGCAAGATCGCTCGAGAAGTGGCCAGCGAAGGGGACGCCCTGGTGGCCGGAGGAATCTCTCAGACGCCTTCGTACTTGAGTCGCAAGGGCAGGAAAGCCGTGCAAGAAGAGTTCCGGAAGCAGGTGCAAGTGTTCGTTAAGAACAAGGTAGACTTCCTCATTTGCGAGGTAAGCACTTTTCTTTGTCTTGTATTGTTAATCTTAGGAGTTGCCTGGAGGGGGAGAGAGACAGATGCAGGAACCTTAACCCGGCACTTCATGCGCGAAAAAAACGACCTTAACTTCACGCGCTGGGTATCTCATACCCAAAGGTGTTTACATTCTGTTTTACCCTAAAATTTGCATACAAAGGTGAAAAAGGAAGGAAAGTAGTACATGTAATTTGTTTATTACACTTTTCACAAGTAAATTTAGATTTTCTGTTCTTGTAGTTCAGTACATTGGCATTCAGTACATTGTTTATACACTTCTTTAGTGTTCGTCGCGAGTGAGTGTGATGTTTTCACTGGGTCTTAATTTATTTTTTTAAAATTTTCGTAGAAGCATTGCTTGCTGCCCCCTTCTCCCCCTGTTAGTCGAAATCCAAAACACTTCAGAAACCAGCGTGTCTGGTTCGATGTTTAGTAGGTGGTCTCTGACTACTTAACGAAATAATTTGAGCATTTATTGTCGAAACGTTCTCCAACATAAAAAAATATTGCCATAGGCTAACGATTAGATTTTCTAGCCATTGGATATGTTGTGGTCATTTTTATCGAGGACGATAATTGCTCCCTCATCTTAATTATCTTGATATATTTCAGTAGAAGAATCATATTTGCTATTATATTCTTCATCATTCGATTCTTCCTCATCATCCCCGAAAAGAGTTTTTTTTCCATCCGAAAATACTGTTGTACTATATCTATTAAATATTGTATCTAATAAGTTACTTCAATATCACATTCTTTCATCATAACTACAATAATACGTCATTGCATAAGAAAGATTTTAAGGCGAGCTCATTCAGTTAGAACTCTAACGGCGATTCATGCGCAAGGTATGACAGTGGCCCCTCAAAGGATATGACCTTAAAGTCAGCTAGCTACACGAAAAACTATTCATTTTCCGAAAAAGATTTAGATGGAATCTTGAAAAAAGTGAAGCGGTGGGTATGACATACTCTGCGCGTGAAGTGCCCGGCTAAGCCCATTTCCCAATACCGTTATAGGACTTTTAAAATAGGTCTTTTTGTATAACGTTTCGTTAAATAGGGTTATCCATGTACAATGGGGTCTCCCATTTAACGAATTCATCGGCACCAAACAATTTATCCTTCATTCGGAGTTATTCGTAACATCGGTGTGCAAAAAATTAAAATTTTTTTTGCACTTACCTTTTGGAATTCTTATCGCAAGTAACTACACAAAAAATATCCGCGGTTAGAAATTACACACTTTTTATTCAGCTGTTAAAAATATTGGTAGCAGTGGATGAGACAAGAAAAAAAAAACTCACGCTATAGATTAATTACACTTATGACTTATCTGCAGCTGTAAGGTTAAGTCCTAGCACGACCCAATCATGTCGCCAAATTTTTGGCGATAAAGTTTACAATATGGCAACCCTGCAAAATTTAGTGAAATGGCAACCCTACTCGGACCGGATATTTTTTGTTTTCCATAATGTGGACAGCGGTCATTTTCTTTAGATGGTCATCCACTGTTGTGTAAGAGATTTTTCTAGAAAGCTGGAAGTAAAGAAATAAGTGGATATTTTTTTTTTTTTTAAGAAAAAACTGCAGAAAGAATGTTTGTTTGAGAGAAAGGGAGATGCGTTGATAAGTTCACTTTGGACAATGTTTTTTCTCACCATAGCATCTTAGAAGCAACGGTTTTTCTGTTTTCTTCTTGAAGCCATTTTGGAAACCACGTTTTTCTTTTTAGAAGCTCGACGAATAGATATTTTTTCTTTTGAATGAAAGAGGTAAGAAAGAAATGATTGCTTTGTGAATGAGTGAACGATTGAAAATATTTCAGTATGGATGTTCGAAATATGAAAGTAATTTGTGTTTGAGAGAAATGGAGATCGTTATTTCATCAGCCTATAGCATTCATATCGGATTTTTCCTCCCACTGTTGCGTTTTAGAACAAACGGTTTTTCAGTTTTTCTTGTAGAAGCAGTTTTAGAAACCGCGTTTTCTTCGTAAAAACTCGACGAATGGGTTTTCTTTTGAATAAAAGGTAAGAAAGTAATGATTGCTTTTTGTATGGATGAAGGATTGATAGAATCTTGGTATGGATGTCCGAAATTTGCACTTAATTTCTTATTTCTGATTTGATGTTTCCTATGTTGTCCATTTTAGAAGCCTCGTTTTTTCGACGTTTTTCGTCTCTAGACGTCACTTTAAAAACCACGTTTTTTCATCTTGTTTTGGTCTCTGACGCCATTTTGAAAAACGCGGTTTTTTCAGTTTGGTGCCATTTGGCGAAAAGTTTTGGTGCCAAAAACAGCAGTGGGCTGTGCTAGGATTCAACCCAGATGTAAAATCTAATAATGGGCTGAAGCCTTTCCAGTAGAAATGTGTTGCTCACAAGAAAAGTTTTTCTGTTCCTTACCGAAAGGATGCGTCATCTGAAAGGAATGAAATTTTTTCTTTTAAATGATTTTGAAATAATTCATTAATTCAGGGTTTATTATTCATTATATAGGGTTTTTTACCTACATTTTAATCGAGGGAAAGAAAAATTCGTTTAATAGGGAATGTAAATTTAATATTAGAGATAAAAGAAAATTACAACACTAATACTTCTATACAAAAATAAAAAATTGTGAATTAGCAAAGAAGTTTAAACTAATGGAATCGACGGTCAGAACAGTTATAAAAAGAAAAGAAAAAAAAGAAACGAGCCTTACAGTAGTCGCATACGATGTGTAACATCTAACATGTTATAGTGGTAAATTCGCAATAGCAACTTAAATCCTGAAAAAAAATGAATCGAGTAGGATTGGAAATAATTTTGTATGTATATCTTTAATGAAAATTTTATTTAATTAACACAAGGAGAAATGCAATTTTTTATCAAAAATAATTATTCTTGTTCAATTTGGGGAAGAGCTGTAATGATAACTTATGATAACTAAAATATGACACATATACTTGTGTTTTCAAAGTATTTAAAAACCGTTGAAAAATAGCGTCAATTACAGTACCACTGTTAGTTGTCGAAACATTTCGATTTGTGTTCAATTCGAGCTTGAGTTCCTCATTCAAAAAAGCTATGAGGGCCTCGGCTTCTAGCAAACAGAAGTTAACTTTAAAATCACCACTCAAAATAATGGGAAGCGAGTGATAGTTTTTTTTTAAAAAAAAAGAGCAGAACCATCTTTGGTATATGGTAAAAGTAACAATATGCAGGAAATATTTAATTTTTTGAACCATTTCTTTCTTTATACGACCACCGAAATCACTGTTTGTCCATTTTCAAATAAGGATTTTGCCGCGCATATCTCCTCAATATCTTGACTAACGATACCCAGTCCACTTGTTTGACGATAAGTAATATCCATATGTCGAGCCAAACATGTGAGTTGTTCTGTTTACGATAGATCGCAACACCAGCTGCTCTGTTGCCCGGTCGTTTAAATTGTTCGCAGCAATCGAAGTTAGGTATCGAAACACGTTCGTCATTGTCTAACCACGTCTCTGCCTAAAGGACTTAGCTTCTTCTCTGATCCTAAAGTGAGAAAACAAAAACAAAGACCCCACGGCCTAGACCGCTTGGGGTGGAGGATGGGGGCGGAGCCCCTCCCGATTGAAGGAGAAAAAACAGAACTTCACTGAATAGAGCGTGCTTCCCCAACTTCCTGTTACGCATTTACGACCCTTTTCACGAAATCACTCCCACTAATCTCCAGCAATCGAGAGGAAAGATGTTACACATCAAAAATTCTCGCCGTTGTGAAGAATGCTCAGTCTTTAAGTTCAACCTTCGTACGTAAACGTCAAAACAATATCACCTAAACGGAAATTATGCTGTGATTATTGTGTCCCCGACCCCAACTAAAAATAATTTATATACGAAATTATACCCGTGAAACGCGGTTATCTTTCAGTCCGAGCTATCCCATATAAGTTTGGGGTATTACTTTGTACATGTATATGTTAAACAAGAATATAAAAATTTTTTAAAGTCAATTCCTACTTAGATCAGCAAAAAAAAAAAAAACATTATTTTACTTACTTTTTATTAAATAGTTACAATTCATATAAATATGTATATACATAGGACAGAATCATAACATTAAGTGGCAATGAATTTTTATTCATTATCATTAAGGTATCGCATTGTCATCCAAAACAATTGTTTTTCAAATTTCATTTCAATTGAATGATTTAAAACGTGAGGGGGAAAAAAAAAATCTTTTTAAAGTTTTAACTTAACTCGCTAAAAATGAAGCCAACGTGGCTGTATCTGTAATTCTTTGAATAATTATTTTCGGTCCATTAATTATAATTAAATTATTGTATTGTTACCCAAAACAATAGCGTATAGAAAATTTCAGCTCAAATGAACGCTTTAAAATGTGAGAAAAAAACCTTTTAAATTTTTAACACTAGTCGCCAAAAGGGTCGCTAAGTTGCCCAAAATGATGCCAACGTGGCTGTATTTGTAATTCTTTAAATAATTAGTTTTAATCGATTAATTTTTATTAATTATAATTCATTAATCTATTGTCACCTTAAATAATCGTATATGTAAAATTTCAGCTCAATTGAATGCTTCAAAATGTATTTTATTAACGATTGAAAATTCGAACGAGAAATTGAAAAAACCGAGAAAAAATTAATGTAGCTGATGTAAATAAAACGCGCTGTCGAGATCGTTTCTGTTTCTCACTGACTTCAAAACTTTAGGAGGAGCAGGCTCGAAACGGTCTTATATCGCTAGTAATTGTTTATCGTGTTATTAAAACTCTTAATTGAAGAATACGTGTTTATTCTACGCAGTACTTCGAGCACATTGAAGAAATGGAATGGGCGATTGACGTGTGCAGGGAGACCAGCTTGCCCATCGCTGCCACCATGTGCATTGGAAAAGAAGGCGATCTCCATAACATCAGCGTCGGTGAATGCGCTGTGAGGATGGCTCAATCAGGTAGGTCCATAGTAAGGATAGAAAATACCATTCTTACAGTTGGAACAGTCATTTTTCTGTTCCGATTACTTTAAAAGAATTTTTCTTTACTTGTGTAATTTGATTTCCTATACAGTAGAACGTCGCTTATCCGAACGTTTATTATCCGGAGCGTCAAATATCCGAACCAAAGTCCGGATCCGTTTACGAACAGTGCAATGCTCAACACTTGTTTCCTTTGAGACAAAAAGTGACGGGAAAACCCAAGTGAGGTTCATTTGGGGGATTTCAGCTGTGTGTGATTTGGTAAGCATTTGCGTGGTATATTAGGTCAGTTTGTTTCCAATTGAGGGGGTGTATACGTGCTGTTTTGATGATGTAGAAACCTGGATGACATGCGATGCAGAAGACTGTGGATTTCAAATGCTAATTGATGACGAGTTTGTTACTTCCGTGCAAGAAGAATCCGACCCTGTCGACGATGAAACGGATGAAGACGAGGACAACAACAACAACAACGAAAGTAGGAAGGGTCCATCCAATACTGAGGCGTTTTTCTGCCTTAGAGACAGCTATGGAGTGGTACGAACAACAATCAGAGTATTGTCCTACTCAACTACTGCTGCTGGAGAGAATCATAGATCTTGCAGCGAAAAAATGAAGGTGTACAATTGTACAGCGAAAAATAAGTGATTTTCCACAATAAAGGTAAAAGTGCGACATTTTGCACTTATTTTTTTTTCTTCAAGCACGTTTCCCGCAAGGGATGATTTTCAGTATTTGTATAGTGTCCAGTGTCATATACTGCATCGATGGCATTCGGTTTTCGGTTATCCGAACAATCGCATATCCGAACGGTGTCCAGTCCCAATTGATTCGGATAAACAACGCACTACTGTATTAATATTTCGAGCTCTATCCAGTGGCGTAGCTAGGTATCCAAAGGCCCTGGTGCTAAAAAAATGAAGGCCCTATCTTGGTTGGATTTTATCAAGTAAAAATATATAAATATTTTAAATATACAAAGCTACAATTTTTCTCTACTATGTTGTCTTTCTTGGCGGTGTTCTTTTATCCCTAATTTCAGTTTTATAATTTATGCATTACATTCAGTGGCGTAACGGGGAATATTAATGCCCACCTGTGCAAACTCAGCTTTTGTGTCCCAAGTCCAAATACGTACTTAGTCGTATACGTCCCCTTAGAGCCCCTGCTCCCCTTCCCCGCAAAGCGACGGTTGCGGATGGGGGGGGGGTGCGTTACTCCACTTATTACATTTCGTATGTACTATCTGATGCTAAAATGTAGGAGAAACGAAATACTACGCTACAGGGGGGATCTTGGCTATTTATTTGGGAGGATCGAACTCACCCATTAGAGGCTTAAAGAAGTTATTATTTCTACAAATTATGATGAGGTGGTACATCCCCTTCAGGGATAGGTACTCCGTAATTTACACGCCATTTGCCTACAAAATGGTCCATCGAGATTGACAGGAAATGATACAAAAAATAAGCATGAGCAAGAAAATACATGCAATATTATTATAATTTTTTTTTTAAAAAAAGCCTCTGGAAAAGAGCTGAGGATGGGAGGACAAAATGACATCAACCTTTTACAGATACGAGAAGATTGCGAAATACTGCAACAGGAAACTGGCTTACTGTGAATCATATTGTTATTTAAAATATAATGTAACTAAGAAGGAATTGCCTCTCTTGTGTGTAGGTTTTTTAAGTTGTAATAATAAGTATGTGGTAAGACTTTTCACGGAACTTTCAAGAAACAGTTTACAGTAAAATAAAATAAAAATGAAAATAATATAAACTTTTCAATAAGTTAAGTTCGCAACACTAAACAAACAACGGAAAGAATTAAAGGAAATTCCCTATAAGCTCAAAATTACTTTCAACTGATAGTCATGATTATAGTTTGCATATTTTTGCAACCTTTTATATTTATATCTTAAATTCGGGAGAAACTATCGCAAATTCAGCTTGCTTGGTGGTCAGTGTCCGAGGGTCCCGGTGCATGGCACCGCCTAGCCCATTGGTAGCTACGCCACTGCCTCTTTTACTCATAAAGAATCTGACATTGTTAACTTTATCAAAATACAACGAATTATATTGGTAAAACACGCGTTGTCAGAACAGAAAAGGCAGGCCAAATCTAAGATGGTTTGATGGCCTAGAAAAAGATCTAGTTTTGAGAATTAAAAATTGGAGAACATTCGCAGGAAGAAAGCTGGCATGGAAAAGACTTTTTGAGAAGGCTTTGGCCCATCCTGGGCTGTCGAGCTACTGAAGAAGGAAGAATATAAATATTAATTGCATCTATGAATAAGAACAAACATTTTAAAGAAGTTTATAAAACCGAAAATTTTGAAAATTTCACCCATTAATTCGCTAAATTCATGTGACGTCATAGTTACATGATAATTACAATCATGTCTTTCCTAAGAATCAGTTCATGCGCTATCAGCAGTTCACAGACCCAGATTCATTTAAATAGACCCCTATTTTATCTGAATTATTTAACTATAAATTAATCTTTTTATTTTTACCTATTCTGTTTACTTTTTTTCTAATTTAAGGGTTTAAATTCTCATTTCAATTAATGACAAATTCTAGATTACTGCATTTCAACTTGCTCGAACTCATATCTACTTAATTATTGATCGAGCTTCTCTACCCAACTTATACGTAAAAACAGCTGAACATTCTGGTCAGCCAATCATAGAAGTTCTTCTCGACACCAATGCATCCTAACTTTTTCTATCTCACACACGATTGCATTGCTGCAACTGAACTGACTAGGCTCGCTCACTCCCAAACTTGTAAAATTCTTAACGACTCTATTTACAGAAGAGTTCTAGAATATTAAGAACAAATACTAATAACAACAATTAGCTGATGATCACATGTTCTTCAGCAATAATCAAGCGATCAGACAGAGAACACAACGAAAAATAGCAAACTTTAAGGTAATAATCATTATTCGCGCAAAGAATGTTAACTTATAGTAAAAGAGTTGAGATTATATATATATATATATATATATATATATATCATAATTTAAACCTGCTAAACTATAAATTATAGCCAATGAAGAGCATTTAAGCCAAAAAAGTTCGATTCATTTTATTCGTTTCTTTCCAGGAGCTCATGTGGTGGGACTGAACTGCCACTTCGACCCCTTTCAAATGTTGGAAGCCATAGCAGAGATGAAGAAAGCTCTGGATGTCGCTGGTTTGAGGCCCTACCTCATGACTCAGCCTCTAGGATATCGCTGCCCCGATAACCGAAAACAAGGATTCATTGATCTGCCTGAATTCCCATTTGGTAAGATTGAAATTCTAATGTGTTTCATGACCACTCATTTGGGTGGATTTGAAGATACGTTACTGAAAATACATTATAGGTTGAATCAGTCAATGTCTGAGCATTTCTAGGTCATTTCTTGCTAAATGTGGCTGCGCTGCGATATCCCTCGCCACTTGTGAAGTGAAATGAATTGATCCAGATTTTCACGAACTCTCATGCTCAAACGTTAGCTCGCTAATCGTGTTAGATTATTGGGACAAAAAAATGTTTTGTTTCTACGAGTGTTTATTCATGCCTATGCGCTAATTTGGACTGTCATGATTACTCGACTAGACCGGAAAGCGGACGTGATAAGCTATGCAGCGTCCCCAGAATTCTGCGACGAAACTCTGGAAGAACGTAGGGAAGGCATCTTCCTTATGAAATGTCAAATAAGAGTTCCTTGGACCTTCCTGGAACCTTGACTAAATTCAATTTTAAAGATTTGTTACAGGATGTTAATCCAAGAAGTTTTTTATCCAGAAACTGAGCTTTAGTAAACTCTTTATAATCGATTTGAGACGGCATTTCAATCTCCGATACTCTGGGTAAACTATCAGCTTCCACATCAAGTGAACCCGAAATGTACCAAACATCCGTCGAAAACTGGCCGATCCTGCTTAATTTTACGTGCATTTTTCGTGCATATTCCTCGACACTAAACATTATACTGATACCTTAGAAAAATAACTAAATTCGCCCTGAACCCGTTTCGAGGGAGAGTTCCACAAAAATATTTATTTCCTCTAAAACAATAAAATCTCTGAAATAACCACTCTTCCACGAATTTGAATATTTCAAAATGATTTAATATTAAATGCACTTAATTTCGAGGTAGCGTGTAAATAAATAATATAAAATATAAGTTAATAAACCCTGCCATTATCGGTATCTGGAAATCCCGTTCCAAAATATCTCTTAAACACCTATCGCCAAACATCTAGAGGCGAGTGATACAACCCGCATGTGCAGAGGGCGCTAGTAGTCCTCTTGTGAGCACGGCCTATTTGGCGTCTCTCCTTCACTGTTTTGCCTACCTAAGGGTGTGGGGGGAAACAAAGCATCACCAGAAACTTCCATAATAACTATTGTTTTATTAATATTCAAACACACTTAATCAATCACAAGTGAAACTACAAAAGGAGACTCTAGGAGTGATATATAAAGAGAGCAATCTATTCTAAGTGAACAACTCTAAGTAAACACGTCTAAGTGAACAAGCGCAAGTGATCTGATTAACTAAATCTGATTCAATCTATCTTAGATCCTTAATCCACTAATTTATTACCTTAGCAACTTCTTCTTTAACTAGAAATATTCAGTGAAATATTCTCTCTTACGAATCACCGCAACAGCTCCCTGCCCCTTCTATCTACAAAACCTATATATATATATAGACTCTATATAGTCAAACTAGTTTAAATATCAAGGTTTCTTGAGAGGTTGTGCATTAACGCAAATGCTGTCCCCAAAGTTTCCCCCAAGAGGATTAGTACTAAGGTCGCGTATAGATCCGTCACACTATTTGTTTACATTTTGTCAGTATACATGTAATCAACCGAAGGAGCGGGGATGTACCTACCGTCGCTCAATAAACAAACATTTTTAAATATACAGTGCACTCTCTCTTTGCTTGAGTAGATAAAGCACATAAACTCAAGGTCTGCTCATAAATTGTTCAGTATACATTTTTAGAGCTAACCCACCTTTTGTGGTTAAAGTTATCGTGTATCCCACCAGCGAGTGAGAACAACGAACGTAATTTGACCTTAGTTGCAGACCACTATTGGGCCTTTTGGATTCAAGAGGCAAAATTTACTAAGATGTTTCGAAATTCAGAAATGCAGTTTTTTTTTTAACACTGACCATAAGCACTGAAAACCACAGAGCTGAAATAGCCCATAAAAGGGGGCAATGTAATTGTTGTCACGATATTGATGAATTACGAAATCCATTGCCAATAGACCTCGCGTTTCTTTGGAATTAGATGTTAATAAGAAATATCTTTCCGACAAATCAACAATTCCCTCCACTTCAGTTGTGCACAGGGACGTCTTAAGAATTCTTGAGGCCCTGGGGCCCTTATGAAAATGCAGGCACCACCTATGATCCTTACAAGTAGAGAGCACATAGCATACGTTGTCAAATACTCGTACAAACAATTACCAAAAATAAATAAATGAGCACAAACCGGCTCGACCCATTGTCGCCTTTTGACTGAAGGAGTAATGATGGTGTCAGTAGCGAACACTAAAATTTTTCAAAGGGGCGGGGGTCCCCCAACTTGTATCATACCTCAAGACAACATCAATTGATCCTTCTGATTTTGTTGGTTTTGTTAAAAAAAAACAGTAAAAAATAAATTATTGAATTAATAATTAGCATTAATTAATAAAATAAATTGCTAATTACAAGTCATTAAATTTTACGTTGTATATATATATATATATATATAGGATAACCATTAATCGATAAAACTCAAGGGCTTTGGGGGAGGGAGGGGTCCGGACCCCTTGTGGGCGTCACTGAGGAAAAAGGAGAACCACTTACAGAAAACATTATTTTGATTCATACGTTCAAAAAGATCTGTTTTGACAAAAAAAATATATACTGAAAAGAGGAATAGATTAAGCAATGAAATGAGTAGATTCCTAATTTGTTTTGGAAATAGAGCGAAAATGGGTAGATGAAAATATTAGAACTAAACCTTGCTAGAAAATAGGCTATGCTTGCGAACTTGTGGCCGGTGTCGTCGGTACACCACTTAAAACTCGCCGTACAGAGGGTAATGCTCAAAGTCTTCACGTGATGTGGTTTGGAAGTTTGAAGAGAAGAGCGCATTCCTCTTACAGGAATCCCCCTCCTCACTTAATCGTGGATCAAAATTACGAGTTCCATTCCCTAGTCGAACAGCTTCATAATCAAACGTTAGTTTAAAAAATCCAGTAAAGTCTGTTGGAAAAGAGAGTAAGAGAATCAAGTTAAAAAGAAAGTTAAAATTTACACTTATTAACATATTCATAAAAGGAATATTTAGCAATAAATGATGGTAATTAAACACAGCAATAGATACGTGAAATATATTTTTGAGATTCCATACACTGAACTTGAGATCGAGGTGATATGAAAAATAAAGCTGTCTTTGTGTAAGACTTTTTTGTTACTTCGTCGTATATATTTCATACTAGCTGAAATGCCCGTTCTTCGCACGGATTAAGTTTTAAAAACCAAAATTCATCTATTATAACAATTATAATATTCTTTTAGGGAGGGTAAAACCCTGTATTAAGTAGTATAACCAAAAATTAAAGATATTTTTTTCAAATGAATGTTCACATTATAAATAATTTTAAACAAATTGCAATTTGGCCTAAAATAAATAATTTAACAAAAACAAATATTTCAATGTAAGAGAGAAAATTAACATGCTAAAGAGTAAATAGATATGAATGAATGCAAATATAAATAAAAATTATTAGAAATGTGATAGCAGTAGTAAGTTTCTGCTATGGGAAGTATGGGTGAAATAACTTGCAATAGATAAACCGAAAGAAAAAATTAATGATGATGAAGTGATTCTCACTAAATGCTATCATAAATAAGAAACACTAGGAAATTTTCAACTGAAAAAAATTAAATTAGTATTATATGAGGTATGGGTGCAATGCTATCTAACATCTCTGTAATACATTTAATATAGAGTATTGAAATGTAATTCAGTACTAAAAAAAATTTAATTAGTATGAACTAAAACCAAAAAAAAAAAAAAAATCTACTTAAAACAGAAAAACAGGTCCCCATTGAAATAGCCCAGAACCAACAACAATGAAAAAAAGAATAAACCGTGTTGCTAAAAAATTAACCATTACAAATGATACAGTTTTCTGGTTCGCAAGATTGTCAGAAGGCAAACTTATAAGTCATGATGAAAAATCTGTTCAAGGGGTGCATCTCATCATAGTTTCAGCAAATAGTTTTTTGTTTAAAAAAAATTTCTGATTTTTTTTTATTTTTAACAAAGATGAGTTCTTATCGGTCATATAGGACCATAAGGCAAAAAACAGTGACACTCAAAAAAACATTGTACATTCAGGTTTCTCATAAATAGGAAGCATTACCTTCACAATATTACCAACATGTTAACAGCAATTAATTTGAATTTGGTGCCATTTTCTTTCTGTTATATTTTAAGCAATATTTTTCTACAATGAAGAAAACATTGAATATGCAGGTGAAGGAAGAATAGCAATAATCATTATTTTTAACGACAGAAAATGGCATAGATATGTAAAACATGAAACATTTATACGTAAAAAATGCATGCAATGCATGTGTATGTATGCAATCTTTTCTTTAGTTACATTTTTCTACTTTTTTGTTACAATTGAAAAACATGGAATTTGCCAATAGAAGGAAAATGGTACATATTGGAGTAACCGCAACAAAATTTGCACCACAATATCAAAATAACAGATTCTTATATGTTTTATATGAAGAAAAAGTCAAATTTTGGTGAAAAAGTGCCGCTTTGACTCTAATACATAAGTATCAGGAAAAGCAGTACCCTTTTTCTTTTTCAATGGAAGGAAATGTTGGTGCTAATCTTTTATCGCACCAATGCCAACATTCAAAATAACTCGCCAAGTTGGCAACGCTGATTTCAAATGTGTTATATGGACTAAATTGGCAACCATGTGCATCATTTCATGTAATATTGTAATAATAATAGGTTGCGACAATATGTAAGAATTGAAATGTCATAGGAAGATTTTTTGGTACTTATGTATAATTGCAACAATTGCCAACTCTATTAATAACTCACTAAGTTGGCAACCACAATTTCCTATGTGTCGTCTGCCCTGAGTTGGCAACCATATGCTTTGTTTCATATAATGCTGCCAATAGGTTGTGATCATACTTATTTTTTTAACCAAATGGTCATGCTATGCAGTTGGAAGTAGGCAAGAAGTACTGCTGAAATGTACTGATATAAGCTATTAGGATGGAAGTAGGCAAGACATACCGTTAAAGTGTACTAATATTCAGGCAATGTTTTAGTTCCAAGTTTTACTTACTTAGGGGCCACAACTACCTTCTGTTACCGTGATATCAACATCAGATGAATAGTAACGCAAATGCATCCGTAGATTGATAATACCACCGACATTCAAGTTAGCGAGAATAAGGAAAAGCAACCACACAAACCCAAGGCCCTTACAACTGTTTAGTACCAATATACGTACAAATGTTTTCTGCATTGTTGATTCTTTAAAAATAACAAAAATAATGAACATGGGGAAAGCAAATTTTTTTCAGATACAGCAAAAAAAATTTAGAGAGTGTAATCAGGCTTTATTGATAATCATAGTTCAGCTGGCATGAATCAGGAGCATAAAATGAAATAAAACATTTTACGGAAAGTAAATATCTTTGAAAGTGGCCAGAACGATAGAAATGGCCTTGCAAGCTTGGTAGTTGTTCCATTATTCAATCAACATACATTATTACAAACCACAAAAGTAAAAAAGAAATAATCATCAACAAAAATTACACAAATACATAAATTTAATGCGGTGGCTAGGCTTTAGAATCACCTACTCACGGCGGGATAAGTGTCCAATTCGACACAATCCAACCAAGCTTAGAACTAAATCATTACCTGAATAACAGAACACTTTAAAACGGTACACCATGTCCATTTTCAACCGTAAATAGCATGACCAGTTAGTTTGAAAAAGCTGTAAAAAAATAACAGTACAACCATGTCCATTTTCAACCGTAATAGCATGACCATTTTGTTTGAAAAAGCTGCACAAAAATAACATCCTTTATCTATTTTGAATTTTCGGAAAAGGATAAATACGTTATAACACATCGAAAGTCAACTGTTGCCAAACGGTAAAACAAAATTTAGAAAAAAAACCATTTTTTTTATGACGATTTTTTCGAAAAACAAATAAAATTCCATCACAAAGATTAAGAAAATGAATAAAAACAACCATAAATAAATATATTTACTGAAAAAAGTGCTACAATCCCCCAAATAACTGCTCGAAACATTCATTTTTGCAAAGTTAATACTTGACATGTTTGATGATGTCATATCTACATTTAGCTGAAAAATCACTTAAAAATTGAAATTTAAAAAAAATCTAAAGCGAATTAAAAAAAAAACTTTTCAAGGTTAATAGCATAAAGATCTGCAGCTTCTACGTGCCAAGTTTCACACTTCTGGGTTGCTTAATTTGGTCAGAATAGCTGAAACACACAAACTCTTTCTTTTATATATTAGTATAGATTATGACATTAGTTTTTTACAACCATCATTATAGAAGAAACCTTAAATATAAAAATAAAGGTCTAATTTTGACGAAACTACAATAAACATCTCAGAACAAAAAGAAAATGTCAGAAAATCTCATACGTTAATAAAAATTCGTATTAGCCCTTCGTGTTCTTACATATTAGCATCACCACAGCCAAACTGGCACTAAGCAAATCACACTACATCCCAACAAAATCTGACTGATTTTTTTTTCAAATAAAAACACAAACACAGAATCTTTGTTGTTTTGATATCAAGGAGCGATTAGCATGGCGCCAATTTGGCTGTAATGACACTTATATGTAAGTATCATAAATTCTAATTTAAATAACGATATTGGCAATCTAATAATCCCAATTAGTTTGAATGGAGTGTCATTTTCTATGGTATTGTTGCAACCTATTGGCGACTTTACATGAAATGAAGCATATGGTTGCCAATTTGGTGAGTTATTAATTAAGTTGGCAATTTTTGCAATAATACGCAAGTACCAAAAAAAGTTATCGCTTTTTACCTATATCGGCTAATTCCATGTTTCATCGATGTTGCAAAATAGTACCAGAATGTAGCTTATAACAAAAAGAAAAGGTAATGATGTATTATTGCAACAATCGCCAACTTGCAATAATATGCGAGACACTAAAACAGTAAATATAGCATTAATTTAAATTAAAAGGTTATAGAAAACTAAAGAAAATTAAGCCTTAATTTTGACAGAAAATCTTAAATATAAAAAATTTAAATTTAAATTAAATTTTTTTTAAAGCATAGTACTACATTCTGTTAGTAAAAAGTTCTTTAGTTGCATTATTGTAAAATACAACATGTGAAAACGCGCTAAAATTACTTGGCCATGCCAATGATTGATATCTTGTTTAATTTAAAAACACGCAAGAATCTTTGTTATTACTGCTTAGGACCCAAACGGTTTAGACTGTATTCTGATAGGAAGATGCATCGGTCTTCCAGCTAAACGTTATATATTTTTTCAATGTAACTAAATTAGTTTAATATACATTGTTTTACCTTATTTTTGGTATGATTATTCCGAACCTTTTCTGGGTTTAGATTTAGTTCTGTCATTTCTTTTCAACTTAAAAATTTGATTTATTTTGTATGTAGTCAATTGTAATACCTATTTTGATTTAGGGCTGTGTCAGGTTTATTATTCTATTTTCATTTTGACCTTTATATGTATACATTTGATTCTTCTGTACTGTTTCTGGTTTTAGATTTTATATAGTCATTTTTTCCCAGCTTAAGAATTTCTGATGACTTAAGTGTTGCTTTCAAAAATTTCGATTCAATATAAGAAGAAACAAACACATAGGTATCCAAGTTTTTGCCACTGAGCCTCATGTTTTTAACAGTTTGAAAATTCTCACCAAAATACAGCAAAGAGATATCCCTTATGAAAAATCTGGAAACCGAAAGAACAGAGTTCAGACAGCCTGTAACTCAGAAGCGGAGCAGTAAGTCCTAGGGTTCAACATGGCAGTTTTATACGCTTCGCCAGATGAGTAGTTGTTCAATTCATGATCAAGTGTAAATACCTTAAATCTATTCCAGTTGTTGATAATAAATGAACAGCCCGTCGAACAATAATATTGGATTGCACACAACAAATAAGAAATTGAACTGAAGAGACAGAAGCCATCACCGTCATTTGGGACAACTTAGCAAGGGGATGTATCATACATACCTAAAATTCAACAGCCCGTATACTTGGGTCATTGTTTAGAACAACATATTAATCAACATTAACAATTGAAAATAATTACCTCTAATGGTAGTTCATAAAATCAACGTGGCACTTAACCTAAAATAGTAAACACAACATTTAAACAAACATCTAAATAATCAACATTAACAACTGAAAACCATAAAAATGCATATTAAACCAATTCAATTTAGAATTACTGTAAAAAAAAATTATAACATGAAACCTCTGACCACAATAAAAATAAGAAATTCTGGTAGATAAATGACACAGTTTAATCTAAAACCAGAAACAATACAGAAGAATGAAATGAATACATGTAAAGGTCAAAATGAAAAAAGAATAAATGTGACGCTGCCTTAAACCAAAACAGAAATTACAATTGACTACACACAAATCAGAAATTTTTAAGCTGAAAAAAAAAAAAAATTAAATCTAAACCCATAAATGGTTCGGAATAATCATTCATAATATAAGCAAAACAAAAGTGTATATTAAACGAATTTAATTTAGTTATTGAAAAAATACATAATAGGCTTAACTGGAAAACACATGCATGTTCCAACTGTTATCAAATTAATGTTGCCATGAAAAAACCTAAAGGCTAGGAGAATTCGCCTAGATTCCTAAAATCCCCTATTATATACATCGCAGCTTCATGCAATAAAATTTTTATTGCATACTTTCTAAATTTTAAATTTACTTCATTTTATTTTCTGTATTTTTAAATTTTAATTTCTAACTTTAACTTTTTGTATCTCACTTAACCTAAATTGCAAACTGGACAAGCTCCTCCCACTTTCTCGTATTTAACTTTTTAAGAACCCTGGGCAGCCAGTTGGAGTCACTATTCTCACCTTCCAGCATCCAATCAGAGAGCAGCCTCTCAGCTCTCTCCCAAGCAACATTCCCTTCCGGAACCTCAAGAGAAGTACCATTACCATAGGCACGCCTAACGGACCAGTCCTTTCCACCAATCGCCATGCTGTATCTCGCAGAATGAAGATCGCCACTTCCACCGATTCCACATCACAGAATTCCAGATATAGGATGGAGGGCTGCAAGCAGCCCGTATGCCCACAGATACACCGTAATTCACCCACTTGATAAGAATTTCACAAAAATGACGTTTCCAAACGATTATTTTTCTCCTTTTGGTACAAAATGTTTCGTTTTCAAGGACATTGTTAACATTTCCGATATTAACCTAAAAGAATATTAAAACTGAATTTTTATTTGATTTAATGTCATTCTTTTCCCCCCTCTGCAATAGCCCTGGAGCCCCGTGTGTGCACCCGCTGGGACTTCCAGCGATACGCTAGAGAAGCCTACGAATTGGGTGTGCGATACATCGGAGGATGCTGCGGAGTCGAATCCTACCATATCCGAGCTGTCTCCGAGGAGCTGGCCAAGGAGAGGAACAAGACACCCCTTTCCTCCGAGAAGCACAACCCTTGGGGTGAAGGACTCAAGATGCACACCAAGCCATGGGTCAGGGCGAGGTATGTATCCGTTCAATATGCTTTTCAACTTAGGATGCAACACAAGAGATTTTTTTTCCCTACTTAAGGTATCCGACTACTTGCGACAACTTTTTTTTTTGAAAAAATGGAGATATGGGGATTTTTTTCTTCTTGTTTTAGGATTTCCTTAGAACATTTTAAGAAAAATAGGCTAAAATTAAGAAGATAAAAAGAAATTATTATTACTAAAATGGGAAAAAACTGGTAAAAATTGAAAAAAAATAACCAAAACGTGACCCTGTCTGTACCAAAGGTTTATGGACATTTTTTCAATTCTGACGTGTTGCTATGTTATTCATTTTTGAAATGACCTTCAGGATAAGAGATGTTTCAATTTTTACAAAAACTAGAGCACTTTATCTTAGTTATTGTAAGAAATTGCTTAAAAAACAGTAATTTTATATACATAAGGGATTGTAAATTTTGTAATAAAACTGATGGATAAACCTGAAGGTTAAAACACTTCTTCTATTATACATAACATACACAAAAAATTTCACAGTTCATTATTTTCAAAACTTTTTTAGCAAATCGCGGTCCCCGTTTAAGTGTTTACAAAAGCAAAAAAAAAAAAAAAAAACACACACACATTTTGAGTAAAACGCGTTTTAATGTATGGCATCTTGCTTAAAATAATGGCTTGCTTTTACTAAAACGCTTGTTGTTTTTGTTCTAGTGAACGGAAAATAATAAACTTGGTTTTTTTATGAAGCTAATAAGATGGCCTATAAAATAAAATAAAAAAATTGTCAATTTTTGGCAAAATTCACAATTTTAGGGTAGTCGGATACCTTAAATAGCTATAGTGATCTTCAAACTTCTTCGACTCACGGCTCTTTTGAAACTATAAAGCAGAGGTGGCCAACCCGCGGCACGCATGCCAGAGTGGCACGCGAAGACTTAATAAAAAATTTGAAAAGATAATAATAAATAAAAAATTTTTCAACACTTTTATTGAAATGCGATTGTTTCAGAGAGAAAAAAAATCTCAAAATTTATTTTAAATAAACTTAATTGGATTCAGTAGAAATTTATCGCGTAGAAAATGCACCTGCATTGTTGTGCGAGTTGACTTTCCAAAACCATTTTCACTCGCGAGATTTGGGAATTTGAGGAGGTGTATATATATATATATATTTGTCAAAATTTCCCTACAAGAAAGAGATGAATAAACATGATCAAAACTGAAAAGAATTGAAATTACAAGATAACCAGACGATAGATTTTAAGAGGAAATATAAAAAATTAAAATAATAGAGTTAAATATAAAAAATATAAAAGAATGGAGGCTACAGTATTATAAACATTGCTGACTTAGGATAGCTTACATATAAAATAATTTATATAAAAGTTGGGTTGCACATGTTTTGTGGCCAGCCAACCTTCCCCCTTTCTGTTAATAATACTGAGCAAAAACCTATTGAAAATAATGGATAGAAAATCAAAATCCATTATGAGAAAAAGGCAATTTACCTAAAAATTGCTTTCAAAAATGCAGAGCCCACGCTAAATCTGAGTACAATAAACAAGTTATTGCCAGATTCTGGACCCAAATGCAAATTCAAAGCATAGGAAGGGCTGAAAAGTAGCACTTAGCAAAAGAATGAAAATAATAGAAATAATAATATGTATATATATATACTAGCTGTTACCCGCCCGCTTCGCTGGGTATTTCATGATGTTTTATAAATTTTTACTGCTTATATATATGTATAAATTATTGATATCTAAGTCCTAGTATTAAGAATTCGATTGAATTGAAAAATATACTTATACCTGTAACTGTCACCTGTTGATAAAAAAAAAGGGCAGAACTCATCTAATTTGTATTTTCTAAAAATCTCTACAATTGAAGCATAGAATGATGTTTGCTCTTTCGTAACTCAAAAACCAAGTGGATTCCCGCAAAACCAATTTTCGGTGGATCTCTACTCCGTAAATGGAACATGCAAGCCAAATTTCGAGTCTAAATTTAACAGAAAAAAGCAAAAGTTTTACTATAAATATCCCCGTAATCCCGTTGAGAGCCGTTTTCCAAAATTACTGCTCTTAGCGGATTTCAATTCAACAAAAGAAAAATGCAAACCAAATTTCATTATTATAAACCTTGTAGCTCGAAAAAAGTAATTTTTTTTGTGAATACGTCCCAGTAACCCCCTGCAACCCCCCAGAACTTGATTTGCTTAAAATTTATTCTTAGTGGATCCCTATTCAACAGAAGAAACATGCTTAACAAATTTCAAGTATATGGGTCTAACAATTAAAAACAGGAATTTTTTTCTGTAACTCCTCTTGACTCCTCGCAAACATCTTTAGGGGTCAATTTTCATTTTACTCTTTGTTAGAGGAACTCTATTTCATGAAAGGAGGGAAATATTTATCGATTACGCCTCTTAATCTCCCGAAATTAAACTTGGTAGTTGATATTCGCGAAACCCATTTTGTAGCGGTTCTCTACTTTACGAAAGGAATCTGCTTATCAAATTTCAAGACTGTACGTCTAACAGTTTAAAAATGGGGATAATTGTCTATAACGCCATTTGAGCCCCCGCAACGCCACTTCTGGGTCTGTTTTCACAAAACCCATTTTGTAGCAGAATTGCACTCTATGAAAGGAATCTGCTTAGCAAAATTTGAAGACTGTGCGTCCAATTCATTAAAAATGCAAAAAAATTATCAATAACGCCCCTTGAACCCCCGCAACACCACCTAGGGATCGATTTTCACAAAACACATTTTGCAGTGTATTTCTATCCTATGAGAGGAATCTGCTAACCAAATTTCAAGACTGTGAGTCTAATAGTTTAAAAAAAGAAATAATTATTTATATCTGCCCTTAACCCCCCGCAACACCCCTTGGGGGTCAATTTTCTCCAAACCCGTTTTGTAGCGGATATTTACTCCATGAAAGAAACATTCCTACCAATTTTCAAGCAGGTAGGTCAAATAGTTTAAAAACGAAAATATTTATCTCTTACGCCACTTATACCCCTGCAACGCCACTTAGAGGTCTGTTTTCACAAAACCTTCTTATAGCTGATCTCTACTCTATGAAAGAAATATCTTTATCAAATATAAAGACTGTGCGTCTAATAGTTTAAAAATGGAAATAATTATCTATAACGCCCCTTAAGTCCCCTCAACGCCACTTGGGGGCAATTTTCACGAAACCCATTTCTAGCGGATATTTACTCCAGGAAAGAAACTTACCTACCAATTTTCAAGCAGGTAGGTGAAGTAGTTTAAAAACGGATATATTTATCTATTACGCCCCTTAATCCCCCGCAACGCCACTTAGAAGTCTGTTTTCACAAAACCCGTTTTGTAACTGATCATTATTGTACGAAAGGAATCTATATATCAAATTTAAAGACAGTGCGTCAAATAGTTTAAAAATGGAAATAATTATCTATAACGCCTCCTAAGCCCCTGCAACGCCACTTGGGGGTCAATTTTCAGCAAACTCATTTTGTAGCGGATCTCTACTCTCTGAAAGGAATCCGCTTACCCAATTTCAAGATTGTACATCAAGTAGTTTAAACATGGAAACAATTATTATTAAAGCCCTTAACCCCCCGTAACGCCCCTTGCGTTCCGAATTTCGGAAAATCCTTTCTTAGCTGATGTCTACTCTATCAAAGGAACATGTCTACCAAATTTCAAGTCTGTTGGTTGAATAGTTCCAGAGATTTCGTGATTAGTCAGTCAGTCAGTCAGTGAGTGAGTCGCTTTTCTCCTTTATATATATAGATATGGAAGAAAACACTGGACACACAGTCCAGTGAGTACGTGCTATTCTAGAATGAAGACAAGCTATGTGATTTAGCTTTCTACCCGATATTAAGGGACTTTAAAGTTTAATATTACAGAGAAAAGATTTTATTTTTTCTATCCTAGTTGGTCAAATAACTTCTTTTGTGGAGAAACTTTTGTATTTTCGATCTTGTTTTTCTAGGGAAAAATTAACATATTTCTCATTATGCAGGAACTATTTACCAAAGTTAATAGTGTTCCGAGTTGTGATAGTTTTAAAAAGGAGTGTTTGAATGAACAAGGAGTAACGAAAATAACATACTATACACACTCATAGACAAAGAAAATTAGTGAAAGAGTTGTCACCAAGAAAGAGTTGCCAAAATGAAACGAAATTTTACATATGTAATGACTACTTTGATATAAATAAATGATTAGAAAATCAAAGGAAAATGAACATTTATTTCAGAGAAAAAGGCAAAAGAACGGAGGATTTAATACCCCGTTGAACTCCCTCTAGCGCGAATGCACGATGGAATACGATCGGGCATTGATGCATACAAGTTTTGTATGATGTCCTGAGACATTTCGTTCCATGTTTGCTGTAACCTTGCATCCAGTTCGTTCAAACTCGTGGGATGCCCAACTCGCCATTCCAGATATGCTCGATTGGTGATAAATCTGGGGATCGGGCAGGCCAAGGAAGGGTAGTAACAGTGCGGAGACAGTCTTGTGAAACCCTTTCCATGTAATGCCGAGCATTGTCTTGTTGAAAATGGCTTCTGGGAGCCGTTGCATGAGTTGCAACACATGTAGTTGTAGGATGTCATGGACATATTGCTGGGGTGTCATGGTGCCACGGACCAATACTAGGGGTGACCGTGTATTGTACGCAATGGCACCCCATACCATCACACCAGCTTTGGGAGCGGTTTTTTCGCTGTAAAGCAAAGGCAGGATTGAGGCGTTCACCACGGGGTCTTCACACACGAACACGATTGTCATCACTGCTGAGATTGAATCTGAATTCCTCGCTAAAGACGACCTGGTTCCATTCCGCTGCAGTCCAGTTTCCTCGTGCGCGGCTCCACTCCAAACGGAGGCGTCGATGGTTGGGTGTCAAAGGCAGCACACGTAATGGGCGCTGCGATCCCAAATGTCCTTCAGCCAGGCGCCTTCGTATGGTTCGAGAAGACACAGGGGCCCTAGTGAAGGTGTGCCTGAATAGCGGCTGATGAAGCAGTTGGCTGCACGCGTGCATTTCTTACGATGTGGCGGTCTTCTCGTCGACTGGTCTGTCGAGGGCGTCCTGAGCCTGGTGTTCGTGTAAATGACTTCTCTAGGATCCACTGGTCCCAACACATCCTCACAACACAATCAGAGCGGCCTAATTGGCGAGCTACTCGCCCAGCTTCCATCATGCCGATGATTCTCCCCCTCTCAAACTGCGACAGCTGCTCATATTGTCTTCGAAAACGGTGTAATGGCATGTCTACCTCAGCGCTTCCTTTGTAAACGATTCAGCACATTCAAACAAGCTTTGGTTACCTGTTTTATACTCCACGGAGAACGACGTTAAACGCCCTCTACCTTCTATACGTAATGCGCAATCACGCTGCGTTTCTAATCATTTGCATATCTCCCCGACATGTACCTTCATACCAAGTTTCATTACAATTCCGCAATTATTTCTTGGTGCTCTAATTTTTTTTGTCCATGAGTGTATATTGTGAAGTAGTATTTATTAGTATATATATATTGTTAATAACATTCACGCTACAAGTGTCACCTTCCTTTGCATATATTCTGACAGAGCTACTTATATATATATATATATGCCTGCATTTTTTTTATTATAAAATGGCAAAGTCTAGTTCTGTTGAAGTTGTGTGCAGTCACATTCCATATTCTATCAAATTTTTTTGGAAGAGTAAAAAATGAACAAGTTTTTAGTGGGATTAATTAATTACTTTTTTAAGAACTATTTAAGATACTTTTTTATTGAAGGGAAAAAATTTACTGTGTTGCAAATTTACTCCAGACGTATTTTAACAATATTACTTTTGGCGAGATATATATTTGTTATTAATAAGGAATTAATAATTGGGGTAAATTATTATTTAAAAGTGATTTAAAATTTAAAAGAAATGTATAATTATAAGACATTAAAGCTAAGATCTTTTTTATCAAACGTGGTTACTGCCGTATAAAAAATAATTCAATAATGCATTCGCAAACGATATCCGAAGACAAAGTAAAGCGATTTTAATGCAATAAAAACGTCAGCTTATATATATATATATATATAAGCGAAAACGGTGGGCGGAAGCAGCGTAATGCTTTGTAGACACAATAAATTCATCAGCTTTCTAAATGAAGACGCTGTTTGCAGACAAAATGAAGTTGTGTCAGCATCCTGAGCAAGGACAGTCTCCTAAGACAGGGTAAAGACGTGTGTCAGTACCTGTAATGAATCATGGTGTCCAAAGAGAGGGTAAAGGTATACGGATACAATACAGACGTAAGCTTCCCAAATGAAAAGAGTTTCCTAGACAGGGTAATGCTATGAGACAGCCTCCTAAATGAGGGCGCATTCCAAAGACAAGGGAATTCTTTGAGTCAGCATCCTAAATGAGGACGGTCTTCACAGACAGGGTAAAGCTATAAGTCAGCATCCTAAATGAGGACGGTCTCCAAAGACGGGGTAAAGGTAAATGGATACCATAAAAGCGTGAGCTTCCTAAACGACGATGGTTTCCTAAGAAAAAATAAAGCTATATTATTATAATAATAAAAATATGTCAGATTCTCTACCGTTTTTACTCAGAAAGGCTTTAATGATATAATCGATTCGCTATTTTACAGTATTTGTGAGTTTGAACTTGTTTTTAGTTATTTTCAGACAGTTTTAAATAAACAAAAAAAAAAAGATTTTGATGTATCTCAGTAGGGGTATATTTTATTATTTCGTCAACATATTTTTATATAAAAGTAATTGAGCTATTGAAGGCTGTATATATGCCGTTAACTTTATCTAATTAAAAAGGAACAAAATATTTAGGTCCGCACAATCAGAAGTAATTTCAATTCTTCAAGCTTTTAAGGTTCCACGGCATACTCTAAATAGTAATATACTGAAATCTAGTATTCGCTCTTTTGATAAATTTCATTTTTTTAAGGTATTGAATTTCTTTTTTCATACCTTAGTTAAGATTTTACTGATTTCACCCCCAATGGAAAATGTGGTATATATATATATATATATAACACACGGGCTGAAAAGTCCCGGACCTAACAAAGAAAACACATTTTTTTTGGTTCAAAATTAACGTAATCTCCATCAAGAGCAACGCAATCATTCCAGCGCCGCTCTAACATTTCAATACCACTTTTGTAGAACGATTTATCTTTTGCCTCAAAATAGGCCTCAGTTTCAGCGATAGCCTCTTCATTCGTGCGAAATCTTACCGGCGATCATTTTTTTCAGGTCTGCGAACAGCCAGTAGTAGCATTGCTTCGGTTGAACGGTATTTTTCCCCATCAAGAAGCAGTGTAAAATTAAAACACGAAATTGTTTTTGATCCATTGTTCTGAAAATAACAAAAGTAGCGTCACTCTTAGCACAATAACTCACAAACTAATGAATAGAATATCATGAAACTTTATAACAGCTGTCTTTTGAAGGCTAGTATTAACTGAAAAAAAGGTGACTGCAATAAAACTAGCGCCATCTATGTGTTAGGCTCGGGACTTTTCAGCCCATGTGTTATATATAAATAAATCTGGTAAAGACTCATCAACTTTTTCTTAAAAAGTAGTAAATTGCGAGGTCGAATTTTGCGTGGTGAATTCCACCTCTGTCAGGCAGAATTCTTTTTTAATGGTAGTAAATAGCTACTTTCTACAGTTTTATTTTTTATAATGATTTCCCAATTTTTTTTCACTTCCCATAATGAAGTCGCTTTTTTATTATTTAATTCTTCTTTCCTTCCCATTTTATTTATTTATTTATTTTTAATGCTTTCGCTTATTTTAATTTCTTTTTCTACAATCGTTTTGAAATTCTTCACATTCAATTTTCTCTCCACTTTTCCGCGCCGTTTTTCTCGGAAAATAAAGGGAATTTCTTGTTATTCCACTTTTTAAATCGTTTTAAATTGTTGTACTTCTGTAATTCTCAGTTGTTTCATCAGGTTTCAGTAATATTTTTTTATTCTACATATTTCGCGAGGTGCGAGGCGGCCACCTTGAATAATATCTATATTCCGTCTATAGCTTGTTTGGCGGGATTTTAATCACGCCTAAGAATGTAACAGAATACAAATAAACTAGTATAGATTTAGAAGAATTTATAATATCGCACTTAAGAAAAACGTGTACACTTTAAATAAATGAAAGATCTTAATAACTCCTATATTTAGATGACCAGAACATAGTAGTTGTGTTCAAAATTATGGTAAAAAAGTTTTACTTATGTAGATGCCACCTCATGAATACGAATAAGTACGAATCTAAAAGTCAAAATAAAGAATTTCTCTTCCAAAAACCGTTTGTTGTTCTTACTGATGCCTAAGATTGAATCCCACGAAGTTCATCGTTCCAAAGAGGACAGAATAGATCTGTCGTTTTGGCCGTAGCCTTGTTTAAGTTTTGGTTCCGTTCCATCAAAATTTTGAATGAATACCACAGGGATTATCCGGGGGAGGGGGAGCTCCCACCCCTTTCCCACTGCTATCAATCTCTCGAGAAGATTTTCTTCTTACCGAACATTTTGAGAGCCCTCATGTCACAGAGGCACTGCGCATTTTCTAACAAACACCCATGCTTTCAGCGGGATTCGAACACAGGTCCTTCTAGCAGTCAACATCACGAGGAAACATATGACCCACGCATCTTTTATCTTACATTTTTTTAATTTCATTTCCTTAAATCTCATCGTTTTAAAATTAAAACATAAATCTTATAAACCCCTTTTATCTAAATTTCCAATTCATGTATTTAGTTAAATTGTTAACTTTAGAGAAGCTCAGTGCCTGAATGGTCACGTATCGTACTTCCAGACCACAGGTTCGGGGTTCAAATTGCGGGCTGGGCAAAGTCGACTCCACCTTCATCTCTTCAGTGGGTCGATAAAAGAATACCAAGCTTGCTTGGTATCTAAACACTGGGAGTTTCCCGTCAGACTGAGTGGCCGCGGTAGGATCAGGGCAGGCATGTCATGAGTTCGAGCCCAGTACCACTAAAGACCCCCCGTGTAGGGGAGCGATGCTCGTTAAATCTGTCGAGAGCTCAAAAGTCCTCCCGTTGTTGTGGTGTGGTAGTTAGGAGAGGGAGCTGCCAGCTCGGGTGTCGTCATAGTCTCTTGACCTTGGTTCAAAATGACGAGGCCCGTCGCCAAAAGCCTTCTTGTAGCTCAGTGATTCTCAAAGTGGTCTATATGGACCCCCAGGTGTCTATGACGACCTTTAAAGGGTCTACGGCAGTGAAAAAATAATTCGGGGGTCCATGAGGTGTAATGGGGGTCTACGATATACCTAAATCAGATTGTGACTTTAATTTTAATAGAAAATCTAATAAACTGTAAACCATATTTACTAATTTAACAGCTTTATTTACTAAATTTACTAAGGTTAATTTGCAATTATAGGTGACAGCATACATTATATTAAAAGAGGTCCCCATCATTTCAGTGTTTCTTGCCAGAATCAAGCTAAAGGGGTATAAAACTGGACGTCGGGAATTTTAAGTTTCTCAATTTGTCACAATCCACCAGAAAAATGACATTATAACCTATGTTCAACATTTAAATGCCTTTTACGCAGGTTTTGAAACTAGGTTTGAGAATGCTTTGACCATGAAAAAATCACAGTAAGTAATGAGTTCATGCTGTCACATTAAAAAAAAAAGAAAAAAGAAAGAAATGTCTGATTATACAAAAGGAACTTATTTTAATAACCCTAACGAAGTTCTTAAAGTAAACTTTAGAAACGAATGTCAGGAATTTTGGCTTTAAAAACATATACCTGTTATTTTTTTCGACTTACGGAAAGTTTTTAATTGCATTTCCTAGAGAGGAGGAGTTTCAGCATGGTTAGCAATCTGCAAAATAAAAACAGGAGAAAAAAAAAAAGAAAGACTGGATCCTACTAACCGAGGAGATTGAGGGTTAAACCTGGATGCCAAATGTTAAAAATGTGTTATTGTGAGGCGCCCCAGATTCATCCACCCATTACAAGCACATCTGTTTGTTGTTCAGTTATTTTATGTGTAACAATTATTTTATATATTAAATTAAAATTTAATTAACTAATTCATGAGTGTTTCTTAAGTTTTAAGCACACTAATTAACTCCAGTTAGAAACATAAAACTTTTAAAGTAATTAGTGCTATAGCAGCTGTCAAAAAACATTTAAGTTGATAAATTTGCAAAAAATTAATATTAGATAAGTACAAAAAAAACTACACAAAAAAACCCGAAAAACATGGTAAGGGGTCTATGAGACAAAAAAGTTTGGGGATCTATGGCTGTAGCTGAACAGTGCGACTTTAATATTCAATCAATCAATCTTTCTTACTAACAGTCCTCTTGGGGAAAATGTGGTCTTTAAACTCCTTTTTAAATTTTAGTTAGAAATGTGGATTTTAAATTTTTTGTGATATATGTCCCTTTTTCATACTATTTCTTTCAGTCAGGAAGGATATCGAATACTAATGATCTTATGTTCGATTCCAGGGCTCGAAGATCTTATTGGGAGAATCTGAGTCCAGCCACAGGGCGTCCTTACAGCGCTGCCTTTTCGAAGCCGGACAACTGGGGTGTGACAGCCGGATCTGAGGACCTCGTCCAAAAGGCAGAGTCCACCACCGAAGAGGAACTCGAAAAAGTCTTCAAAAAGAGCGACAAATAGAAAGAATTTTTTTTCACTTCTTTTTGAATTTTTGAACTATTTTTTGAATTCCATTCCAAGAAGAATCTATTCAATCAAGAAAAATGATATTTAGCGCATTGCATTTTGTGATTTGTTTTCTGTAACTGAATATTGAATAAAATAGTAAAAGCTCTTTGGAAAATGCTGGTAGTTTTCAGTTTCGGGGGGGGGGGGAGATTAAGAAGAAAATATAAATAGTTATTCCAGGATTCTCATCAACTTTCTATAAAAGTTTCTTAATAAATATTTATTAACATCCGGCTATTTTAATCTTCAATATTTAGGGCCCTGCCAGGTCGTTGACATAGCTGGTTTGTTACGCCTAAAGAGGCCTTATCGCAGGTATACGTATTTGAAGCAATTTTCCTTGAAAGCGACAATTTCTATCAAGTTACCATAGCAACGGCTCCGAACAACTTTTTTTTCAGTGAGCTGAAAAAATTGCTTGAAATTCCAGCCAATGGAGTTCTTCGGCAGCCTATGTCATAAACGTGACGTTGGTAAAGATAGCAGCTTTCGCTTCGTCAAAGGCATCAAAAATGGTGTTTTTTTATTGGCGTATAATATTTTAAATAGAATGGTCTCCATTTCTGTTCACGACCATCAGCAAAAGCGTGAGCGGAATAAAAGAAATAATATTAAATTTGCGTTTTCCGAAGCAAAAAAATAGGCCTTTAATTTTTAAATGTGAAGGGCGTGGCTGACGTCACAGCGTATCGTTTTGTTTATGACAACCATGCACCTCCATAGCTTCTTGAAAATTACCCTAAATCAGTGATTTCCAAAGTGGTCTATGTGGACCCCCAGGGGTCTATGACGACCTCCAAGGTGTCTACGCTAGCCAAAAATTAATTTGGGGGTCCATGAAGTGTAAGTGGGGGTCTATGATAGTGGCTCTCATTATATGACTTTAATTTTAAAAGAAAATTTTTATAATCAAATGGAAACCAAAATGTACCTATTTAACAGATTTATTTACTAAATTGAAATAGGTTAATTTGCATTTACAAGGTGACAGCATTAATTTTATTAAAACAAGAACCATTTTAGCTTTTCTTTCCTGAGTTAAACTTGTGTAATAATGGAGGTCCCGAATTTTCTAAATTTGCCACAGACAATCTGTCAGAACGTTTTAATCTACGTTCAACATTTAAACACTTTTATTCAGATTTTGAAACCAGGTTTGTGAATGGTTTGACTATGGAAATACAACAGTAGGCAATGAATTCATATGGACATACTGAAAAAAAATGTTACTTTACAATAGA
The DNA here is from genome assembly GCA_019973975.1 of Trichonephila clavata. Lineage (NCBI taxonomy): Eukaryota > Metazoa > Arthropoda > Arachnida > Araneae > Nephilidae > Trichonephila > Trichonephila clavata. Next base: position 109,123 of record BMAO01039568.1, read on the forward strand.
AACTGATAGTAATAAGCAATAACAAAGATCTTAAAGTTTAAAAACGGATACCAGCAATTTGGCTTTAAAAAGTCAAACCTGTTATCTGTCCCGATATATGGAACATCGTGAGGAAGTGTTTCATTGCTTTTCCTAGTGTGAAGGAATTTCAGCACAGTTGCCTAACTCCCAAACAACATAAATAAATAAACTGGACACTACTAACAGAGGAGATTTAAGTTTAACCTAGACAAGATTGATACCAAATGTTGAAAATTTGATATTGAAGTGCTAGAGATTCATCCCTCCCTTTAAAATAATTTGTTTTTTTTTTTAGTTAGTTTATTTAGCAGTTTTATTTATTAATTAACTTTTAATTTTTTTTTTAACATTTATAAACCCCGTGCACCACCGAACGTATAACACGGGAGTAAACAACACAGACAGAAGAAAGGATTACAACACAAACATCCATGCCTTCTCCGGGATTCGAACCCAGTCCCTGTGGCACCGCAGTCAGCTTCACTGACCACTATACCGGATGGGCGGCAATCTTTTAATTTAATAATTAACGTGTGCTTTTTAAATTTTAAAAACTATGCCTCATTATAGTTAGAAAAATTTCATTCTTTAAAGTAATAGTATACCAACTGTCAAAATATTTAAGTTTATAAATTTGCCAAAATTCAATATTAATTAAGCAGGGGTCTACTCCAAACCAAAAAACATGGCAAGGGGTCTATGGGACAAAAAAGTTTGGTAACCTCTGCCCTAAATGGTTTTTCCAAATATGCATGCGTGATACGGCCTTAAGGTTGCGGGTTCGACCCCGGCCCTAGTCGGTGAATTTTCCTGATGCAAAAAATCCACAGCGTCCATGCCGTATGATTATGCGGGATGTTAAAACTCCCTATAGTGTCTTTTTGGCTTGGATACTATCGACAAAATAAAATTTTTAAGGACCATTTCGCATCGTTGGAGCTCAGAAAACTGGGTGTCAAAATGACATTGCGGCGATTGGTATTCCACCTATATGGTGCCGCACTAAAAATTGATACCAGCTCCCGAGGATGTACGAGGTCTGCAATGGTAAGCATGTAGCCCCACTAGAAAAAATATTTAGGGTCCTTTCACACGTGTCAATTTGGGCCACACTTAACAGAAGGAGTAGACACTGGGAAGTTAATTTGGAATAGAAATTGCGTGGGCAACTTCAGTCGGGATCAACTGGCACTTCTTGCCGTGCCACTTTCTCACAAGTACTCGAAAACCATTGTTTCCTCCCCATTAGTTGAGAAAACCAAAAGGATATTGTGAAAGCCTCGCTCTTCACACGCTACTGCTTGTGTATTGAAAATGCAGAAAGCTTTTTACTTCAGACTCAATTTCTGTATCGATGCGACTGTGTACTTCGCGAAGGCACTCTCCTTTCAGTAAACTTTGTGTCCGCTTGTGAAGGAAATTATATTGTTTTTTTGTAAAAAAAAAATCCAACACTGTGAAGGAATCAATCATCAGAATTAAATGAAATTGAATGCACAAACGACTTGTATTAGTACAAATAAATGACGAAATTTTAAATAAAAAAAAACATTATTAAGAGTCCGAAATAAGTATTTTCTGTAGCCACTCGCGCTGCAATAAGTGCCACTATACGGCGTGGCATGGACTCGTTATTTTTACTGAAGAGAAAAAGATGATTACCATAAAATCCAGCGTACAACGCAACTTGCATTTTTTAATTTTTAGGCGTATTCGCCGAATAACGCGCGCCCCCTTTTTTACGAAGAAATCTGAAATGTTTGTTCATGATGCTCTTGTGTTTTAATTTGATTTGTTAGAGGTATTATTCCAGACTTTTGAAAGAAAATAGTATATTTCTAGAACTACAACTCTAAAGCATGCCATTTCTTTTAAATAAACAGCATTTCGATATTTGTAGAACTAAAAAAAATTGTTAATATATTTTTTGTTATTTTTAAACTTATCTCTTTTATATCTAGTGTATAACGCGCGCGCCTTTAAATCTCGATCTTATTTTTCAATTCCCACTATTAGCTCACTCTCTCCCTATATATATATATCTTGTTCAAATTTTCAATCCATAATAAAATACTTTCTATTCATCCACAATCAATTTCAAATAATTTTTTTTAAACTTATAGTGGATGACACACACACTATGTTAATATATTTTTTCAAATATTAATTACCGGTTTTCGAGGGCAACTTAGATTCGTCTCCATTGGTGTAACAATGTAACTGTTTAAACAATGACAAAAATTTGCGTTGAAAACCGGTTTTTCAGGCAAATTAGTCAAACCGGATGTGCATTGTTACAACAATGCAGACAAAGCTCTTGTTTTCAATTAATTCCTACTATTAGTTCACCCTTTTCCTATAATATTACTTGTTTGTGTTAAAAGTGCGCGTTATACGCCAGATTTTATGGTACAAAGAGTAAGAAATCTAATATATACTTTTGCGAATATAATGAAATTAATAATGTAACTAAAATATTTTGATGAGTGCACACTTAAAAACTAATGTGACATTTTATAAATTTTGCTATGCTTTTGAACTTAAGAGAGCTACTTAAGCTTTTGGGAACTTTCAACTATTTAAATCATTCATTTTTGAAGAACTTAAGACTTTATTATTAGAGGCTAAAATAGTTAATATTAAGGTTTGGAGAAGCCATGTTTTTAACTAAATGATTGACAAAAAAGAAAAAAAAAATTTATTCATTGGGAATTAATTATTGATATTTTTGCTAGTGTTTGGCTAGTATATCAATCTATTTTGATTTAAATTAAAAATTTCCTACAAAAATAATTTAAACTACTTTTTATATTAATGTTTTGTTTAAAATTTAATATAAGGGTTTACCAGAGCCCAAAAAATATTGTAAAATCTAAATATTAAAATCAAAAGTTTGATTTTTTTAAAAAAATATTCTTTTAAACTTAGTTTATTTTAAAATTACAGCCGAAAATGTGTAATGCTTTTCGGTTCCTGCTTCCCTCTAATCCCCCTTGTCTACTCTCGGACCCGGCTAGATGTGTGGGAGGAACTGAATAATCAGCAGGCATGATTCACTTTAATTATTTTATTGTCACCAAAATATCAATCAGACACAATAATAATCTAATTAAGATAAAAGATCAGATAGCCGAGCGCGAAGGTGAGACTCGTTAGCCTGGAGATAATAATACGGACCCTCAACTGATTCCACGATAACCTATTCAAGCTCAATATAAACTACGATCTCGCACTAATAAGATAAACTTCTATTTAAACAAGGATCCCGATACCTGTACTTTTATGAAGTTGAGGCATTGAATGCGATCCTTATCCGGATTTAATCACCGTCGAGTGATACTCTCTTATACTTCTTCAATTGATAAACTTCGATTTGCACTTAATAATTTCACGATCCTCCACTCAACAACTAACTCTCAAATCTCGCGAATACAAAATTTATATTTGTTGTTACTTATGCCAACTGTTTGACGTAGTCAGATGGAGGCCTACGATATTCATCATGGCAACGGGCTAAAGATACGCCTGTCGTTAGCCGAAGCTTTGAGCCCATGCAGGTGACAGTACGATTTTGCTCACGATAGATGGTGACACCATTCGGACCCACTGATTTAACGAGCGTGTACTCCGTGTGCACTCGGCGGATATTTGGTGGCATCGAACCCAGACCTTCTGGTCTGGAGTCCGATGCTCTAACCACGAGGCTACCCACGGCCAAATTTATATCTTAATTTGCATAATCACGTTTCCCTAGGTTCGGTGAAAGTTGGCTGGTAGTATTATTGCCCCAGAAAAGTCCCCAAGGGGTTAGTTAGAGACGCGTATAGATCTGTCACACAAATGTACCCAAAAGAGCTATTTTGGAATTCATAATTATCTGAACTTGTGTAAAGTGTCACATGATAAATACAATCACGTGATCTCCATTGAATTCAAAACTTACATTAGGCTTCTCCTTGTTATATTTATTATAAAATTTCAAATTAAATGATTGGGAAAAAATGTTCGAGTATTGAGATTCTTCACGCGAAAAGTTTTTCTATATTAAAAAAATTATGTGTGTGCCAGTGTTTCTCAAACTGTGGGGCGTGATATCACTGTAAAAGGGGCGCGAGCTTATTCAAAATTGGAAAATAAAAGATTTAAAATGAGTACTAATTTCCTGAAAGGCAGTAAAACAAAATTTATTCTGACATGATAAAAATTAAAAACACATTTACTCTGATATAATATACGCTAATAAATGTATCAGTACTTCACAATGTTTTTGAAAATTAATCTATCAGAATTAAATTAAAAACAAGTTTAATAATTACTATTGCCTTTCATGGGCTTGGTCATGTACAAAACTTAATACTTATCTTGAGAGTTTTTATGGTAGTTATAGTTAGCATTACGTGGTTTATAATTAATGTCGTATTGTAGCTTTAGCGTCAAAGTATATTGTTATTGTGTTCAAGGCATAATTATTGTATGTATGAGGAGGGGGGGGGCGATGAAAATTATGATTGAAAATTGGGTCGCAGTTATTGAAAGTTTGAGAAGCACTGGTGTATGCTTATGTGAGCCCACGATAGAAGTTTATTCCGGGCGAGAGAATCCAGTTCTTCGGATGTACTACGCTTTCTTTTACGGTAGTTTTGCTTGCTGACGTTATGTAGTTCTCTTTCTGATGTCCATTCATCAGTGTGGATTTGTTTATTTCACCCTTTTTCTGTAAAGGGCTATGTTTAATGATTATGCATTTTTAATTTTTTGTTACTTAAAAAGAAGAAAATATTCAAGGTAAAATGGCTTATCTTGTCAATGGAGGACTGCCACGCCTTAATTAAAACCAAAGTCCATGAATAAAAAGCACTTTTGTGAACTTCTATAAATTTTTAATTGCTGCAGCACACATAATAATATTACACTGGACATTACACGATTACTACGACACTAATTACACTAAACAAATAACATTTCCATACATCCATATCAATTTTAGAAGCTATCGCGTAGTCTCAATATATTTCTCCTACGAGTGCATTTCAATTCTGAATTCAATTAGTTCGTTTTAAAAAGGTGGCGCTGTGTGTGTGTGTGTGTGCTGTCGCTTGTAGGGAAATAGGAGTTTGTGACAACATTCTAAAAATTTGTTTTGAACATATACAATTTAAATGTCAGTTAGTCTAATTGTAACGGATCTATTCGCGTTTTTCTTACTAACAGTCCTCTTGGGGAAAATATATATATGGGTCTTAAAAATTATTTTATTAAAAGCCTTCCTCCTCCGAGGAATATGTATCGGTAGCATCTATATAAGCCAGTAACTACCTCCGCACCACGGTGATCATTTTGGTGTAGTGGATAAGTTACTCGGCTTCGGATCCAAAGGAACCTGGTTCTATCCTACCGGATAAGCGCGCAACTTCAAATATGTTGTTGTTGTTACTAATGCCACCTATCTGACGTAGTCAGATCGAGGCCCACGAAATTCATCATGGCATCGGGCTATATTGTACGCCTGTCGTTAGCCTAAGATTTGAGCCCCAATGAAGGTGACAGTACGATTTTGCTCACACAACACGATAGGTGGCGACACCATTCAGACCCACTGATTTAATGAACACGTTCTCCGTGTGTACTCGGCAGGTATTTGGTGGCATCGGGCATCTAACCCAGGCCTTCCGGTCTGGAGCCCGATGCTCTAACCACTAGGCTACTCACGGCCCCTAGGAATATGTGATTATGTAAATTAAGACTTGTACATAAAGATTGAACTTTCGAGTTTAGAAAGAGAGAGGTTAGACTACTAACGGATAGCAGTGTTCGATGAGCATGAAGCTAGGCAGGATAACTTCGTTACTTAGTGGATTAATATTAAGATTGACGATTTGGTCAATTAAGCGTTAAATTTGGAATTAGAACGAATTGAATTAGAAGGTGTATTGCTTTAACATAAATGATCCAATTTACTGTTAATTCTCTTAATATCTCGTCTTCCCCGCGATTGCTTCACATATTTAGTAATTGGCGCATTTCTTAGTTTGAGTTGTTTAGTTGAGTTGTTATTAATTGAGAACTGTCAATAAATAGAATTTAGATTAAATGTGGCTAATCTACCTTCCAACCCTCTCACACTAAGGACTGAAACGGGAAATATCTTACATAATAATTTAAAAATATTTATTTATATATGAATTGCTTATAAAATAAATACGTTTACAAGATACTTACGTATCATGGCAACAATACCAACGTTTAAGGTAACTCGCTAAGTTGGCAACTCTAGTTTCCCATGCGTAGAACAATACCCAATGAATTGGTAACCAGGTGCTTCCTTTCATATAATGTCGCCAATACCGTTGCGATAATGCGTAAATATCATTTATATCTTATATAATGCCGTATACAATGTAAGGTTAGAAAAATTTATACCGTGAGAGTTCCGTTAACTTTTCTTAAATTTCTCAAAGCAAATAAAAGGAAAGGGTTCGTACTCTTTCACAATTAAAGCTTTTATTTTCCCTTAATCTCTTAGTTGTCATCACTAATATAAACCAAAACACATTGGCAACTTTCTCGCCAATTAATTTCATTAAAATTTCGGATTTTAATTCTTTTGGCACATTTTTGTGCTTCAATTCTATTGAATCAAAAAACAGATCCCATGTTTCGTTTCTTTCGATCTTCAATCATAAGAATAATCTTTTTTTTTTCCAATTGTTTTTCCTCTTCTCTCGTTCATTCACTGGATTTGAGTGGAAGTGGGTTGCATGACAGTAATATTTAAATAAAGAAGAAGAAAAAACTCCACGGAAAATGTGTGCATTAAATGATTACTTGAGCGCCTAAAAATTTTCAATTTAAAACTAACCGAATGGAACCGAGAAAAGCCAATAAGAATAACACACCCAAACCTGACACTTAATTTAGATTCATTCTTCAACACAACGTGCCTCTAAAAAAGTTATTATTTCAAAAAAGATCTCGTATTATACGGATATTTTTAAATTAAGTGCATTTTGTTCTCCAATGAACCTTATTACTGTTGGCAAATACGTACTTCTTAAAAGAAATTTCTGCGAAAAGCAAATGTTAACAACAACGAAGCTCATGAACTGATTGGGTGAAAACACGTGTTTGAAGTTATCACGTGACTATGACGTCACATGAATTGAGCCCATCGTTTCATAGATTTGTTTTGAAGACAAACAGAAAAGCGCAAAGAGAGTTTCAAATTCTTTTATTCGTATTTTCTTCTAACTCATTACATTTGCATTGCAAAAGAATAACGTGTCCCCAATTTTCTTTAGAGTATATGAGCGACATCACCAGCGACATTGCTAGCAGCATTCTCAGCAGCGTCGGCGGCGTCTGTTAAAAAAAGAAAAAAGAAGAGATAAGCATAAGATGAAAAATTGGAAAAGTCTCAATTTTTACGAGCATACATCAATACCAAAACAATTTTTAATAGATGTATGAACTGTGATGTTGTTGTTTTTCGACTATTTAGAATTAATATTTATTAAGACGCTACAGCCACGAAACATAAAGAAAAAAATGTGTGTGCTTATGACCACACGATAGAAGTGAAAACTTTTTGTAATGTTAATTCAATCACTAGTTCGGTGAATAAAAAACAAGGAGATATTAATATTGTCATATGAAATTATTCATTCATGTGTCTATACTCATAAAGTAATATTTTTTACGAAATATACAATCTCATATTTGTCAATTAATTGTATTCTAACTTGATAGCTGAAATAGGTTGTAAATAAATTCAAAATTAATTAAATATATATATAAAAAAAAACTCTGCCAAAAGCGTTATTCCATACTTCGTTGTGCTTTCATTTGGATCATTCGACATAATTAAATTGAATTTTGATTTTAAAAAAAATAAACTGTTTTTTGATTTGTCTTTTGAAAAATCTACATTAAAACCCCCACTTAAAATAATAGGTAATTTGTTCAGAAGAGCCGATCCGGCTTCAGTGTAGGCAACTAAATTTTTGTGAATGTTTTCAATAATATTGACTGCATTTTAATTTAGTGAAATATAAATAGCAATCATTAGAAATATTTATGCATTTTCTGCTCTACATTTTGTTGCATAAATTTTCTACGATACATGACTGATTAAACCCAAATGATTCTGTAGTATTTGGGTATTTCTGTAGTATTATTCTCTATAAAGTATAATAAAATGATTTATATGGAAGTACATGCACATTGAATAAAATACGTTCGATAATTGAATTTTTAAATAAATAAAACAGGGAAAAATATATAAAGCAAACATTAATATGATTGCCCTTTAATTTCTTCATTTTTCTCGATTATCCTTTGCCGTTAAAATTCCTTCACTGCGCTATTTTGAATAATTATTTAAGTATATATTCCCGAATGTAATGAATATTTTTTTTACAAAATATGAAAATGCAGGTGTGTTACAGTTTACAGAAGAGGAATGAAACGGATACAAGACATTCCACAATTCCTGTAATTCCAGATATGCTTCTGCTATGCTTGTAAAGCAAGATAATTGTCAATCAACTTTAAGATATTTTGACTCTAATCTTTTCGATACTAACAGATTAAAAATAAAATGTTGTGTTGAAATTATTTTCATAACAATATTTGTGGGCATTTTTAAACCTCCTCTATCCAGAAGACTCAAATTTTTTGTCCCTTCGGTATTTTGTGAATCAAAAAATATTTTTTTATCTACAACTAATGCATATTTGAAATCGGATCATTCGAATTTTATATTATCCACCCAGTAACCCGCTATGTACATTAAAAATTTTGATACTCTTCTACATAAATAGACCATCTGATTTATTTTTAAATTCCCTAGGGATTGTCTTTTTCGAAGTTTGTCTCCACTGTTCATCTTTTGGGAAACAAAAAACTAACTATATAAGCACACAAGAGGAAAGGCTGAGTATTACTCATAACAGGAGTGGATCGAGACAGCGCTATATGCACTCAGATAGTTTTCTTTAATGCAATGCAAGCGCCATCTGTTGGCCGAAATATTACTTATTTTTGTGAATATATCTCATGATTATTTTTCATACCTCAGTTTAATCTGCAATTAATTTAGTTAATGAAAAATAATTTATTGTGTTATAAAATAAATATGACTAAAAAAGCCAAATATACTGGATTTTGCAATTTTCATTAAAATATTTACACTTTTGCTTTGCGTGAAGAAATATTAAAGCATAAAATATTAGAAAAATAACCTAAATTTTTATATAACTTGTAAATTAATTCAACTAGATTTAAATTCTATTCGTTTTTCAAAAGAAATAAGTAATATGACAACTTATCAAGTAGTTTTTTTTAAAATTACCTTTTAAGAATAACTTTCTCAATATAATATAATGTACATGTATTAATATTATATTAATACAACATTTAAGCTATTTTTTCAACACACACATTACAATATATTTAAATAAAATATAATTACCAGGATATCATATTTTAATTGCCTATTTTTGCCAATAATTAAATGATTAAGCTGAGTAATCTTGTCGTAACAAATGCTAACAATATTTTGCAAAATTATGTGTCGAATTAAAAAAAATTATTTTCAGTCATATTTAAATAAAATAGTATTTTAATGCAGAAATACATTGGAAAATAACATATTAAAAAATTATGGGCATTATAAGTTTTTGTTTTATGCAAAATGAGCAGATTAAGTCTCTGTTATGTACATTCATTTCAGTCTCCAATTAAGAAAACAATAAGTATAAAAAGTTGATTACAAAAAATTAAAAAACAAATTAACTAACTAAAATAACAAGAAAGATAATAAAACAATTAATGAAATAAAGCAAAAGATATGAAAAGTAAAAATTATTCAAAATGTAAATAAAATGCAATAAGAACTTCAGCAAAAATCATTCCACTAATACAGCAATACAAAAATAGTATAGGACTATTCAATTATTTTAGTTTCCATATTGCATAACAGATGACGCTAGCATTGTATTAAAAAAATCTATCTGGGTGCATGTAGCGCTGTCTCGATCCACTCCTCTTAAAACTCGGGGGAAACACCCCACCTTCAGTCACGTGATTTCTTTTTAGGGGTGTGTATGTCAGGAACTATTGAACCTTGGCCGACCTTGTTCAAACACGATTTTCGACGAAAGACGAAAAAAGCCGAATGAGCTTTTTCGAGAGTGACGCTTCATTCTTCAGCAAAATGCGCCTAAAGAAGCAGCGATATGCAGCCAATAGTGAACAACTGGGAGTATTCCCGCGAATATTTGAACCAAATGAACAGCATTTGGCGACATTTTTTAAATCGGCGACGTCTTTTCATTTGCTTTAATTGGTCAATGGTATACTGCGTAAGTATAAACATAAATAAATATATATTAAGAACCTATACTACTATTTTTTTAAAGGTAAATTTCAACTATATTTTTAACCTTTCAGCGGGTGCACGCGCGCGCGTGGAGAAGTTTTATTACAAGTATGGTGCTTCCTATACTGTTTTCAATTGAATGATTTAATAACATCATAGCGAGGGCTATTGGCGATGGATATCGTAAATTTGAACCACAATCACGTAGCGAGGATGACATCCGAGTCGGATTTTCACCAAACCAAGAGATTTTCGTCCAGATTTAATGTTCAAGAGCCCTTCTATACATTGCGGATTTTAACCCTTAATCTATTGACGATACTTATAACACCCCCTTTAAAATTGCATAGAATATCCATATTTACTAATATTCTGATTGCACTTCGTAGGAATACTCTTTTAATCCCATTCTTCCAGGATAAATAACAGCCCGGGTTGTATGATGAGTATTTTAGCGGGAAAGGCGGATAGTTTTAAAACAGAAGTTGAGTTTTCAGCAGACATTTTGATCGGATTGCGAAGATTGTCATTTTTGTTTTAAAAAGGCAGTTAATGTTAAAAGGCGCTTTATTCAATTCCTAGTATTAGTTCACTCTCTCTCTCACTCTCTCTATATATAATAGTGTAGTGACAAACAAAAATAATAGTCTTGCAGCATATGCAGAAAGGAAAATCGTTCGGTGTGTCCCTGTAGCGCAATAAATAGCGCGTTGGACTTCCAATCCAAAAGTCGTGGTTTCGTATTCCATCTGGGATGGCCTAGTTTTTGAGAATATGAATTCTTTTTTTTTTGGTACTATTTTATTAGAATAATTAAATTTAATTAATGAGTAAATAGTAACGAACAAAAAAAAAATAGTCCAACACCGTATATAAAAAGGAAAATGCAAAACTAATCTCTAATTCTGAAAGTCATTTCAAAAATGAATAACATAGCAACACATCTGAAACGAAAATTTATTCATACACTTTTGGTACAAAATGGGCCGCGTTTATATTATTTTTTGTAAATTTTTGCCTATTTTTTCCCATTTTAGTAATAATAATTACTTTTTCTCTTCTTATTTTCAGCTTATTTTTCTTAAAATGTACTAAACAAATCTAAAAAAAAAAAAAAAAAAAAAAAAAAAATATCCTCAAATCTCCATTGCTTGAAAAGTAAGTTGTCGCAAGTAATCGGATATCTTAATAAGACTTAAGACGTGCATACTAAAAGAAACATATTTACGGACCTCAGATGCCAGCTAGAATGAAGAAACGGTTTTTCACAATTGATGTGACTGTGCTTATTTAAGCAAATGATTCTATAAATTTGTGGATGACACGTGTATCTTCATTAGATGCGTACGATGACACACGTTCATGGCCGCTGTAGAGGAAAAGAGAGACCAATTCGATGCCAGCCGTATAAATGAACTTTTCCCAACATCTCGATTGAAGGGGTGAATTAAGTGCTGATGATCAGCTCTTCCCGCGTTTGCAAGGGTTTGGATATTTAAACATCATCCCATATTTTGCGTTTCTACGGGCTAGGGTTTTCGCGTTGATGCCGTGTCTCGCGATGACACGAGACTTGACAGCGAGCAAATTAAGTACATACATTGGTTTCAGATTCATTGATTCACATATGCTCTCTGCTCGCTGCATTAAATACGTCTACGCTCTACGATCGAGTAGTTGTCATAGTTGTTCAAGTATTTAACTTTGTGACGGGTCTATTCGCGACATTTTTCCTACTAATCCACTTGGGGAAAACTTTGGGGCTAGCATTCACATTAATTCACAGCCTTTCAAGAAGAATCCGTGTTATGTTAATTAGTTTGACTATATATATAGGTTTTGTAGATGTAAGATAGAAGAAGCCGGGAAGCTGTTACTTAAGTGTAAATATTGGAATATTTCATTCACAAATCTAGCGCGAGTTAAGGAAGTCATTGTTTAGATTAAATTATTAGATTGAAGATTTAAGATAGAAGAATTAGAATTAGCTATCGGTTCCTTAGCGCTTGTTCTCCTCATCTATTTCACGTAGTCGGGTTTACTTAGAGTTGGGTATTAAGAATAGACAACGCTTTAGATATCACTCCTAGGTTTCCTCTTATAGTTTCACTTGTGATTGTTTAAGTGTGTGTTCAAAGGATAAATATAACTAATTGTTATAATAGAGTTTGTTGGTGATGCTTTGTTTCCCCCCACACTAAGAGACGCGCATGAAGGAGAGAGAGGGGTGCTTGATAATTTTGATACTCAACTTGATAATTTTGTGTTACTCGTGTTTTTGTTGTAAAAAAAGTAACCATTAGTATTTTAAAAGGGTGGTACAATGTCAAAAACAAGTGTTAAGAAAAGAAAACGTACATTTTTAATACAGAATAGCTATACCTACACAACTTGGTGGATTGCTACACCTTTAAAATATTAAAAGTAGCCAGTATTCTGAAAAAGTCCACCCATCCCTCCTCTAATGTTTTGAAATGCGTCATTTGAAGAGTTTAAAAACCATTGTTTTCTCTCTCTATCTAATGCTATTCCTTCTCGATTTAATGGGTTTATCCAGTTTTTATATAAGATTAAATACTGTTTATTATTAAAGGATTTTCTTCTACTCGCATTGTAACTATACCTGAATCAAAACTTTTCAAAGCTTTTTCCTCATCTTTAAAAAACACTCAAATGAGCTGAAATTTTTTATACACGATTGTTTTGGACGAAAATAAGATAATTTGACTATAACTAATAAAAATTAGTTAATCAAAACAAATTATTTAAAGAATTACATTTTACTATGAATTCCAAATTGAAACAATTGATATTGAAACCAGTAAAATTAGTTACCCCTTCGTAAAATCAAAGGTATAAAAAAATTGTTATGCAAAGTGAGAAATTTGAAAGAAAACCATGTTTAAAAAACTCGTTTTTTACCGCGGTGTTAATTTTTTCTTATTAATATTATGAATTATACTCTATTTTATTCGTCAAGCTTAAGGCTCATTCAAATATTTTTTCTTCATCTTTTTGAGTTTTATTTTGTAACTATATATTTTTGGTCTGCTTTGTATATATTGACTTATAATTTTACTTTACATAGTTGTGAAAAATATTAATCGAATGTACCGAATGAAAGTTTCAAAGAGATAGAGAGAGAGTGAAAAATTATAGTTCGTCTTCTGTATATTCAAGCATTTATTACTTTAATAACACCTAAAAATTGATAATCCAACATAATGAGCAGAAAAATAACTTATAATCTTCAAAGAATATAGAACTATGAAAACCAAATCATAAAAAATAGTTTTAAAAATTCGAACAGTTAAAGGCAGATAATTTATAATTTCGTTTGGAACTGTGGCAACGATAATTTTTATCCCGATTTATTTTCATTGAATCGATTGTTGTGTATTACATTATCGTCTGATATTATAATGTTGTTCTACTTTGTCAAATATTCGGCCATTAATAAATGATAACAGAAATATTTGAAATCACTGTTTAGAATAATAGAAACACGCTTCTTCGAATAAAGAAATGCATTACAGCATATGGCTCTAAATATTATATTAAAAACTTGCCTCTAATTATGGTAAGAAATTATACTGTAATTTTATTTTGTAGATTTATTTGTTTTTCTTTACTTTAAAAAATAAAGTACTTACTTCCAAATGGGTTATTATCGTCATGATGATGATGATGATGGTGATGTGCTGAAAAAAAGATACAATATTAAAATAACAATCGAAAAAAAAATTGGTTTAATAAATATAAAATTTGATAAAAAATATATATTTAAGTTTTTTATCTTTCTGTTTATATTTTATCTCACATTATTTTCTTAAGTACATTTTCTTAATTTAAAAAATTTTAAGATTAAAATATTTCAACAATATTTATTTATTTCATTGATATATTCATTTGTTCGTTTATTTGCATACTGAAACGCACCATGTATCTTGTTTTCCCCTTAATAACACTCTCTTGGGGGAAGATTGAGTTTTTCAGGAAAGTTTGCTTCTCAGCCTGAACTTGAAAATAAAGATTTTGGCGAGCTCAGACGATGTGAGAAGGATTTTCAGATTAAAGACTTTGTCTCCCTTGGTGAGAGATTTGGCGAAAAATTATTGCACCAAGGAACCTTCGACAAGTCTCAGGAATAAATCCTTCTGGAAATTCTGCCAGTCGCGCTTAGAATCTCTGCTTGTGCGTTGTCTGCAATAAGACATAGAGACTGAGTTCCTGCTAGAGGAACTGTTCTATATAGGAAAACATTTCTGGAGCGTTGTGAAGCTTCTTTATTACGAGTGGTTTTCTAGTACAGTAAATAATCTAATATTTCTTTGTGTGTTTACGTCGATTTGTTTTCGTGTAGCTACTTGTTTGTCCTCGTCTATTAATAAATCTGTTATTATTCAAATAATTGAAGCTGTTTTTTCTATCACTCAAATTTGCTGCAATACTATGCGCAATTTTGTTTAGTGTAGTTACAATTCTATTTAATACAATGGAAGCTAACGGAAAAGAGGAATTATTGATAGAATTTAAGAGATTTCTTTTACTTCTTTTCTTATTCTTTCAATAGGATTTATTTATATTACCATTTCATATTACATACTATTTAGGTAATTCACAAAGCGGTTTATGTTAGGTTTAGGGAAGCTATATTTTTTTCTACTTAGTAATCAGAAAAAAAATTAATTAATTCTCAAGGAGAAAAATCTACCTAATTGATAATCACTTTATATTTTTAGTTATTATTAAAAAATCTGTAAAAAAATAAATAAAGTTTAAAATAAACAATGTTTTGTTTATTTTAAACTTTAATAAGAGTTTATTACTGAGGGGAAAAGATTTTTGGGTGATATCTAAATATTTGCATAAATCCACGTTTGTAGTATTACAACAGTTCGCTTTCGGAGAGAAATGCAATTGTTTACTACTTCATTTGAATTTTAGTAAAATATTAAAAATTCAGAACTTTATTTATGTTTGTCTGAATATAGCATATACATTTTTTTTAATGTAAGTTATGTTCCTACTTGACTATACTTAATTACATTCTCGCATTCTAGCAAGTTTAATGCTTTATTAAAATTATTGGCCCAGTATAATTCGTTCCAAATAGAAACTTACATGTAAAGATAAAAAAAATTTCAGTATGAAATGGCTTTAATTTTAAGATTTTCCGCAGAAAAAATGGACTTTATCCACTAAAACTACATAATGTATGTGTTACGAAGATAGATACTTGTATTAGCATTAAATTATCAAAATTTTACTCACCGTAGGCAACACCTGAAAGAACAAATAAACAAAAATTAGATAAAATTACACTCACATATATATATACTTTTACAGTAAACAAATAAACATTTTGATTATTTCAGAACTTTTTATTCTAGGTTGCGTTAAGACGAGTTTTAGAGAGAGAAAAAAAATTAGTGCTTCTATAAAATGTTACATTTTTTAATGTTACCAAAAAACTCGATAGTCTTATGATCCTTTTTGGATTTTTAGAAACGTTTATCTATCTTGTGGAAAAAGAAAATAACTCAAATTCCAGCTCTGAATTATTTATTTTTTTGTACTTTTGAAACATTTTTTCAATATTTGTTCCGTTTCATAAGATGAATTTACAGAATCATAGTATAATCGAAACTGAATAAACCCAATTCTGATATTACACTAACTTCTTTTACGATTTGGATTTTTTAATAAGAATTAGAGGGAAAAAAGATCTTTTTCTTTTACACGCCTTATTTTGCTTTAAACAATCGATCCAAATTCTGAGAAAATTTTGCTTTATTTATTCAGTTGAACGTCGTTTATCCGAACGTTTATTATCCGGAGCGTCAAATATCCGGACTAGTTTTTTCTTTTTTTTTGTCTACTACATGTACTGTATATGAATACGTTTTCGAACAGTGCAAAGCTCAACAGTTATTTCGCGTGAGACCAAAAGTGGCGTGAAAAACCAAAGTGAGGGATGTTTGAGAAATTTCAGTAGTGCGATTTGGTGAAAAATGCATGGAATGATCCTCGACCAGATTTAGAAGGCGAAAAAGACTTCAATGACGACCACAAGGTCATCAATGATTACCGACTTTGTCCAATCGATCCCAGGGTCTCAAGGACGCGATGAAGAAGATGTAGAAACCTGGATGGCATACGATACAGAAGATGCAGAAGACGATGAAACGGATGAAGACGAGGACAACAACAACTACGAAAGTAGCAAGGGTCCATCAAATGCTGACGCGTTTCTGTGTTAGAGACAGCTATGGAGTGGTACGAACAACCATCAGAGTGCTGTCTTACTCAACTACTGCTGCTCAAGAGAATCATAGACCTTTCAGCGAAAAAACGGAGTACAATGGTACAGCGAAAAATAAGTGATTATTTTCCTCAATAAAGGTAAAATTGTGACAATTTGCAGCTATTTTGCATTTTCTTCAAGCATATTTCCCGCTTGTGATGATTTTAAATATTCGTATAGTGTCCTGTTTCATATACTGTATGGATCGCATTCGGTTTTCGGTTATCCGAACAATCGCGTATCCGAACGGTGTCCCGTGATTCGGATGAGCGATGTTCTACTGTATTTTTATAATGGTGACGTAGGAGACAAGGAATGAAAGCAATGCGGTTTCCACTTTTTTTTGTTGAGATTATTGCCCACATTTTATAAGCTCAGTTTACAATTTGGGTCACTTTGTGAATATCAAGATATATGCTTTGTCTGATACATGTACAGTCTTCATGAAATAAAATGTTTTAGATCCTGTTAGATTAAAATTTTTTATGAATTAATGTTTAGAATGCAGACATTCTCGAATGCCTATGGCTCACCAAGCAGGATTTAGTTGACGATCCGGTGCTGGATTTTCTGAGAGTGTACGACGTCTGGACCTAGCACTGCTGGGCAATGGGGGCATACAACAACAGATCCTAATTAAAATCTCCTGGTTTATTGTAGTATTGTTGCTGCTATCATAAGACTGGAACCAATCTTATATTTTTCATAAATGCAACATATTTTTTCCATGAATTTTTTTTTACGCGTATTCTTCGAAAATATTTATCTCATTATGTTGAAACAAAATTAGATATATTTGTACTAGCCCCTTTATATTTTATACTTTATACATGCCCACAAAATCTAAGTTCCATTGAATAGTATCTCTTATTAATGTTTCAAAGTATATTTACACAATTAATTTTAGGTTTTTGCTGCATGTTTTTAAATATTATACTGTTCTCTGCATGTTCCTATTATACTCTACAATAGAAAATAAGAAGTATATCGTTAAACATGGGAAAAAGGATTTTTTTAGACTCATACTTAAGTGAATATCTTACAGAGGCGTCTTTAATTTTAGGGAATTTTAGTCTTAGGCAATTTTATGCCCAAAGATATTCCATTAAATATCGGAACTTATGATGTAAACAAGTAATATAAAATTTTTTATGTCACAATTCCTACTTAGATCAGCAAATATATATATATATATATATTTATATATATATTAGTTACTTTTTATTAAATAGTTAACAGTTAATATAAATATGTGTATACGTATGACAGAATCACAACATTAAGTGGCAATTAATTTTTATTAATTATCTTTAAAGTATCGTAATTTTATCCAAAATAATCGTGTGTATAAAATTTCATTTCAACTGAATGATTTGAAACGTGAGGGGGAACAAAATCTTTTTAAAGTTTTGACCCAAGTCACTAAAAAGGAAGCCTAGGTGGCTGTATCTGTAATTCTTTAAATAACTATTTTCAGCCAATTAATTTTAATTCATTATAATTAAATTTCGTATTGTTACCCAAAACAATAGTGTATAGAAAATCTCAGCACAAATTAGCGCTTTAAAATCTGAGAAAAAAACCCTTTTGAGGTTTTGATACAAGTCGCCAAAAGGGTCGCTAACTCGCCAAAAATGATGCTAACGTGGCTGTATTTATAATTCTTTAAATAATTATTTTCAGTCAATTAAATTTGATTAATTATAATTAAATTATCCTATTCTTACCCCAAACAATAGTGTATAGAAAATTTCAGTTCAATTGAGTGCTTTAAAATGCATTTTATTCACGATCGAAAATTTGGACGATAAATATATAGAGAATGTGAGCTAATAGTAGAAATTGAAATAAAAATTACCAGTTTCAAAGCTATTTGGGTCTTTTTTTTAAAAATAATAGTGGGTTTCAAAAGTTCCCGGACTGATCTTATAACGTGGAAAATTTTTGCAGTAGAGCGACTATTATAGCATTCTGTTATTGCATTCTTCCCCTTTTCTAAAAAAAGTTTGTTCCGAATCACGTGGTCGGTGGCGTCGTGTTTTGTAGGCGGATGTATTTAGTGGTGGGGTGATTGAAAGAAATTGTTGAGCAAAGAATGAATATCCAATGTTGTGCTCGCTTGGGAAAAAGTGCTACGGAGACTAGCGAAATTTTGAAGCATGTGTAAGGCTGTAATGCATTGTCGCAAAAGCAAGCTTTTGAGTGGCATCGACGTTTCAGAGAAGGCAGGGAAAGTGTCCAAGACTGTCTCTCTGGACGTCCGCATACTTAGCGAACTGCTGAAAACATTGCAAAGGTTTCTACGCTGGTACGTGAGAACAGGCTTCAAACAATAGCTGAATTAGTTGGGATATCCTCGGATATAAAGATTAAACTTTAATTTAAAAAGAGAAAGGTTAGACTTCTAACTGATGGCAGTGGTTGATTAGCGTCAAGCTAGGCAAGAGGACATCGTTAGTTAATTGATTAATATTAAAATTGACGATTTGGTTAATTAAGCTTTAAATTTGTATTCGATCAAATTGAATTAGAAGGCATATTGCCTAAAAATAAGTGAACCAATTTATGAATCTGTTGCACTGCAACAAATGAACGCATTTGTTGCAGTGAAACCTTTACATACTCTAGAAACGATAAGTATTAAAAGTAAGAAGACAAGTTGTGACGGGTCTATAGGGTTTGTCACTAGCCTCTTCTTTTTATCTTTAATTCAAATGATTTATTTCAACCAACCTTCACCGAGAGCCAGGCGTGATTTGTGTAAATAAGGAATATTATATAAATTCGGTTTTCGCGAGTTGAAGGGAGCTAAGTAAGAGGAAGTGAGAAGTCAAGTGAATTGGAGATCGGGAAGTCGACACGTAGTTGTTGACAAGCGAGCTTGATACGTGTTGATGTGCGTGAAGAGAAGCGGATTAAAAGTATTGAAATTCACTATTACGGAGCGTGGAGTCTTCGTCAATTCATCCAGTTAATTTGAGTGCCTGAAGTTCGCCACGAAAGAACTGCAGAAGTAAAATATAAGGTTAGTGACTTGGATTAAGTAAATCAGATTATTAGTGTGAGGCGTAGTTGTAATTGTGCGCGTTTAAGCTGTCCTAGATTCAGTAAAAATTCTGTATTATTATCCGCTTGTATTTATATATAAATCTCACCTCCGACTCTACTCTTGTTTATTTATCTTAATTAGAATTGTGTTGTGTCTGATCTTATATTCTGATAAGCATCAATAAATCAGTTTGAATTTGAATTATGTCTTTTGATCATTTAAGTAAGCCTACACATCTAGCCGGGTTTTCAGATAGACAGGAAGGTATTAATCTAAGGGGTGGCTACAGGTCACCACAAAGTGATGAGTTATTAGACTCAAATTTCGTATTTGGAATACCAAAAATCACATTCTTTGAAGTTATTGTATTAATTTGTATGCTTCAGAGTATCTGCTATTGTATCGGTAAATTCAAAATTTAATTTAGTGAGCATTGAGGTGAAATAGATTCGATGAAAGTTTATAAGATATATATACAGTAGAACATCTATTATCCGAATCAATTGGTACCGGGCACCGTTAGTATACGCGATTATTCGGATAACCGAAAACCGAATGCGATCCATGCAGTATATGAAACTGGAAAGAAATTGTTGATTTTCCAACATTATAAAACTGTGCTAGAGACACTCCTCTTTCTCCCTTCGCGAGACGGTTCAATATTTCAAGTTTTGTCTCTGTTCAAGACGTCGCGCTTCCGTTCTGAATTCGAAGCCATAGAATTCCCCCCACTTGGAAAGAAACGGACCTAAAATTCCACGCAGATGTTTACCGAATCACACACAAGTGAAATTCCCCAAATATCCCTCACTTTGGGTTTTCCCATCATTTTTGGCCTCACGCGAAACAACTGCTGAGTATTGCGCTGTTCTGAAACGTATCCGGATATTTCACTATATATATATTATATAGTAGAACTTCGTTTATCCGAACGTTTATTATCCGGAGCGTCAAATATTGCTTTGCTTTGCTTTGAATTTGTATTTGGGTCCAGAATCTGGCAATAACTTGTTTATTGTACTCAGATTTAGCGTGGGCTCTGCATTTCTGTATGCAATTTTTAGGTAAGTTGCCTTTATCTCATAAAGGATTTAGGTTTCCTAACCATTATTTCCAATAGGTTTTTGCTTGGTATTATTAGCAGAAAAGGGGAAGGTTGGCTGGCCAAAAAATATGTTCAACCCCACTTTTATATAGAGAAATTTTTGTAAGAATGTTTTTTTTTTTTTGCATATAAGCTGTCCTAAGTCAGCAATATTGATAATACTGTTGCATCCATTCTCTTATATTTTTATATTTAACTCTGTTATTTTAATTTTTCATATCTTCTTTTAAATTCTGTTGTCTGGTTTCTTGCAATTACAATTCTTTTCAGTTTTATGTATATATATATATATATATAATGTAGATACTCAATATTTAATACTATGTATAGAAACTCAATTTTTTTTCTTTAAACACTGAGTAATTCTGCGCTAAAAGAATATATTTTTCAGCTTACTTGCTCAATAACTACTTTTTCCAAAATGTCTTCTATGTATGAATGTAGGAGAAAAGCGACTCATTTACTCGATTACCCATCACGAAATCTTTGGAATTATTAGGCCGCCAGACTTGAAATTCACACACACACACACACACACACACAGCAAACATGCTTCTTTTGTTTATTAGAGATCCGTTAAGAACGAGTTTTTCTCAAATTTACTTTCCAGGTTGGTTGGGGGCGGGATAATGGAGACGTTAAAGATAAAAATTCCGATTTTGAATTATTTGACGTACACTCTAGAAATTTGGCAGACATATTTATTTTGTTGAGTAGAGATGCTTGAAAAACGCTTTTGAGGAAATCTACACCGAGAGAGAGGGGTGATACGGATGCGTTACAGAAATTTTTTTCCTTTTTTGAACTATTAGACATATACTCCACAATTTTGGCAGGTATGCTTCTTTTGTTGAGTAAATATCCTCTACAATTGGTTTTTGTGAAAGACTTCACGGTGCGCATTAGGTATTCGCTTTATAAAAAAAGTTTTCTTTTTTCATCAAGAGACGAGGGCTGTAAGGATGTTTTCCGTATAATCGAACGCTTAATGTTAGGAATTAGATATGAATCACTTAAAAAATATATTCATGCAACATCGTGAAATATCAGCGAAGCGATCGGGTAGCGGCTAGTAAAATATAAGAAGCATACTTACTCATCATGGCCACAAGGCCGAGGATCATGAAGATAAGTTGCAAGAGAGAAGACATTTTCGAAGTTTTCGCACAACGCTGGAAGTGGCAAACAAAAGAACTGTTTTCGGTTCTGAGTATGAAAAAGAGGGAGACATTTCCTTTTATACTATGAACAGCTTTTCATTAAAGAGGGAAAATCTATTTAGAACACCCTTAAGTCAACAAGAAATTCCATTATGAGGTTTAATTCATCGTATATAATTGTTTTCCCTAAGTAAATATCCCATACAATCTAATGTGTATCATTTCCCAAGTAAATACCATAAAATATAAGAATGTACTAAACTCCAAATTATTTCGTCGATTCATTAACTTTTTTTATATGTTATTTTGGTAAGAGTATTGTATCGTGTAATATAAATATTTATTGATTTTTAGTTTAATGTTGATTAGAATTCGGATTATTATAGTTATGGTAGTTTTATTTCTTTTAAGGTTAGAAGAATTTTGTGCAAATCATCCTTAAAATGTAGATTAATATGAATTACTATTTTGGGTTATATATATATATAAAAGTATTAATCAGGTCTTCGAACCGTAATTTTTTTCGTACCGGCTCAACGAAAAAAATATATTGGTTCAAATCCTGTTTTCGTTTCACCTAAAATAACGGTTTTCGGTTCCGAATGAATAATCTTATTTTATGTACATTCTTATGTTAAATAATTTTAATTCCTAATTCATTCAATAGAATTAAATCTTTTTTTTCAATGGGGCTGCGTATTGGTATTTTAAACCTTTGCAGACCTAGTACACTATCCCGGGAGCTGGTATCACTTTCTAGCGCTGCACCCTATAGGCGATACCAATTACAGCAAGCGATTTTAATGCTCAGTTTTCTCCATAGAGGGAGGCACCTGAGCTCTTGGTGATGTGAACCAGTACTAGGATTTAATTTTGACGAGAGCATCCAAGCCAACCAGACACTGTAGGGATCTTTTACTTACCGCATAATCATACGACATGGCCGCTGTTGATTTTATGCATCATGAAAATCCATCGACTTGGGCCAGGATAGAACCACGCCACCCAGCTGATTAAGAATTAAATTAAATCTGCTATGCTACAAATAATTTCATACAAAACTGAATCTGAAAAGTACTAGTGAACATCAAAACAGAAAATTGAGAAACAATGAATTTACATCTCGATTAGAGTAACAAAATGACTGAAGATATAGCGTAACGAAATAAACCAATATTTTTTTTTTCAGTTCCAGTTTTCGTTCGGACCAAAATAACGGTTCAGTTCTGGTTCGAAGCCCTGGTATTACTTATTTCTGAGTTATTATTTAGATGATTGTTATAAAATTCAGTTCAAGTGAATGTAGGTGTACCGGAAAGTTCTATCTGTTTAAGTTACAAAGAGTTTGTGACGGATCTATCCGCGTCCTTCATCTAATCCTCTTGGGAATTATTTGGAGCCAGCAAATTTTAATCAATCTTCTCCTAAACGAAGGAAATGTGATATACAAATTAAGTTTATTATATATACGCCTTCACGAGTTAATGAGTTAGTGAATTATGAGGGGATTAAAAGTGAAGAGTTAGTGAATAGGCAGTGATGAGAATAGGTAAACAAAAACTAAGAAAGGGATAAGTTTAGCTAACAAGAGGTGACAAGATGAAGATTACCAGATTTGGTTTAAAAGTCCTTGTAAAAGTTCATAGCCAGGAAGATAGAGTTAATTGCAATGGATTAGAAGACTGCCTAACTGTCACCTTATATTAAATTTATGTTTCGAGTGTTAAAGTAGGACATTAAATACGTAAGCTCTGTGTAAAGTAATATTAAGGAAGAGCGACAGTATTGTTCTCCCCAAACGCGAATCTCGTTCGTTTCTCTCTATTGCTTGACTAAATTATCCTATTTAAAGAGTTATTTGTATTTGAGTTGATTATAGTGATAAATAAAATATTTGGAATTCATCATGTCATAGGATTATTTAATTCCTCCCACACCTTTAGCCGGGTCACAAGGTAGAACGGATTTAAACTCGTTTCAAGTTTCATCTAGTCTGTGCCCACATTCACTGGAGGCATATTTAGCATTTTCTTTTAATCCCTGGATGTGTACATACCGCCTTAGTAAATGAACTAAAACTAAAAGGCTTTAGCTTGTATTAAGTGAGGCACGATCACGTATTTATGGCTAATGACAAAGTTAATTGACGCCACTGCATTTTGTACGAATTCCAACAAGGAAGAAAAGCTAAGTGCGTAGAAATGTATCGAAAGTGTTTGGTGAAGGAATTATTTCTTATAGAACACGTAGAAAATACTTCGAAACATTTCAAGTAGGGGGACTTCGACCTCTCTGATACTTATCAGTAATGTCACAAATGACCCTCTAGTAAACCCAAATGACATTCGACTCCTTTTAAGCTGGGATTCATGAGGAAATTTGTGAAATCCATGAGCAAGGAGGGAGAGACTTTCTATACCTTAGATCGAAATTCTCAAAATTAAGTGACGCACAGATTAAGGAAGGAATCTTCGTTTCATTCAAATGCGCAAAATCATGAAGGACTCTGCATTTGATCAAATTCTAGAAGGGAAAGAGAAAGCAGCATAGGCAGCCCTTAGAAGTGTGGTACCAAAATTTCTAGGCAGCAGAAAAGATGAGAGTTATCAATAGTTGGGGAAAAACTGCTACAAAAGTTCCATGATCTAGGACGCAATATGCCTCTAAAACCGGGGTGGGCATTACGACGATCGCGATTGACCAGTGGACCGCTAAGACATTTTGGTGTGACCGCCTGAAGATAAGCTGTCGGTAAATGTATTCCGAAATATTAAAGATTGGCTGACAGCATACAGACAAAGTCTTCTACTGACTGTAACCACGAATACTAACTTTAGATAAAAATGTTTCATTTTTAAGGAATTGTTTGATAATAAATGCAACATTTATATTATTTTTGTGACTATTATTATTATGTTTGTATCTTGCATTTTGCTTTAAACGTGGTTTTAAAATGTTAGTTCTTTATTTTAGTTTTGAAGGTAAGTATACATATTCCGAATTCATTATTTAAATATTTTAGACCTTTCCCTTACTTCACCTTACCCATGACACTGGGCAGTGGCGTACAAAAGACTTTTTCAAGGGGGGAGCGTCTAAAGTTTATCATTCTCGAATCATACCCCAATACGCAGCTAAACATGTTTTTTTTTAATTTTCAGATTATTGGGGAAAAACGGTAAAAATAAGTTACTGAATAAATAAATAATAAGCATTAATTAATAAAACAATTATAAAAACAAATACTAAATTAAATTTCAAGTACTATAAACATGGGATTATAATCAGTCGGGAGAAAAATCAAGGGCTTTGGGGAAAGGTTTGGATTTGTGGACTCTCCCCCTTGTGTTTGCCACTGACACTGAGTGGACCGCAACACCTCGAAAAATTAGAAGTAGCCCGTACCCTAGAAAAGGCTGCCCCCCCCCCCGCTCTAAAGATTCATTTTTTACATTCCTATATTGATTTTTTCCCCAGGAACTATGTAGCTCTAAGCGATGTGAACACGATGAAAGGTTTCATCAATATATCGCAGCAATGGGACGTAGATATCAGGGTAGTTGGGATGAGTCAATGCTCACAGACTATTGCTGGAGGATATTCGGGCATCGATATACAAGTCTATATAACTAATCGATATAACTAAGACCCCTGGCCATGTTTTTCGGTTTTGTGTAGCGAATTTTCTTACCTACTCTACCCTTCTTACCTAATATCGAATTTTTGCTAGTTTATCAATTTAAATGTCTTTTCGACACCTGGTACTATTACTTACCTTAAGAGAATTAAATTTCTAACTGTAGAGATGTATAGCGTTTAAAACTTAAGAAGCATAGCTAATGAATTAAGTTTAAATTAAATTAATGCATAAAATAACTATAACATAAAATAACAGGACAAAAAACAAATGCTTTAAATGAGAAGGATGAATCTGGTGCGTCAATAACAAATTTTCAATGTTTAATATACCTATCTAGTCAGGTTTAACTCTAAATCTCCTTTGTTAGTAATTGTTCAGTTTTTCTTTCTTTTTTTGTTTTGAGAATGGCAAACTCACTGAAACTCCCTCACTAGGAAAAGCAATTAAAGGCTTTCTCACGATATTCCGTAATTCGCGACAAATAACAGGTATATCTTTTTAAAACCAAAATTGTTAACATCCGTTTCTGAAATTTATTTTAAGATGCTCTTCCGATCAGTTCCTATTTTGAAAAGACGTTTTATTTCGATATGAATTCATTGCCTACTGTGGTTCTACTATAAAAAAAGCAATCTCAAACCTAGTTTCAAAATCTGAGTAAAGGCATTTAAATGTTGAACTTAGGTTAAAATGTCCTGATAGACTGTCTGTGACAAATTGAGAAAAAAAAAATTCACAACGTTCAATATTATAGTTCTTTAGCTTAATTCTGGAAAGAAATGCTGAAATGGTCCTTGTCTTAGTAAAATTTTTGCTGTCACTTAATAACCACAAATTAACCTCACTAAATTTAGTAAATAAATCAGTTAATTGGTAAAATGTGGTTTCCACTAGATCAGTTTTTTTTAAAGCTTAAAGTCACAATTTGTTTTAATGAGAGCCACAATCATAGACCCCCATTCACACCTCATGGACCCCTAAATTATTTTTTCGCTGGCGTGGACCCCTTGCAGGTCATTATAGACCCTCGGGGGTCTATATAGACCACTTTGGGAATCACTGGTTTAAAGGAAATAAACTAAAAAGTACTGTGATTTCTGGTATGTGAACACTGTTTCTTGAAACATGACTTATTGTATTGTATTTATCAGATAGTAATGTTTTGTTCCCACTCATTGATGGATGAGCTGCTGTATATCTTAAAAACTAGAGCTAATAAATAAATTTCATTTCCATATTCGTCTTTTTCAACCTAAAATTAGTAAGACTATTAGTTAGGGCTATTTAAAACTAGGAAACAGACAAAAAGTTTTTTTGTTGTTGCCTAGTGTTATCAGCTCTCTCTCGAGAGGAAATCGTGGCCGCGGTAGCCAAGTAGTCAAGGCATTGGATCATGGCAGTCATGAGTTCGAGCCCAGTTCCATTAAAAACCCGCAGTGTGGGGACGATGCACTTTAAATCTTTCGAGAGCTCAAACGTCCTCCCGTTGGTATGGTGTGGTAGTTAGGAGAGAGGGGTGCCAGCTCAGGTGTCATCCTCGTCACTTGACCATGGTTCAAAATTACGAGGTCCGCCGCCAAAATCCCTCGTGTAGCTGAACAGTACGATGTAAATATTCACTCACTGGAGAGGAAATCCTTTTAATTTTTTGACAACATCGGAGATTGTGGAAAGGTTTGATTCAGCTTAAACAAAATGTTTCAGACCATAATCCCCTCAGGGGGCTCGCCTTCTTTAGGTGAGTACGGGTGTCACAATCCCGAGGTGCCCTAGTGATCTTTTCCTTTTCCCACAGGGTTTACTGTCTTTGGTAAACACGGGCTTCACGAACCCGGGGTACCCTAGTGATCCTTTTCTATTTTCGACCCTCTTTCTTGTCATTCAATTCATTCTTTCTTTTTCTTCCCGTCTAGACCACAGATTTTAAAACAAATGTTTGGCGCAGTATAGCCGAAATCGGCTCTTGCTCCAATAAACCCCCAAAGCACTCAATCACTCATTCAGACCATAATCGGAAATTATGATCAGTAAATTATGATCCTGCTATATTTGCGACAGCTTTTTTTTTTTTGCGACAAAATTGCTGAAAATTTACAAAAAAATAGCACAAACTTTTCCGTACCAAAAGTTTTTGAACAAATTAAAAAATTTTGAATTCTGAGATGTGTTACTATGTCATTAAGTTTTGAAATGACCTTCAGGATACATTATATTTTAATTTTTACAAAAACTAGAACACTTTATCTTAGTTGTTATATGAAATTGCTTAAAAAAACAGTGATTGTATTCACATAAGGGATTGCAAATTTTGTAATAAAACAGTGATTGATAAATCTGAAGGTTTAAGACACTTTTACTATTATACAGAACATACACAAAAAAACTTCAGTTAATTATTTTCTAAACTTTTTGAGTAATCCTGACGCCGTTTAAACATTTTTTTTAAAAAAAGGAAAAACACATTTTGAGTCAAATTCATTTTAAAGTATAACATCTTGTCTAAAGTATTTGCAAATAACTTTACTAGCATGCTTTTACTTAAGAACTTGTAGTTTTTTTGTTCTACTGAACGGAAAATAATAAACGGTATTTTTAAAAAGTTATAAGAAATAGATGGCCTATAAAGTAAATCCATAAAAAAATTTGTTGATTTTTGATAAAATTCACAATTTTAGGTTGGTTGGATAGCTTAAGGTATCCGACTACCCTAAAATTGTGAATTTTGCCAAAAATCGACAAACTTTTTTTTACGATTTTATTTTATAGGTTATCTTATTAGCTATATAAAAATACCAAGTTTATTAATTTCCGTTCACTAGAACCAAAACTACAAGCGTTTTAGTAAGATGCCATTACTTTAAGCAAGATGTCCTACTTTAAAACGCGTTTTACTCGAAATGTGTGTGTGTTTTCAAACGAGGACAGAAATTGATCAAAAAGTTTTGAAAATAAATAAACGAAATTTTTTTGTATGCTCTGTATAATAGTAGAAGTGTTTTAGCCTTCAGATTTATGAATCAATGTTTTATTAAAAAATTTACAGTCCCTTATGGTAATATAATCACTGTTTTTTTTAAGCAATTTCATATAACACCTAAGATAAAATGCTTTAGTTTTTGTAAACATTAAAATATCTATTATCCTGAAGGTTATTTCAAAAATAAATAACATAGCAACACATCAGAATAGAAAAATTGAAAATTTGTTCATAAACTTTCGGTACAGAAATGTTTTCAATTTTTACCCAATTTTTCCCATTTTAGTAATAATAATTTATTTTTCTCTTCATAATTTTAGCATGTTTTTTAAAAAAATGTACTAGACATATCTAAAAGCTACAAAAAAAAAAAAAAAAAAGTCCTCAAATCTCCATTTTTTAAAAATAATTTGTCGCAAGTAGTTGGATACCTTAAGCGAGAAGAATTTGAGTGTTCTTGTCCCACATCACATGCACATCTCCGCTTGCAAGCAACAAAATCAAACTTTTTTTTTTGGAGTGGATGATAACTGAGGAAGAAAAGTGGATAAACAATGAGAAAATTATAAGGGCATATTGTGAATCTAGCGTCACACAAAAGGGGGAGGGGAAGGGGTCTAGGGGATCGGGAACTCCTCCCATCGCCCTTGATTTTTTTTTCTGATCGATTATTCTCCTATAGATATAGAAGAAGTACAATTGATAGGGGGGGGGAGGTTCTGCAACGTCCGTAAATTTAGCAGGTTTCAGCCATGTAAATTTACTGAAGGCATCTGTGTTCGCAAAAATGTTTTTATATTTCTTGGAAGTGTGGCCGGAAGGGGATTTAGATAGGAATACATGGAGTAGGTCGTTTTAGTGTTGTTGTTGCTAATGCTACCTAATGGAGTGATGTGCCCACGAAATTCATTGTGGCCTGTCGTTAGCTGCAGCTTTCAAGGTCATACAGTTGACAGGACGATTGGGCTCGGAAAAATCAGGATTAAAAATTTTTAAAAAGCAGGGTTTTTTCCTTCTATAACGCCCCCGTAACTCTTTTTTTCGGGGTGGATTTTCGCAAATCTCTTTAGCGGATTTTAACAAAAAATACATGTTTGCCAAACTTTTAGTCTGTATTTCAAATAGTTAAAAATGGGAATTTTTATCTATTTTATCAACTTTCCTTGGTAATCGATTTCCACAAATCCCATTTTTACCGGATCTCTAATCAACAAAAGAAACTTAGTTATAAAATTTCAATTTTGCGGGCTAATAGTTTCAGAGATGTCGTGATGAGGGAATGAATGAGGAAGGGAGTCATTTTTTCCCTTTTTTTTAAATTAAAAAATTCGCATTAAAATCCAGAAAATTATAATATTTTATATCTATTATATACTGCACATATTAATATATATATATATACGGAGTTTTTAATTCCAAATTATTTGCTACCGTCACTGAATTCTAATGAAGATTACGTGTGTTACAATAATTTTACCGTTTAGTGCTCAAGAAAACAAAAAGAAAACGAATTACTACAGTATAAAAAATCATTGGTGCAATAAAAGTGAAATCTGAGTAAACATTGGAAAGTTGAAACACGTTTTATGACGTCAAAAAAGTAATATTAGAATGTTCTCAAAACACATCACTTGAGAAGAATATTGCTATATACACCTAATTTTGCTTTTACGTGATAGATAATTTCCTGAAGAATGCCTATTAAAAAAAATCATATAAAAATTTATTATACCAATGGAAAAACAAAAGATTGGTCCCAATAAGAAGTCAAGAAAAATAATACGATAAGCCATGAGTTTTTATATATATTAGGATCTTAAACATTTTATTTCATACAAGATTGTAGATTAGAGTTTATCGCTATTATTATTTGCAACCTACCTATTCGGGAAAGGTATTCTATGGTATAAGGATTAAGAGGAAAATATAATAATAATAATAATAATAATAATAATAAAAACGAATGTGCTTTAGACCACACTACTGAAGTAAAACTTCTTTAGCTCCATCTATATGTATGTATATATACATGTTTATATATGTGTATATGTATTATCTATTCATGTATATTTATATACATATATTAATTTTTTACAAATATTTAAATTTATTATGGGTTTTCATCAATAAATTAATATTGTTGAATAGATTTTTATTTTTATTTATTATTTTCAATATCAGATACGTCAGTAATTACTGTGGTTGATTATAAGACCAAGACAATAGGCTTATGGGGTCTCAGGGGTGTTAACCCTTTTTTTCGAATTTTCAAAAAAAATATATCTTGTTCTTCATTTTGTTCTGAACATTTTGATACTAACCACGTGACAATACTCTAAAAACTTCGAAAGTTATTCAAAAAATTGCAAACAGCAATTTAGTCATAACAACTTTTAAATGGACACATGCCACGCCCATTTATTTTTGATTTATGCATACCTTTCATTTTTCTGTTTTTAATAAGCCTCATGAAATATTTTAAGCGCTTGAGTTGATCAGAAGGAAGCCTGCAACTCAACACATTCATTCTGCCGTGTTTTGATTCTGTTGTGTTTACTTTAGCACACGTTTTTTTAAAACACTTATCTAAATCGAAGATATTTGTTGTTTTATTCTGAAAAGATCATTGGGCAATCGCCCCAAGAAAAGATTTAGAGGAAATAAATATTTAAAGGTAAGTGACTCACATGTTACAGATATGAAAGATACGAGGAAGTGAGCAGAAATGAAAAGTACAAGTAAGTGTACTGAAATGAAAAATGCTTCTAGTAAAAACTTTCAGGAATTCAGACTTCATTAAAGTCAAATCTTGTTAAGGTAAGTGAAAACTTCAAAGAATATCGTATTTTTGATTTTATTTCAACCTTTAGCTCTATTTTGTCAGTATCATGCTGTTTAAAATGTCATAAACCATTAACAATTAATGAAAAATCCACTCGTGGTTTATGTTCGAATTTTGAAATACATTGTAAAAACTGTGGGAGTATTTGTACTTTTTCAAGCTGTGAAAACATTGGGAATAAAAATAATGCTCCAGAAATTAACAGAAGATCTATTTTAGCAATGAGATGCATAGGTCAAGGTTTAGAGTCATTAAAAACCTTTTGTTCTGTAATGAGTCTTCCTAATCCTGTTGAACAAAAATCATATGATGTTATTAATAATAAACTTTCACTTGTTATGAAGGAAGTCGCCGAAGAAAGCATGAACAGGGCAGCTGTCGAAGAAAATTCTTCGTCACTTGATAACATTTTAACGTTAAGTGGTGATGGGACCTGGAAGACGAGAGGACATTCATCGTTGATTGGAGTATGTACTCTAATGGGGCCGAAACAGGTAAGGTTTTGGATAGGGAAGTGTTGTCCTCATTTTGCAAAGGATGCGACAGTTATAAAGGGGTAAAGTTTGGTATCAAGTACAATAAATGGCAAAGAGCGCATAAGATTTCATGTAGAAAAAATTATTCTGGCTCTGCTAGTAAGATGGAGGTTGACGGGATGTTGAGGATTTTTAATCGATCAGAAAAGATTCACAAACCGAAATATTCAAACTACATAGGAGATGGCGACACAAAAACATTCAATGCCCTTTCTGAAAACAAGCCATATGACGATGACCATCTTATTCAGAATATAGAATGTGTAGGCCATGTGCAAAAGAGAATGGGTACAAGACTTAGGAAGCTTAAATTAGTATATGGTAAGAAGAAATTATCTGATGGTAAAACTATAGGCGGTAAAGGAAGGTTAACTGATAGTTTAATTGATAAGCTTGCGCATTACTATGGTAATGCTATTCGATGCAATTCTACTAGTGTAAAGGAAATGCGGAAAGCCATTTGGGCTGTTTGGGGTCATTCTTGCAGCACCGATGATGAACCGATGCACTGATTTTGTCCTACAAATCCAAATACATAGTGTAAGTATAATGCCGCAATTAATAATAATTTACAAAATTATAAACACAAACCCTCAGTTGCGAAAGCTGTTCGAGATGTAATTAAGCCTGTATTTGCAGACTTATCTCATCTGGCACTCCTGAAGAAATGCTTAGGAGGTAAGACACAGAATCCTAATGAAAGTTTAAATTCATTAATCTGGAAGTTTTGTCTGAAGACGATTGATTCTAGCCTTCAGATTGCAGAGATTGCTGCAAATCTAGCAACCAGCATTTTTAATGATGGAAATCAAATACTTATTACTATTTTAGAGAAATTTGGCTTAAAAATTAACAAAAATGCTTGTGTGTCCCTGGCTGAACGTGACAATCGTCGAATCTTTACGTCAAGAAAGAGGAGCTAAACGTCATCGTTTGAAGCTCGCAGAGCCAAAAAAATTAAAAAGAGTAAAGAAATTGAGCTGTTTGAGCAACAGGAAGGCATATACTATGATCCTGGAGCATTTTAGCATGTAAGTTTTAAAATTTATTCTCTCAAATTCAATTTAAAACTTTAAAGCCTTTTTTCTCAGTTTGTGTTTTTTTTCACTTACGCGTATTGCGTTTCAAAAACTATCATACTTTGATGCATAAAACTTTACAGAATTATAAACTCTATCATAATCTTTAAATCCTAGCTATTTATAGTATTACATATTTGTAATTTTTAAAAAAATTTCAAAAAAATTAAATTTTTTGAAAATTTTTTTGAAAATGTATTTTTTTATTTTTTAAAAATATTATTTTTTATTCTATTTATATAAAATCGCTACCATCTAATAAGGATATATTTGACTTTATAAATCAACTTATTGCTAGTAATTAGAATTATTATTTCAGAAAATATCATGCGCGTCGTAAAACTTGCTATTTGTTTCTTACAAAAAATTTTCTTATATTTATGTGCTTATTATTTTTAAAATTATGATTATATTTTAGACATTTTATACTTTTTTGAAACGTTATTCCTTTGTAAAAAATGTGTAAAAGAATCAAATTATTTCATTTTAACCTCAAAGAATTATTTCTAGTCGAAAATTGTTCATATTTTGTGCTCTCGAAACATTTTTAACACCCCTGAGACCCCTTATGGTACAAGAAATAAGATATATATGTTTCCGAATGAAAATTAGAAAGATATCTAGAGAAAGCTGCATCGATTATTGTTCCATGTCTCGTGGTAGGCTCATTTCGGTTATTATTCATTTTATTCATTTGTAGTTCTAATTTATCTCGTAGAAAGTTTACCAAGAGTTGTCCATCTTCGGACGCGAAATTAACCTCGAAATCTCCTGCTAAAATGAGTGGCAACGTATGATAGTTTTCTCCTAATTCTTCAGAGCCTACTCGCGCGACCATGAATCATGAGTCTTTTATATAAAAACATTACAATATTATTAACTGTGTTATTGGAAGAAATGTAAGCTACTACCATTATGATGTTTGTTTCATCATCCAAAACACAGTGAATTGATGATTGACCAATATCGATTTCACGAACATATAGTAATAAAATTTCCATGTTCGAAGTTACTATATTCGAGGCATCATTACATTTCTGATAAATTGCCGCTCCTGCTGATCTAACATTTTTACGCTTAAATTTGGCAATACAATTAAAATTCGGGATGTTAATATTTTCATCGTCATTTGACCAGGTTTCTGACAGAAACAAAATATTGCTTGAATCAATTACGGGATCGCTCAAGTCCGACATGTGTTTTCTGAGACTTTGACAGTTGAAAATAAGCATGCATAACTTTTTTCTGTCATTCATGAAATCAAGAATCGTTCTTCCTATTGTTGACAATGTGTTAAACGAAGATTTTCCTTTTCAAAAGACTAATACTTTGATAATTATAGTAAGTGGGGAAACCTTATTTATATTAATAGGATATTTGGATATGAAAGCCCAAGCCAATTTGAGGGAGGGCGGGTGGGGTTTCACTACCTCTCTTTCTCCCTCCTTCCCTCACTCACTCACTCACAAGTCAAGCGAGCGTCCGTTCGCCTCGTCCGATTACACTTTTTGTAACGCTGTTGTCAAGCATTCACCAGCTTACTCCCCAAGTCAAGCGTGTATAAAGAAGTTTTACTTCAAAAATGAAATGTAAAAAAAAAATTAAGTCAAATCCTACTTAGGTCAACAAAGACAAATTTTAATGTATAGGTCTTTTTATTAAATAATTACAATTAACACAGTGTAGTCCAAAATTCACGGTACAAACTTCAAGGAGAGGTACAAGACATTGTAACAATTATTTATTGTATGGGAATGTATAGGCGGTGAGGTACAAACACAAAAAATAAGACACGAAAGAAAAGGAAAGTGTTTATTGAAAGCATCGGTGACAATTCTCTTCAGGATGAAGAACACTCAGGAAGGCCGTGGTCTGCAGTATTCTCGGATAATTGTCTGTCGTACGAAAAACGTCAATAGATGATAATCGCTGTACTTACCAAATGATACAGAAAGAACTTAACATTGGATCCACCACCGTATAGAAAATTATTCATGAAGAATTACTTATGAAAAAGTAGTTTGCCGTTGAGCTCCACGTAATCTAACTGAGCACCAAAAAGAAGAGCGTGTCAGAATAAGTAAAAATAACACTTAAATTCTCCGAAATGATGGTAGCCACCGCATCATTCCTAAAATTGTAACGGGTGATGATGTACTTGCCCTTTTTTGACTTTCCAACACTTCAAGAAAGCAAAGTATGGGTCTTTGAAAATGACATCACGTCGACAATGGTGAAAAGTCAAAGGGCAATGAAAAAAGTAATGAATGCCGTTTTTTCTTCAGAAGTACGGGATAGGTGAAAGCTATTAAGTTGGAAGAACAGAAGACAGCAACAGCAAACTGGTATACCACTAAATGTCTTCTAGAAATTCTCTCTCGATCTAGCTGTGTGTGACTTTAGGTTAATTTTTTAATCTAAAAAAGAACTTATGTAGACGTCGTTTTCCTTCAGAAGAAGAGATTCAGGCAGCTATAAAGCATTTTTAATCAATTCCAAGAAATGAATGATTTGAGGCATTTAATCTGTGAAAAATTCGTCTTCAAAAGTACATTGAAGCCAGATGAGACTACTTTGAACACTCCTAAAGTTTTGTAAGTATAACTTTAAAATCTTAGAAGTATCTCAAAAACTTCAGAGTGAACCTAGTATAAGTTTAGTGGCTGGTTTGAATTCATTGGAAAACATATCATTACTTTATTTACGTGAACATCATGAATTTCGCCCATTATTTTTAATAGCTTAATTTTTTGTCTTTGTTTTGTAAGTGCGATAGTTAGAAAAAAAGTTACAAGTACACTGCTAGCCACCGTAAATGCAACAACCTGAAGGAAGAAGTTAAAACTATTTTCAGCTCATTGAACCATCGATGCGAAGCTGTAATAGAAATTTAAGGCTACCCCACTAAATAATCATTGCTATTATCAGTATCTAATGTACACAGCTGGTCACCGTAAATGCAACACCCTGAAGGAAACACACAAATAACATGAAATTTACAACATGCATTAGCGGAGGTGAGATATGCAAATGATTAGAATTTCAGCGCAGACACACATCACGCATGCCTGTGGCGCCACCTCAAAGCGCTATTTAAGGCTTGGAGATTTCGACGATTTCAAGTTCGGCGATTGTGTTTTTCTTGTGGTTTTTTCTAAAAACGATCAGTTATGTCTCGTAGAAAGAGCGATCAGCTTTTGATCAAGTATCCGAGTTTGACAGAGGAAGGATAGTGGCCTACCGAGAATGTGGATTATCTTTCAGGAAAATCCGTAGTCGTGTTGGACGAAACCAAACAACTGTAATGCGGATATGTGACCGTTGAATGCAGGAGGGTATGACGGAACGACGTGGTCAATCGCATCCACCTCAGTGCACCACTTCACGTGAGGACAGGCAAGTTATGCACATGGCAGTGACGGATCGCCATAGCATAGCACATTAAGTCTGTAACGCATCATTTAGTGTCTGCGCGTACCATTCGACGCCGTTTACAGCAGAGTGGTCTGTCCGCAAGACGTCCATTGCTTGGTCTATCCTTGACGCAGAATCACAGACGTCTCCGCCACCAATGGTGCGATGAAAAAGGATGTGGGAGGCAGAATGGAATGAAGTTGTCTTTACTGACGAGTCACGCATCTGTCTGCAACACCACGATGGTCGGATTCGAGTCTGGAGACACCGTGGAGAGAGAATGCTGAACAGCTGCGTTTTGCAACGCCACACTGGTCCTGCACCGGGTATTATGGTATGGGCCGCGGTATTGGATATCACTCTCGCACTCCTCTAGTACGCATTGCTGGTATTTTAAACAGCAAGCGCTAAATCTACAAGGTGTTGGAGCCAGTTGTCCTTCCTTACCTTCAGGGCTTGACCACAGCCATATTTCAGCAGGATAATGCGTGACCACACGTGGCACGCATTGTCCAAAGGTTCTTCGTCAATCACCAGATTGAATTGCTTCCTTGGCCGACTCGCTCTCCGGATCTTTCGCAGATCGAAAACATGTGGTCCATGGTTGCTCAATGATTGACCCAGATTAACCCCCATCTGCCACACCAGATCAACTTTGGCAACGTGTGGAAGCTGCTTGGTCTGCTGTACCCCAAGAACACATCCAAAGTCTCTTTGAATCATTGCCGAGGCGTGTGGCAGTGGTGATCTCCAACAATGGCGATTACTCTGGCTACTGATTCTGACAGGAACCACACTTCGCAGAAGTCTATAAATTTAATCATTTGATACTTGGTCAACATGTTATCTACAAAATAAATTTTGTTGGGCTATCTCTTTTCTTTCTTGGTGTTGCATTTACGGTGACCAGCAGTGTATTTAAAATATTATTACTGTTGTCAATAGAAACCTGAAGTTGACTTCTTAACATGTTTTTTACCGATAATTTTTGCAGTTTGAATCCATTATGAATTTCAAAACCATTTCTGAGGATTTTTTTAAAACTGTTTTATTGATGGGCAACAATCTTGATCTTTTAATTCGACTTTTGAGGTTGGCAATATCTATTGACCTCACATGTTTTTGTTTTGGTTTGCATCTTACGAATTTTTTGTTCCTAAATTTCTTCTAAAAACTTATTAACTTTTTTCGCTTTAACTGTACAATTTTTAATCATTAATTGTTTCTGGACACATTATGCTTTTGATATTATCTACTTATATAGGTGAATTAACTTAAATAATTACCTTCTTGAAAACGCAACTGTGCTGGTAATAGATTCACAAAAACAGTGGAAGTAGCAAATGTTCAAACTTGTAATGAACAAAAACAGCATTAATTGAATGATTTTTCACAGAACAAAGATTGTTTTAATGGAACGTTAAGAGGTAATAGAATATTTTATTAGAATATTTTGGGAAGTGTGTCTTCCAATTTGTATTTCCCCAATAGTTTTGTGTAGAATCTGTACCAGCATGAAGATATATGTTTAGACTAATTTCTAATGTGACTTTAAAACGTTCCAAATTCACTTTTATTGTCCCTTTTTCAACAACTGAAAAACTAAAAAAGCAAAGTGCCATTAACTTGCAACTTGTGAATGGAATGTAAGTTTATTGTAAGGGTATTCGTCTGTGAAAAAGCTATGTTCTAAGCTGCATAGGTCCTCTTTGACAAAGAGAGCATATGAACTTCGTGAAAGAAAAGTATTAGTTGCTGCCACACCAACGGCTAAAGGAGCCATCAACGACACTGCTTCGGAAGTGAAAAGCATTACAAAATGTTCCAACGTGTTACTTGAAGAATGTGGAATATCAGTTGACGGCAGAGACAGGGATATTCATCCCTAAATGTTTCTATAGCAACTTTAGTCATCGACAAAAAAAAAAAACCCTTCTAGGTTTGGAAATGATATCAAAATTTTGTAGAATTCTAAAATTCCAGTCGTACATGCGTGTTCCTGCAATCATCTGGGATTTACTTCAAATATGAAATTTGTTGTCAAGGACAGAATCTTTGTATGTTTTTGTACCACGAGATCTTGATGGTGTTTCCCAAGGATACCTTGCTATTAAAGATGTGTATGGTGTCAACACAGTGTCATCAAATACGAGTGCATAAGATTTATCTAAAAATGAGTGAGTAGTCGGCAAAGAAAATTTAAAAAAAACAGAGAACTCTCGGTGGGAAAGGAAAACTTACCAATGTTATAATTAATAAAATTCAAAACTGTTATGACAGTAACACCAATCACATCAAAGCTATGCTAAGTGGTACAACAGTAACATTTTTTCACTGTTGCTCCACCAGAGAGAAACCCATGTATGGACCATTCCCAGCTGGATCTGAGAACTGGTGCTAGTATCAGCGAGGAAACGCTACCGGTTAACAATATACAGAAATATGTGTAGACCTTTCTGTTAAACTTTTAAATATTGTTAAACTTGTTAAACAAAGTTGTGTGATAAGGATTTATTATAAAATTGCCTCCACGTTATAAGACACAAATGCAAACAAATCATTCAACGACTATATATGACAAGTTGTTCCGAAAGAAACTTTGTTCGAACTAAAAATATTTTCCTTGGATGCCCATATTGCTGTCATTACTTTTAACAAAGCTTTCAATGGTTTTTTAGGTATTTTGAAAGCACTTGACATAAATGCAAGTAATTATACACAACATGATGACAGATTTGTTGACATTATTCGAGTCACAGTGACTCGAAACAACATTCTTTGCCTTTTTGAAAATCAGCCAGAAAAAAAAATATAGGGGCCAAAGAAAGAGAAAATTTAATAAAATACCAAAGAGTGAAGGTGTTATATATAAACCAGAAGAGTTTTAGTAATTTTTTTGTCATATTTTGTTTTAAAATTGCATTTATATAGTTTGAACGCATTTTTCTCAAAGCTATTTTTTTGTAAATTTCATGATATTTCAAACATGATATCTAAAAAACTATTAGATATACTTGTAAGAAATTTTATACAAATGTTATTAATAGCATTTTCTAGAGAATGTCCTACAAGCTAAGAATTTGAAGAATTTTTAGTTATTTTGTAGATGTATTTATTTCTAAAAGTATCGAAAATTTGACTGAAATTCCTAGTTTGCAAGTTTGAATGTTTATAACTTTTGATTCAAAAGAAATTATTTAACACTTGTAGGTTATTCTCTAGAAATGTGTTTAAAAATGTACTGCAGCAATTCTTTTTGCAAATTATAAAATATTTTTAAAAATAGAGTGTTTGAAAACATTCCAAAATAGGATTAAAATTTTTTTTAAAAATTAAATTTTTTAAAAATTGTTATGTACATATATTATTTCTAACTGTATTTTTTATTTATCTACAAAAATGAAATTAAAAATGTAAAAATACTAGGGATTTTTCGAAAACTAAGAAAAAAAAGTTCTCCGAACGCAGTTGGATACATTAAGTTAAAAATTTCATGGAGAAGTAGTTAAGCAAATTTTTATTAATACTTTTAAAACAAAATTAATAAGGGTTCTTTATAGAACACGAAAGATTTAGCTTAGCATTTTTAATCTAAAAATATTAAAGTAAGAATTTTGATTTTCTTCTTAATATTCTTCTAAAAAATCAGATTATTTTAAAATTACCTAAAAGAACCATTTTGGAATTCATAAAATTCGTAGTCAGAGTAAAGGATAATGGATATTCAAATTCGTGGCGGTCACGTGTTAAATGCAGTCACGTGATCTCCATTGAATTCAAAACTAATACAATTGACTTGAATTCTCAAAACTGCTTGTAAAATTTAGATCAAACTTCAAACTTGAAGATTGGCTAATATGATGTTCAAATGTTAAAATTTATCAAAAAGTTTTCTAAATTAAAAGAAATATTTTTGTACGGGTATTTTTAAATCAAGTTCATTTTATTTTCTTTATCTGTGCGCGTTATTACTCTTGATCATATATGTACTTTTTGAAAGAAAGCTACTGCGAAAAGCAGAAGTTGGTAACAAGAAGTGGATGAACCGATTGGGTGGGGGACGTGATTGAAGTTATCACGTGACTATGACGTCCCATGAATTGAGCCCATCGCTTCATAGATTTGTTTAGAAGACAAACAGAAAAGCGCAAAGAGAGTTTCAAATTCTTTTATTCGTATTTTCTTCTAACTCATTACTTGCATTGCAAAAGAATAAAGTGTCCCCAATTTTCTTTAGAGTACGTGAGCGACATCACCAGCGACATTGCTAGCAGCATTCTCAGCAGCGTCGGCGGCGTCTGTTGAAAATAAAATAAAAAGAGATAAGCATAAGATGAAAAATTGCGAACACTTTGCTTTTACGAGTACACATTAATACCCAAACTATTTTCAACAGATGCATGAACTCTAATGTTCATGCATCTGTTATATATATATATATATATATATATATAAATGGTACTTATATACGTATTATACCGTCGACCAATTTCCTGAAATCAAAAGACCACGCTCTCTTTTTGAACGAATACTATAAGAAGACGAATTCAGTTAAATTTTAGTCAATTATGATACATTTTTATAAAGTACAAGTTGTTTTTTGTATTATACATATAAAATTATTAAATTTATTGCATAAAAATGAGACTAAAATTAATTTAAACTAAACCTACAAAATTTTCATTTTAAAATACATTAACTTTATATTATAGCCGGGGTGTAGAAAACACCTCGCGCGAGTGATCGCGGGTTAATCGAAAATGAATATTTGAAACACAAATTGAATTATTTTCTGTATCATATATATATTTTTCATTTTATCATATATTGATTTTCTTCATTTTTATAAATGTTATTTTTTAATGAATTGTGACGGGTCCATCAGTGTCAATCTTCCATTAATCCTCTTGGGTAACTTTGGGGCCAGCAATTATTCTATTTCACAGCCTCCTCGGGAAAAACAAGAGATAGTGATATGCTAATGAATTCGACTGTATAAAGTCTAGATTTAGTAAGAAAGCGAAGGAGAAGGAATTGCCACTTTGAATGTAAGTATCGACTATGGATCTCTTCAGCGAGCTTAGCGCGTATTGGATAGTATTTGATATTATTAATCATTAAAGGAATCAAAGAGATTAGATTTAGTACCGACTTGACGTTAGTAAGGGTTCGTCTCCTTTGTTAATTCTGATAGCTGAGATTACTTAGTAGGGAATATTAGATTTGAAGGTTAGAATTGAATGTTAGATTTGAGTATCAGAATTAATCTGGGGAATTGAATAATCACTCCAGGGTTTCTACTTGTAGTGTGACTTGTTAATTGTATTTGTGTGTTGTTAATAAATATTTGTAATTATGGCTTTCGTTGGTGATAATATGTTTCCTTCCACACCTAGAGACGCGCTGGGCAATGCGAACCCAGTCCAAGATAGGACAGGGGCACGACAGAATGTTTATACAATTTGCTTCTTAATATAATGTTTATATAATTTTACATTGAGTGAATGAATGTATAATTTGTTTATGTATTTAAATATCTTGATTTTTAATTGTTACGTAATATTGCTTAGTTAGTGTTAGAATTTTTTTATTGTTTAATTTGTTAAATTGATTCACGTTTTGTGTGAACTTAAGAAGTTCAGAGGTGAGGAGGGTTGAAAAGCCTTGACTAGAGGGCGCTGCTCTGTAAGGCGAATGTTTTGTTATGTGTAAGAGCTCAGAGAGAGAGAGAGAGAGTGGCAGGTGAGCTTCCGTTTTGTATAATTGCAAGCTGTAACTGGAGGGTCGGTTGCCTAATGATACAACCTAAGTTTTAATCATAAATATTTTTTCCGTATTCCTTAGCGCCTGCGTCGTCCCGTAATAAAAGTTCTCTAAAAAACAAAAAAAGGAGTTGTCTTTATCTGAATTGATGAACCCACCAGATGTTGCATTCTTCTTATAAAATTTAGATAAAACTTCAAACTGTTTGTGACGGATCTATACGCGGCTCTACTAATCCCTTGAGGACTCTTTAAGGAAAATATTTAATTCAACCAACTTTCACCGAGTGAAGAAAGCGTGATTTTGCAAATTAAGTATGTTATATAAATTCTATATTCTGAGTTTTAGGAGTTAGTTGGTGAGTGAAGGATTGTGAAATGATTAAGTGTAATCGGAGTTTATCAATTGAAGATTTCTAAGAGAGGATCAATCGACGGTGATTAAATCCGGATAAGGATCACATTCAAGGACTTAAGTGTTGGATTAGATTTCATAAAAGTACAGGTATCGTGATCCTTATTTAAATAGGAGTTTAGCATATTAGTGCGCGACGTAGTTACATTGAGCTTGTTTAAGTTATCGTGGAATCAGTTGAGGGTCCGTATTATTATCTCCAGGCTAACGAGTCTCACCTCCGCGCTCTGTTCTTTTATCTTAATTAGATTGTTATTGTGTCTGCTTGATATTTTGGTGACGATAAAATAATTAG
Source organism: Trichonephila clavata (assembly GCA_019973975.1). Lineage (NCBI taxonomy): Eukaryota > Metazoa > Arthropoda > Arachnida > Araneae > Nephilidae > Trichonephila > Trichonephila clavata. Next base: position 152,103 of record BMAO01039568.1, read on the forward strand.
AGTGAATCATGTCTGCTGATTATTCAGTTCCTCTCACACACCTAGCCGGATCCGAGGGTAGACAAGGGGTTTCAGAGGGAAGCAGGAACCGACAGGCATTACAAGTTTTAGTCATAAATGTTTTTTTTCCGTATTTCTTAGCGTCCGTGTCGTCCCGTAATAAAAGTTTTCTAAAAGACCAAAAAAGGAGTTGTCTTTATCTGAATTGATGAACCCACCAGATGTTACACTCTCCTTGTAAAATTTAGATCAAACTTCAAACTCGATGATTGGCTAATGGTGTTCAAATTTTTATATTCTTCTCAAAAAGTTTTCTAAGTTAAAATAAATCTTTATTATACGAGTATTTCTAAATCAAGTTCATTTTATTTTGTTTACCTGGGAACATATTATTACTGTTTACAAATAAGTACTTCTTGAAAGAAAGTTACCGCGAAAAACAAAAGTTGGCAACAACAAAACGGATGAACTGATTGGGTGGAAACACGTGATTGAAGTTATCACGGGACTATGACGTCACGTGGATTTAGCCCATGGTTTCATAGATTTGTTTTGAAGACAAACAGAAAAGCACAACGAGAGTTTCAAATGCTTTTATTCGTATTTTCTTCTAACTCATTACATTTGCATTACAAAACAATAAATTGTCCGCTGTTTACTTTAGAGAATATTAGCGACATCACCAGCGACATTGCTAGCAGCATCTTCAGCAGCGTCGGCGGCGTCTGTTGAAAATAAAATTAAAAAAAAAGATAAACAAAGAGGAAAAATTGCAAAGCCTTAAATTTATGTACAAAAAACCAAAACTATTTTCATTCCATGCATAAACTCTGATGCTATTCATGTTGTTTTTTGATAATTCAGAATTTATATTTGTTAAGAGGGTAGGTTCACGAAACAGGATCTGTATCTCAGTAATGTTAAAAATAGGTATTTTTCAGGAACATTTATAAACATTCTATTGAATAAAAATCTCCAATTTTTTTACTGAATATTCTTTGAATCATAATACATACTTTAATTTGAGATTTTATGGATAGGATGTCTAATTATTTTTTAAACAAATATTTTTTGCACCAATCTGTTTTTTTTTCCCTTTAAAAACTGTGAAATTTCATGATGTTTAATGCTATAAATTAAGTCAGAATATTTTTTATTTTGAAAAAATCCCTCGATTAAAGTATGTATTAGAGTGTAATTATTAATTATGTAAAGTTATAAGCTGTTAAATGCAGTAGTTTAGGAACAAATGTTCCTTATACAGTAAAAATGTTAGTTTTGAGAAAAATACATTTTAGTAATGGGTTTAGTAAACTTTGACAGGTGTGGTAAAACATTTTAAAAAATTATTAAAAATAATTTTACTGCAGGTAGATTGATAAATTTTGCACCATAAGAAGCGTAGAAATTCATATTTTATTAAAATGGAAAAAGCGAAAAATGTGTTTGGGGGCCGAAATTCATAAACCTACTCCTTAAAAACACCCAGAATGCGAAATATATATATATAAAATGGTACTTAAGTATTATACCGTCGATTAATTTCGTCAAATCAAAAGACGTCACCAAATGCACCCAACAGTGTAAAACTGTAGTTCCTGCGAATATTTGAACCAAATAATAGTAAGAATGACAGCATTTGTCGACGCCTTTTTATTTGGCTTAGTTGGTCGATAGTATTATACGTAAGCACCAATAAATAAAAAATTCAAGAGACGGTAAAATTATTTTTGTAAATACGACTATATTTATAACATTCAGTGAGCCAGGGTGACTTTTACGATGTGTGCTACTTATATTTTTTTCAACTGATTTACTAAAATCGTAGAGAGGGTTGTTGGCGATTGATTTCGTAATTTTGAGTCACAGTCTTGCGTCGAGAATGACACCTGAGATGGATTTCCATCAAACTGCCACCGCATGCAAACAGGAAATTTTAGAGCCTCGACGGATTTAAGGTTCATCGGCACCTCTACACGGCGAAACCAACATGAACCAACGATTCTATGAAAACGATGCCGCGCACGAATTTGTAAGGCAAAACTGTTTCAGTTACTCTTTCGTTCAATGTATGAATTACACTTGTAAATTACATGCAATAAATACTGTAAAGCGTTAAAATTTCGATATTCATTTTAAAACACACGGTATTAATCGAACGTATCGGATAAAAGTTTAAAGAGTAAAAAATTACAGCGGGAAAATCAGTCCTTTTTTTTTATTAAAAATTAATAATCCAACGTATAATAGGAAAAACAACATATAATCTTGTACAAAAGAACAGTTAAAATAAAAGCTTAAATAATAATTATTAAAAAATATGATAGAATTAGATTTTGATCAAGCATGTTAAAACGTAGTAAATCGTGACACTGATCTTAGTAATCCCTCCGATAGGGAATTTTTATTCCAATTTATTTTTGTTAAATCAATTGTTGTATATTATATATTGTTTTTCTAGTTCTATATGTTCGGCTTTAATAAACGGTAAAAGTAAATTTTGAAATCACTGTTTTGAATTGAACAACACGCACTTTCGAATAAAGAATTTCATTGCAACATATAGCTCATAATATTGTATTAAAAACTTTTTTTTTAGTTACACAAAAAATTAAAGCACAATCTGCAAAAAATAAATACCAGAACCGAAAGAAATTTCAGATACATAATATCATATCTGTCATTAATCCTAAAAGGAATATCTTCAGTTTCTATCGAATAAAATAAACTATTTACAGAAACATTATTAAAAACTGCCAATGCGGTACACTGGACGAAAAAGTGCCCATTGATACATTGTTTCTACAGCTTTAATTATATTTATTTGTATTTATTCTGATTATGTTACAATAATGGGGCAGTTATATAAGGAACTTTTTAAGCTACACAGTTAGGAGTGTTACTTATGTAAAACTTTTAGTTTAGCTACGTAAACTGTAAACTTATTTTACAAATAATTTTCCTTTCCTTTGGAACAATAAACTACTTACCTCCTACTGGGTTACCTTCATGATGATGTGCTAGAAAAAAAGTTGTGATATTAGAAGAGCAATTAAAAAATGGTAAAATCAGTATAAAATATTATGAAAATATGGGCAATAATTGATATCAGTGCCCATCGAGCCAAGTTGTTCCTATTTGTCAAGTTTGGCGATAACATTACAATATGGTCGCCTCGATTTTTAATGTTTGGTACCGTGGTTGTGTCATCCTTTTATCAAGTTCAAAATAATTTTTCTAGTGACAACCTTTTAAATTTAACGGTTTTAATTCTATTTTTTTTTTTTAAATTTACTCATTTTCCTATTTTTTGTTGTTGGGTTTGCGCTTTCGTCTTCCGTCGTTTATTCGAACATGGAAGTTTCGAACAATATTGGTAAGTACCAGGATCTTCCTTTAAAAGAATATGCGAGCTTCTCTTTTAATTTTTATGAAAGGAAAGAATTGTCGATTTCGCGCCTTTTCCGTTATTTTGTTCTATGAGAGAGTTCTGTTTTTATTTTCTCTCATTTTTATATCCCTTATTTCGGCCGTCATAAAATACGAGAAGTAAACAAGCGAAATGGAAAAGTACCGAAAATTGTTTAGAGACCATAAGAAATTTGACGGCCGAATGTTCTACTTGCGGATTTTATGGTGCAAATTTGTGTTCCCCACAATAATAAATCTATCAAGCGAGATTTTTTTTCGTTGACAGGAAATTACAAATTTCCAATTTACTTTGCTTTTAATTTTGATAAATAAATTTATAAACATTCCTCTTTCGATGAAATTCATAAAGAACTCAGAATGTTTTTAACGTTATTTTTTTTCATTCCCCCCCCCCACACACACACACACATTCCGGTTTTTTTTTTTTTTTTTTTTTGCAATATTTTCTGCTTTTTCTCCCAGTAGTTCTAAATTTCTCATACTTTTTTCTTTAAATCCCGGTATTCCCATTTTTCCAATTCGTCCCCTACAAAAAAAAATTAAGTATATTTCTAATTAATAAATCTTTTTTGCTTTTAAAATCTTTGTAATTAAGTACTTTCGTCGGGAATAAGCTATCCCTTTAAATTATTTTCATGTCGAGTTCTGAGTGCAGAACCGCCATCTTGGATTGAAACCTACTGGGAACTAAAATCGTATTTGGCGCCTTTTTGAAAATTGTGCCAGAAAGACGTTGTCGCGATTGTACTGATAACAATTTAGTTCCAAGATCTTAAACATTAAATTTTATTTATAGAATATCATGGATTTCTCTTAAATTCTCCCTTATTCTTTTAAAAGAATATTTTTTTTTTTATCTATTCCATATTCCAAACGATCAAGAAGATAAACAACATGTGGTTTTTGTTAGGTTTAGATATGTTATATTTTTTTATTTAATAATCGACTAAAAATCTATCTTTTCTCAACGAAAAAAATATTTACTTGAATGAAAATCATTTTAATTTTTTAATTATTATTAAAAGTTTTTTTCGTTAAAAATTTTATTTTGTTCAACAACGTTCTGCTTATTTTAAACTTTCATAAGGTTTTTATTAAAGAAGAGAAAAACCATTTCACACACACACACCTTTGTGATCTTACGGCGGATTATTAATTGTTTCGGCGAACGTAATCTTTTATTACTTCATTTAATATATTAAAAATTCAGAATTTTATTTTTGCTTAAAATTTTATTTGAATCTAGGATAGACATTTTTTAATGTCAACTACATACTCAAAAAATATCACTTAATATCGTTGTTACACCCAGTAAAAATTTAATGCTTCATTAAAATTATTAACTCACTCAGCATAATTCGTTTCAAGAATAAAAAATTTACAAAGATAAAATAAAATTTTAAAAGGAAACCGATTTATCTTTTTACCGAATCTTAAGATTTAATTATGTAAAAATGGACCTTATTCACTGAATTCATAGAATGAAGGTATATACATTTGTAAGTATTACAACATTTACAAAAATTCACTTACCGTAAACAACACCTAAATTAAGCAAAAAAGAAAAAAAAAATTAGATTAAATTGAACATGCATATGCTTTAAAAGTAAACATTTTGATTATTTTAGAGCATTTTATTTCTGCGCAGTGTTTGGACGAATATTAATTTCTTTTTCAATAACAAAAAATTTGGAAGTCATAATTTGGATAATTTCAGAAACGTATTTATTTATCTTTAAAAAAATGATGATTTGAGCTTGAACTTTTTATTTGTTGTTCTTTTAATTTCTCAAACTTTTCTTTCAATATTTACTCGATATCTTTAGATGATTCTGCGGTCATTTTATAATAGAAATGAAACTGATAACTCTAAGGTCGCAAATATATTTCTCATCCTATTTGCTCGAGAACAACTTACTAGAAATTGTCTACATAAGAAAAACGCGATTCCCTCATTTACTCATCCCAAAATCTCGGGAAATATTCGGCCTACAGGCTTTGAATTTTGTACGCATCTATATATGTATGTACGAGTTTTGAGCAAACTGACTCCTGAAGGAGGTTACGGGGCGTTTCAGATATAAAACAAAAAGTCTGGTTTTTGAAATATTCGAGCAACAGACTGGAAATTTAGCAGGTTTTTTTCTTTTCTTCAATAGATATCCATGAAGAACGAGAGTTATGCGGATAGCGACAGGCAAGGTGAGCTGGTGTTACGATTCTAACAATAAAAGTTAAGATAAAAAGTTTAAGTTATAGATAAAAATTACCGCTTTTGAAGTATCTAAGGAATTGAAATTTGGTTGGCATGCTTCTTTTGTTGAATAGAGATAAGCTAAGAATGAGTTTCACTGAAGTTGATCCCCAAGGAGGGCGATTTAGGAAAAAAAATTCCCGTTTTCGAACTATTTGACCTACAGACTAGGAATTTTGGTAAGCAAGTTTCCTTTGTTAAATGGCTTTTGCGGACATCGACATCGAGGGGTAAAATTTATAGAGGCGCAAAAGATGAAAAGAGTTCACTTTATAAATTTAAGTCCTTTTTAAACCAAGAAGTGAGGGCTAGAAGAATGCTTTCTGTAAAATCGAAGACTTAATGCCAGGACTTAGATATCAATGACTTAAGAAAATTTATCCGTACAACGTCATGAAAAAGCAGTGAAGCGTGCGGGAAGAGGCTAGTAAAATACAAGCTTGCTTTTCCTCTTAAGCACATCTTATTTATAGTGTTATTTGTGTTTGAGTCGTTTAAAGGGGTAAATAAAATACTTGAAGTTTATCATGCCGAATGATCCTTTATTTGCTTCTGCACCTTTCGCTGGGTCACAGGGTAGAAGGGAATCGGGCTCGTTTCAAACGTACAACCACCAAAGGAATCATGAGAAAAGCATTTCTGTCCGTAAGAGAGTAAAGACTGAAATGAGATTTATGGAAAAAGAAATGCTTAACAGTTTGATGTTGCCATGTACTCAAAATGATATTACCATGACAATTGATTACGATGATGTCATTAACGATTTTGCAATAATCAAAACTCGGAGAAAACCTATTTTGTATAAATACAATGATAGTGACTTAACAAAGAATAAGGATGTCTAAAAGTAAAATATAATAAAACGATAAGCGAAAAAAAGGTGAGAATAAACAAGTTGAAAACATTTTATACAATAACGTGTACTTTATACTGTAATTGCAACAGATTTTATTAATTTACTGTTCTAATTTACAAAAGAAGGGGGGGGGGTCCGTGATGTCATAAGGTAAGAAAGGAAAAAGAGGGGCAGAAACACACCATTACCCTTTCCTTATGGCTGCAGGTGCAGGACACGGGGGTTCCACAGGGGTTGGTTACTCTCCAAAGAGCAAAATAAAAAAGAATTTGAGAAGGGAAAATTTCTCCCGAAAAACGGCCCTGTTAAAATAAGAGAAGCATACTTACTCATCATAGCCACGAAGGCGAGGATCATGAAAATGAGTTGAAAGAGGGAAGACATCTTCGAAGTTTACGCACAATGCTAAAAGAAACAAACAAAAGAACTGTTATCGGTTCTGGGTTTGGAAACAATGGAGACGTTACCTTTTATACCATGAACAGCTTTTCATTTACGACAAAAAATCTTCTTAAAAAAAACCCTCAATTCAACAAGAAATTCTATTACGAGATTTAATTCATCTCATAACTGTTGTTCTTAAGTAAATATCACTTTTAAATTAATGTACCATTTCCTAAGTCAATATCATAAAATGTATTAATGTACTAAACTCTGAATTTTATTGCCAATTAATTAATTTTTATTCATTTGTTGTTTTGGTGTCGATAAGTGTATTGTATCTTGGAATACAAATATGTATTTTTGTTTTTTGGTTTAAAGTACTGTTGACTAGAACCCAGAATATAGTAATAGGTGTATTAATTTTATTTCGTTTAAGGTTCGAAGAACTGAGCGAAAAAAATTAAAGAAATATCGTTAAAATGTGCATTCAGGCTACACGTGCTGCCCGGGTGGTGCTAAATGTGTAACAGTGGTCGTCGTTATTATCCGAATGACGCCGTTGTCAGTTGGTACTGGGAGGCTCGGTGTCAAGTGGTCAAGCCAAGCACGGGCGTTGAATAAATAAAATGTAGATTAATACGATTTACTGTTTCAGGTTTTAAAAGAATTACTTATTTACTGAGTTGTTATTTACACGATTTAGATTAGTGATTACCAAAGTGGTCTATATAGACCCCCAGGAGTCTATGACGACCTGCATGGGGTTCACCACAGCAAGAAAATAATTTGGGGGTCCATGAGGTGTAAATGGGGGTGTACCACACTTGTTCTTATTCAACTAGATTGTGATTTTAGATTTAAATGAAAATTTAACCAAATGGAAACCAGATTTTACCTATTTAACACATTTATTTACTAAATTTAATGAGGCTTATTTACAGTTATGAGGCAGCATAAATTTTATTATGCCATCATTTCAGCTTTTTTTCCAGAATTAAGCTAAAGGAGTATAATAATGAACGTAGCGATTTTCCGAGTTTCTCAATGGGTCACTGACAATCGGCCAGAAAAAGGATGTTTTAACCTACGTTCCCTTTATTCAGATTTTGAAACTAGGTTTGAGAACGCATTGACTTGGTAATTACCACAGAAGGCAAGGAATTCCTATGGTCACATTGGAAAAAAAAGTCATCTTACATTGTGGAACTAATTGGAATAGGAGTAACGGAGAACTTAAAGTATGTTAGAGAGCAATTTTGGCTTTATAGAGACATACCTGATATTTATCTCGAATTATAGAGTTTTTAATTGCCTTTCCTAGTAAGAAGGAGTTTCAGCGAGGTTGTCGACTTGACACTACTAACTGAGGAAATTTTGGATTAATCCTGACAATATTGATGACAAATGTTGAAAATTTGTTATTGAAGCACCAGATTCATCCCTATCATTATAAACATTTGTTTTTTAATCAGTTATTTTATGTATCCCTTACATTTTAAGCAAATTAACATGTGTTTCTCAAGTTTCACTATTTCCCAACTTTACTACAGTTAGAAACTTAAATCTTTTAGATTAAGTATCTCTATACCAGCTGTCATAAACACATTTAAGTTAATAATTTTGCAAAAATTCATTAATACATAAGCAGGGGTCTACCTCAAACCGAAAAACATGGAAAAAGGTCTATGAGACAAAAAAGTTGGGGATCCTCCGATTTAGACGATTGTTTTAGGCGTACTAGAAAGTTCGGTCTGTTTCAGTTACAACAAGTTTGTGACGTATCTATACGCGGCTCTACTTATCCCTTCATGACTCTTTTAGGAAAATATTTATTTCAACCAACTTTCCCCGAGTAAGGAAGCGTGATTATGTAAATGAAGTATATTATATAAATTCGGTTTTCGCGAGTTTGTGAGTTGACAAAGAGGAATTAACATAGATTCACGAGTTAGTTGTTAGTTGAAGATTGAAAGAGAGTGGAATTAGTTAGAGTTTTTGGAGTTGTCCAGGAAAAAGATTACAGAGCATGGATCCAACGACATTGATCAAGCTGATAGAAATCACCAGCAAGTTTCCAGTGTAGGATCTGATGCATAAAAAGTACAGGTATTGTGAGTTTGATTAAGTAGAAGTTAGCTTATTAGTGGCGACGTAGTTATATGTGAGCGTATTTTAGCTATCTTAGATTCAGTTGAGGGTCTGTAGTAGTATCATAGAATCTCACCTCCGCACTCTATTATTTAATCACTTACTTTAATTAGATTGATATTTAGTCTGATTGATATTTGGAAACAATAAATTAATTAGATTGAAATCATGTCTGATGATCATTCAGTTTCTCCAACACACCTAGCCGGGTTTACAGGTAGACAAGGGGGTTCAGATGTAAGCAGGAACCGACCGCTATCACAAGTTTCATCAAGTTTGCGCGCATAATCATTTGACGCATATTTAGAATTTTCTTTTTATCGCTGTATGTGTACATACTGCCCTAGAAAATGAACTAAAACTAAGATAATTCATATTAATATTAAGTGAGACGTGATCCACAGTATCCATGCCTATTAAGGTATCCAAACACGTTCGGAGTACTTTTCAATAAAATAGCATACTAAATTATTATAAATGCTCTTTTAGGACTCAATACCAATAAATATTACTATTAAACTATCAAATTTAAAATAAATTACCTGAATTTTACAAAATCACTATTATAAGTGAAATGTTAGCAATATTTTTGAAAAACTTGAAAGCAGTTAGAGAAAAAAGTAATAAAAATATATTAGTAAAAGTATTATTAAAACAAATTAGATGCCTTTATCTAGAAAATGTACTAAAGTTTTAATTTTTTATTAAAATGTGAAAATTTTAGAGCTGATTGAGTAAACATTATAAGAAATGTTACCTTTTTTATGAGACCATTATTTAAACAAGCCATAACTCAAAAAGTATTCACACAATAAGAAATATCCTAGTACATTCTCTAGAAAATAACATAAATAGCAGGTTCAAAAAGTTTTATAGAAATACATTCGTAATATTTTGAGTTACAGACTCGCCATGATAGATTTTGAGCCATTTAAATGCCCACTTCTGGTAGATCAAAACCCCCCTTCCGGTTTTTCTAAATTTATAAAATGGATTGTAACTTGGCCTGTAGGTAGTGTAGAAACAAAACAAAATATGTTTCGTAAAGTCAAAAGGTAGCTCTATTCAATAAAATAAAAAAACAAAAATATCTGTCTTGATTGAATTGGGTCGTTTTCAAAGTGTTCGGATACCTTAATTCCATTTCATTATTAGTATAAATAAATAATGACTTCATACAGCTCGTCAAAACACATCCATTAAAATGAGAAATTCTCGAAAGGTTGTCCAGTACAATTGTTCTGCAAATAGTCTCTGTCGCTTTCAGAAAACGTCGTTACTTGGTGATTCCACGCAGAGTTCGTTTTTCGCTCGCTCAGGGATGCTTTTCCCCTTAGGCACACTAGGCAAGTGCCTAGGGCACAAAAAATTTGAGAGATAAAAACAAGAAAAATTAAATTTACAGCGAACGTACCTCCACCTAGCGAGTCATGAGAGAAGCATTTCTACCCTTAAGAGAATAAAGACTCAAATGAGTTAGTTTATGGACAAAGAAATGCTTAACAGTTTGATGTTGCCATGCACTCAAAATAATATTACCACAGAAATGGATTACACTGATGTTATGCAATGATTAAAGCTCGAAGAAAACATTTGTTGTACCAGTACAATGACAGCGACTCGACAAAGAATAAGGATGTCTAAAAGTAAAAGACTGTAAAATGGTAAGCGATTAAAAAGATGATAATTAACAGGTTGAAAACAGTTCATAGAATAATGTATACTCTAAACTATATGTTTCCAAACGTTTTTGTCTCATAGACCCCTTACCATGTTTTTCGATTTTGTGTAGACCCGGGGTGGGCATTACATCGATCGCGATCAACCGGTGGACCGCCAAGACAATTTGGTGTGACCGTCTGAAGATTAGCCGTTAGTAATTGTATACGGAAATATTTAAGATTGGTTGACAGCACGCAGACTAAGTCTTCTACTGACTATAATTACGAGAACTAACTTTAGATGAAATGTTTTATTTTTTAATGCATTTTGAATTGTTTGATAATGAATGTATCATTGGTATTATTATATATGTGGCTATTATTATTATGTTTATATTTTGCGCTTTGCTTTAAACGCGTTTCAAAAAAGTGAGTTTTTCATTTTATTTCCGTAGGTAAGTACGCATTCCGTATTTATTATTATGTTAGAATAAAAATTGTTTTATTTTTCCTTACCTCACCACACCTATGACCTTGTGCAGAGGGTACACTCGTGATTTTTTCAAAGGGGACGCGGCGCACAGTGGTCAGTTTTCCCGATCTGGCGCACGGAAACTATTTTATGACTATGAATTCATAATCATATCAAATGATCAAAAATCGTAGTAATTAATATAAATTGGTTATTCTCTTGTGTTTTTTAAGGTGAATAGGGTCTTAACTAATTTACATTAAGTTTGAATTTGATCAAGAATAAATGATTGCTGAGAGGAACTAGTTTTTAAACGAGGGTCTAAGGATATATTAACAGAAGCAGTTATTTGACACATGGGATAATATATACAAGAAATAAAGCGGCATGTTAAAAAACTTAAATTTTAACATATTTAAGCAAATACAATCAAACATAACAATGTACATATGCAATAAAGGTTAATATGTAGTGCTTAAAAGGATTCGGCACCCTTTAAGGATTTTTTTTTTATTTATGTACTCAAAAATTATATTTTAGCATTTCATATATAACGTTTCTTTTTGAGAGAATGATACGAGATAAATTTTGCACATATTATTCACAAAATTTTACAAATTTTTTTTTAAAATTTGAAAATTTTTAAAATTTTATTCTTTTTGTGTTAATTAATTTTTTTGTAATATTTCTAAGGATGTTTTAAACACCTTTAGGGATTGATTTTACAAAATCTTAATTAATTTTGGAGAAAAAAAAATAATGAAATGATATATATGCTAAAATTCAACTAAAAGCCTAATATCTCCCGCATTTAAAGTTTTTTGCTTCACATAATATCGAAATATTATACTTTTATGAAAAACAAATGATGGAAAGAACTAAAATTATTACCCAGCGAACCTTTAGGTGTCTACCATCCATTAGCTTTATACCTCGCCTTCAGTGATACAATACTATTTTGGATATCAATTTGTTTTAAAACATCTTCCTGAGCTTTGGCTAATCTGTATAAGGTGTGGTAAAAAAGAGCTTATTTTGGAACATCTGCTGATATTTCATCAATGACGATACCAGGAGGATAACAGTTAATTTTAGACTCTATAAGCGTATTATAGTTGGGGTAAATATCAGCGTGGAATTCTTTGCTATTTCCTTTTTTTCTATTATATTGGCCTTTTGACATTTTGGAGTCGACATAAAGAGCCAAGGCTTGGTCAGGAGTCATTTTTTTCGCCGATTCTGGCTGTTGGGCTAAGCATTTCTTCAGGCGAGTAGTGCGTCAAGGTGAGCAAGTAGTCATTTGTTTCAAAATTAAGGCAGCATCTCTTTCTCTAGCTGCTTGGATTGATATTCTTATTGAAAATACTAGTTCTTGTTTGCTTGCGTAAGCAAGAAGAAGACGTACTCTTTCCCTCTTTGTCATGGCTTTGCATTCCCCGAATGATTTTGAGGGTCGACCTGGAGTTGATTTGGATTCGAAAAAATAACAGGTTTATCTTTTTAAAGCCTAAATTGCTGACATTCAGTTCTAAACTTTACTTTAAGAACTTCGTTAGGGTTATTAAAATAAATTCCTTTTGTATATATAATCAGACATTTTTTTCTTTTTTTTTTAATGTGACAACATGAATTCATTACTTAATGTGATATTACCATGGTCAAATCATTCTCAAACCTAGTTTTAAAACCTGAGTAAAAGGCCTTTAAATGTTGAACATAGGTTAAAACGTTATTTTTCTGGCAAATTGTAACAAATTGAGAAACTTAAAATTCACCACGTCCAGTTTTATACTCCTTTAGCTTGATTCTGGCAAGAAACAGTGAAATGATGGACCTTTTTTAATAAAATGTATGCTGTCGCCTTGTAATTGCAAATTAACTCCAGTCAATTTAGTAAATAAAGCTGTTCAATAGGTAAATATGGTTTGCACTTTATTAGATTTTCTATTAAAGTTAAAGTCACAATCTGGTTTAGGCTATCGTAGACCCCCATTTACACCTCATGGACCCCCGAATTATTTTTTCACTGCCGTGGACCCTTTGCAGGTCGTCACAGACCCCTGGGGGTCCATATAGACCACTTTGGGAATCACTGCTCTAAACTATAATTTCAAACGATTTAATTTATTTACTGTATACTATAATACAAGAGGGTAGGTGGTCCGTGATGTCGTAAGGTAAGGAATGATAAGAGGGGCTAAGCAACTATCCTTTCCTTATGGTTGCCCTTCCAGGACACGGTGGGTCCATAGGTGGTGGATAATGGAAAGACTCTCCAAACAGCAAAAACAAAGAAAGGGAAAAGAGTGAGAGAGTTAAGGGAAAAAATCCCTCCCGAATTAAAACTGGCGAGGTAAGGACTGTGTGAAGGTGGAAGGTGCTCTGGAAATAGTGTAGGGGGCATAATAATTTGAAGTGCCTAGGGTGACGGGAAGGTTAAAAACGGCCCTGGGATCGCTCCCCCGTCTTGTCGCTGGTCCGAGCCTCTGGCCGTTTCCTCCCTGTAATTTCTCTCGCTGTCTCCTTTTTAACGCCCAGATTTCTCATGGTCCCCTTCTCCGCGCTTTTCTTTCATCTCTTGTCCCTCGGCTCCTCCTAGCGTGGGATCTTTTGAGGCCTTATCACACGTACACGTTGGGTGCAATTTTTGATCCAATTCGTGCAATTTTTACTCCGTTGCTACAGCAATGGCTTTGGAATAACTTTTTGCCAGTGAACTGAGAAAGTTGCTCGAAATTCCAGCCAATGGGGTTCTTCGGCACCCTACGTCATAAACAAGATGGCGGTAACGGTGGTAGCTTCGCATCAAATATGGCGTGTAATATTTTTATGGTGTACAATATTTTAACGGCGTATAATATTTTAAACAGAATGATGCTCCATTTCTGTTTACCCCCATAAACAAAAGCGCGAGCGAAATAAATGAAAAAATATTGGATGGTCGTTTTCGAAGCAGAAAAATCAGCGAGTGATGTTTCAATGTGGAAAAAGAGCGGGGCTGACGTCAGAGTATGCCGTTTTGTTTACGGTAACCCTTCATCCTGAGATTCGGGGAAAAGTTGGGCCAAAAAATTGCACGGAAAATTTAAGTGCGATACCGCCTTTACGGTGGAAAATGGGGCTCTCCTCTCTAGACACGCTATCGTCTGAGATGCGTGGGGAACGGAAGTCCACTTAGGCCGGAGGATATTCCAGCCTTCGGACTCTAAAGGGTAGCCGTGGGAACAGGAGTCAGAATTATTGACTATCCATTTAGACAACTCTTTTTCCTGCAATTAGGGAAACGGAGCGGACCTTTTCTCCGTTTGTTTGTGTACTTCCTCGGCAATTAGAGACAGGAGAACGGGTACATCCCAAATGTATCATTAGTATTACTGTAAGCATCATCAGATTTATTGATAGGGACATGAGTAGACTAGAGGAAGAATTTTTTTCTATTTCTGTAAAAAATGGAGAAAAAACACTGAACCCATTATAAATTTAGTTATTAAGTTGAATTTAATTTTAACTTTTATTTTACTATTCTGTCTATTGGTTTGTAAATAGTTCTAAATGAATAAGATTGAGAATATTCGAAATGTTTTCATTTACTAATTTAAATAAAGAATGACGTGCTTCTCCAGTCGCAGAAAATTGTGAACGAGAAATCACTACAATTATTTGTAAGCAATTTTTCAAGTAACTGTACATTCATTTTCTTAAACATTTATGAAGCTTTTTAAAAGATTCCTTTCTCAATACCTGTCTACTCTTAATATATTTAAAACTGACAAAAATTCAAGAATATTTCATAAGCAGAAATGTTACGTAACTATATATATATACTCTGAAATAATTTTTTTAATCTTATACCTACAGAAAGTTGTGGACGATGAGGAAAACATTTTCAAGCGTCCGCCGCTCAAAACAGTGTAAAAAAAGCTATGTCGCTCAAAAGATTAGACATAAATAATAGTATTAGATACAGCCAATCCATGGTTTGGATTATTTCGTTTTTCAACAACTCTGACAGCCACTGTGCAGTGAAACTGTCAATGTCGTCCATGAAGAGGATCTGGAGCACTCTTTTGACTCTCGCCCCTTAAATTTAAAATGGGCAGGACTTGAATTTCCAAAGGGGTAGTGTAATTATTTATAAGATTCGGTCACTCCCCCCTCCCACGCTAATCACCCAAAGACCATTTTTAATGAGTTTCCACGCAACTAAAGGAACACGATTACCAAATTTCAAGTCTGTATTTCTAACAGTTCAAAAGCGGGAATTTTTTCCCCGTGACTCCCCCTCAATTTTCATTGGGAATCGATTTCCACAAGACCCGTTCTTACCGGATCTCTAATCAGCGAAAGAAACATGGTTAACAAGTTTCAAATCCCTGAGCCTATAAAGGGTCTATCCTCGAATCTTCAACCAATTCTCTTGGGTAAAAATATTCTTTTTAACAGTAAAATCTGTTAAAAACTTTCCCTCAATGAGAAAAACACGAGATTTAGTCAAATGAGTTCTTCTATTTAAGCGTTGGCATTCGTGTACGCAATGATGGTTGATGGAGGATGATTTGTAACTGATAGTTGGAGATTAAAAGTGATCAAATTGTAAACAAGATTTACGACAGGAGATCCGATAGCTAAGCAAGATATTTGCAGAGAATTGAAGTGTAGGAGTCAAGAGTGCTCCAGAATTCAGTTAAGTAAATCTTAATTATATGTTAGTAGCATTAAGCCTCTGTGGTTGCTCTTCCGGTTGTTCATTTCCTACCCTTAGTTTTGTTCGTTGATTAAGTAAAAGGGATAAATAAAATTCTGTTTAAAAGTGGCATTGATAATTTTTGCTCGAAACCCCAAACACTAACAACTTCAGGTGGGGTCTTACAAGCCTAATAGTTTCGGAGATTTCGAGTGAGGCTGTTCCGGATTAAGGACTTGATAAAGGTTGAGGTTGTTCCTAATAGTTCCGGAGATGACTGAGTCACTTTTTTTTCTATATTTATAAATTGTTTAAATTAAAAAATTTGCTTTAAAACCAACAAAATTTTTTAATATTCATTTTACTTTACATATCCACACACACACACATTTGCAGTTTCTTATATTTGAAATTATTTTCTGCCGTTAGAGAATTGTAATGATGAGTAGGCATTCCAATAATTTTATGGTTTTGTGCTAAAAAAAACAAAAAACAAAAAACGAATTACAACGGCATAAAAAATTATTGTCGCGATCAAAGTGAAATCTGAGTAAACATTGGAATGTTGGGAAAGATTTTATGTTATGTATTGACATCAAAAAAAGTAATATTACAATAATCGCAAAATACCTCGTTTTAGAAGAATATTGCTATGTACACCTAATTTTGCTTTTACACGATAGATGCCTTTCTAAAGGATACGTATAAAAAAATATTCGCGTAAAAAAAGTTTATTATATGTATGACAAAAATAGATTCAATCCTAAGAAAACAATAAAAATAATACGATAAACCCTTTATATGTTAGGATATCGAACACTTTATTTCATAAAGATTGCGCGTTAGAGTTCACACACATCGTAGTTATATGGTGAAAGACAAATTATATATATATATATATGTATGTATTACAAAAATATACAAAAAATAGTTATATACCTAAGATAACTATAGTCATGATAGAATAGTCTTAGCCACAGTAGTATTAGAGCAAACTCCTGGTCTTAGGAACCAGGATTGCAGGTTTAAACAATGTTTTTCGGTCAGCCAACCTTCCCCTGAATCTGCCAATACTCTGGGCCATAGGGAAAGCAAGAAATTTTCTAGAGAAGTTTAACTATCATTATAGATAAAACCATAATCTATTAATGTAAAACGATAATATTATAGCCTATAATAATTACTAAAATATTTAAAAACAAAGTTAAACTATTAGATTAAGACTTATCACGTGACTCATATTCCCCGGCTATGGACAATAACAGTATCGCATAAAATTATTAAGTTTTGATAAAATAGCATTAATACTATATATACACATTTAAAAACTCTATATTTTATTTTAAAATTTATAGAAAATAAAAGTACCTCCCAGACATATACAATTAATTTTTATGAAAATATAATATTGTTAATTGCGTAGCTTGAGGTGCCATCTATCGATAAACTGTACAACTAATAACTTTTTTTATTTAACTGTTAGGTAACTTTTTATAATTTTTGGAGGGTATCCGTGTTCCATACAATGTTTTATAAAGTTATTAAGATTTAAATATATATTAAATTTATCACTAACTAATACGTTATTACTATAAATATAATTGAAAATAATATTTCTATAAATTGATATATGTTGGAATTCCAGTAAGGCACTTTAAGAATGCTCAAATTAAAATCATCTCTTTTATCATAAATATTGCTATGTAATTTATAGTTTTTAATACACAATGATACATCCAAGTAATTAGTTTTAACTGGATTAATATTAATTTTAATTAGCTTTAAATAATTCGGATAAAAATTAATATGGAGGTTAAAATTACTATTTTTACCAAAAATAATTAATTCATCTATGTATCTAAATATGTAATAATCATTATTAATAATATAATTATTTTCGTAAAAGTGTAAATATAATTTAACCAAATTATTGCTAGCAGGGCCACCTTGAGGCAAACCTTTGGTTTGTTTGTACAGAGAACCATTAAAATTAATGTAGTTTTCTTTTAAGACTAAATTTATTAGAAATCAAAATTTTTGTAAATTTATATTAAGGTTATAATTTCTATGATTATCTAAAATTACCCTAATTATATCATTGATATTAATGGATTTAAAAAGTTCTTCAAAGTCATAACTATGAACTGAATAAAATACTCATTATTACAAAATTTTATAGAACTAAATAGTTTTCTAATGGAAAATGGCTTTTTTTTCCCTTTGTGGAAAAAAACACGTATAATGAAGAAAAGGGAACAATTTATCGACATATCAATAGATTCGTCTTTAAAATCTAAATTTTAGTCTGCAAATTCACGCAAAATACACAGGAATTCTCACACAATTCATTAAAGTGAAAAATATTTCTCAACAAGAGTAGCTGCAAAAACAAAACATAAAAAAAAGGAAGTTCGACAGCAGTTAATCTTAATAGACTTAGACTGCGACAGTTTGTGTAAAAAAATGTTAGCATACATTTCGAGTACTAAATATAATGCCTAGGTAGGTGACACTTGGATCACAAATTAATATTATTAATGAGTAAATTACATTAAAATTATATCTTAAATTTTTTTTAAAATAACGAATAAGTATTTTTTAAAAATTGTCTGCACATAATGTAGCTATAACATGTTGATCTACTTTAAATACTCTTTTAAGATATATTCTTGTAACTGTGTGTAGAGGAGGGGGTTGGGGTTCCCCCCTTCCCCTGAAAACATCTTATAGTTCTAAGGGTTCCTTGGATCAAAAAAGATTGAAGATCATTGTTCTATGGTATAAGGATTAAGAAGAAAAGAAAGAAAAAATAATAATTTCAAAATTTAATATTGACAAAAGGTTGAATTTCCGAAAAAAGAAAAATGATTTGATATTGGCTAGATGCTTTAAACTCAAAATAAAATTATTTCCGTATAAATAACCCAAAGCGCTGATTACTGATGAATGAGTAGTGAGTAATGTTCATTGCAACGTTTCATAACCCCACCTCTCTCTCCCTTCCAATGTCCCAATCCAAGCTTTTTTAACACCCTTTTATAAGCTTCACTTTGTGACGGGTACTTACGCGTTTCACTAACATTCTCTCAATTCTTTTAAGATTGTATTTATTTTAACCAATCCCCGCTGAGAGCTAAAAGTGTGACTTATGCAAACAAGATAGTTTCAGGTTTAGCGAGTTCGAAAAAGATATAAAAGGGAGAAATGGAATGAAGAGAGGCGGATGACTACGCGGTTTGATAGAGGAGTTAACTAAGAGGTTGATTAAGAAGGTGGTTCTGAGAGATTAGTTTAACTAGTGAAGTTTGTTCGCCGTAAGAAGATTATTGAAAAGGTTCATTCTGGTTTGAAGTGATAGGCTTCGAGTGTGTAAATGAAGAAGCGACTGCATTTGCAACACTTAAAAAGAAATTGTCAGATAGTTTTCCGGTAATACGGAATAAATCAGAGCTAGAAGCTCAGTTTTTTTCATCAAAACAACGGAGAGGTCAAGCCCCGTCAGACTTTATTTTTCAGCTATTAAAAATACATAAAACTTTGGATTTGAATTATGATGAGATAAAATTGATCGATCACATAGTAATGCGACTAGAACCCCAAATAATGGATTATTTAGAAGTTCGAAACCCCACAACGAAAGCTCAATTGATAGAGTTGGTAGACCGGTATGAGGAACGTCATAGCTTCAGGGAAAACCAGGGTTCGAGTAATAATTTTGCTAGACGAAGGTGGGATGTGAGTAGGAATCCTGAGGAAAGAAGGAATAATAGAAATTGGAGAGATACTGGGGTCGGAAATAGTCAAAATGATCAAAGAGGACTAGGCAGGGGTGCGAATAATTTTTCTCGTCGTAATTATCAAAATCAAGGATTCGAGGGAGGAAATCGCTACAGTCAGCCAAATCAGAGAACAGACCGGTATCAGAACCGTAGGATGGTGGTTAGGAAGGGTCCTAATGATGATTCAGCAAAGCAGAATAGGAGGCGTGTTGATTGCAACAGCTAAAGGCAAAGAAATGCCAATTTAAACTTCTAAGCGATCGTGTTGCGGGAGGTAAACGATCGCTAGTTAAGTCAAATCCTCCTATTAGATTAAAATTAATTCATTGCGATTATCACCAGTTGAACTTCCGTATGTGCCGATTCTTTTGCATGATACATTTCTAAAAGCGCTCAGGGATACAGGTGCGGAAAAGTCATTTATTTCAGAAAAAACGTACCGGTCATATTTTTCTTTCTGTCCTATTAAAAAATCGTTAGCTGAAGTAGTTACAGCTCAAGGGTCACAATGCAGAAATTTAGGCACAGTTGAGTTAAGAATTAAAATAAGAGAATTTTCAAAGTTATGGAAATTTCATGTGATTGCTGAGATGCAATATCCATGCATCCTAGGTATTGATTTTATGTCACATGCAAAGATTAGTTTGGACTTTCTGTCAAAATCGTTAATCATTCCGGATTCGCAAATGGAAAAAGTGGCAATTTCGGACGAACCGGTTCAAATAGATTTATCTAACACTAAGTTAAATTCAAAACAAAAAAAAGGAATTACAGATTTTGTTTAAGGAATTTCATGGGTTGTTTTCACTTAAGCCTGGTCTGACACATGTGTTTTGTCATGAAATTGACACGGGTGATAGTCCTCCTGTTTTTTCGAGACCTTATCGCTATGACAGGGTCAAACAGGGTATAATCGAATACCATGTTCAGAAGATGTTAAATGATGGAACAATAGTTCCAACAACATCGCCCTACGCATCTCCAGTTGTTTTATGTCGGAAGAAAAACGGGTTGCCGTTAGATGACCCAGAAGCTTATAGGTTTGCAATAGATTATAGGAAATTAAATGCGATCACGAGATATCCACGATATCCGCTACCAATAATTGATGATTTGATCACTAATATTCCGCACACCGAAATTATGACATCACTTGATTTACGCAGCGGATACTTTCAGATGGCAGTAGACCCCAAAGATGTTCATAAGACGGCGTTTGTTACAAAAAATGGTACTTTTGCATTTACTCGCATGCCATTTGGCCTTTCGGGGGCAGCTCCAAATTTTCAAAGGGCCATAGAGATGATCCTCAAGCCAGTCCTCGGGCGTTTTGCTCACTGTTATATGGATGACGTGATTATTTCGTCTCCATCTTTTGAAAGCCATGTAGAACACTTACGGGAAGTATTCAGATTGTTGCAGGAGGCTGGTTTGACGTTGAATCGCGAGAAATGTCATTTCGCGAGGGAACAATTACGTTATTTGGGTTTAGTTATTAATAAAGAAGGAGTTAAAACAGATGAGGAGAAGGTAAAAGCAATTATTGAAATGAAACCTCCGAAAACTGCAAAACAAATAGCAAAATTTTTAGGAATGACGGGTTGGTATCAAAAGTTTATTAAAAACTAAGCAGACATGTGTGAACCCTTATATAATTTAAAACGAAAAAACTCTAAGTTCCGTTGGTCGGAATCAGCGCAGGAAGCCTTTGATCGTATTAAGAAAGCACTGACAGAAGCTCCAGTGTTACAATTACCAGATTTTTCCCAACCTTTTGAACTTTATACGGATGCGAGCTCAGTGGGGGTAGGAGCAGTATTGACACAGAATAATAGGCCTATGGCGTTTGCCTCGAGAACTTTAAACCGCGCAGAAAGGAATTATAGTGTGACGGAACGTGAATGTTTAGCTGTCATATGGGCATTAAATAAATATCGCACGTATTTCGGATCCTTGCCGGCTAAAGTGATAACAGACCATACTGCACTTACCAAATTAACGAATGGAAAGAATTTGTCGTCTAGAATGATAAGGTGGACGCTTAAGTTGGCAAATTTTAATGTAGAATGGGAACATCGCCCAGGTAGGCAAAATTTAGTGGCTGATATGTTGTCTAGAAACTCGTTAGAAAGTAATGAAGAACCAAAGGTGTCTTGTGCGGTGATTAGATCGTTAGTATTATCGTCTAGAGAACAGTTGAGAGAGGAACAGAGAAATGACCCGGAGCTAGGTCACATCATGAAGTATTTGGAAAATCCGGACGATAGTTCCATTAATGAATCAATCTGTAGAAATTGGTCCCATGACTTTAAAATCGTTGATGGATTGCTATATTATGCAAAATATACAACCACACTAGGTGAATTAAGGGTATTTATACCTAAAACATTACGTAAAGATGTTATGCGAGAATTCCATGACTCACCGATGGCAGGCCATTTAGGCAAAAAGAAAACCTACTTAAAATTAAAAGACGCGTGTTATTTCCCGTACATGAGGAAATACATTTATAAATATGTAGCAACCTGCGACCAATGCCAAAAAGTCAATTATAAAAACGGATTACCAGCTGGTCAATTAATTCCGATAATAACGAATTTTCCGAATGAAATCGTATCTTTAGATTTGTTAGGCCCATACCCTGCAACTAGTCCAGAACGCTATAGATTTATTTTAGTAATTACAGATAATTTTTCTAAATGGGTTGAAATAGTTCCCTTAAGGAAAGCTTCGGCTAAAGCAATTGCCAATGCATTTTTTGAGAATTATATTGCGCGTTATGGAGCTCCTGTAAAATTAGTCACCGACAACGGCCCCCAAATGATATCCGAAGTTTTTGAGCAAGTATGTCGCAGGTTGAACATAAAACACGTTAAAACTGTGGTATATCGTCCACAAGCTAATCAAACAGAAAGAGTTAATCGCACTCTTTTAAAAATGATTTCGAGTTTTGTCGCGGATAATCACACTAACTGGGATCAATTTCTGCAAGAGTTCGGTTATGCTATTAGGACAGCAGTACATGAGACAACGGGTAAAACACCGGCGGAATTATTTTTAGGTCGAAATTTAATCACCCCTTTTCAGAATTTAGTGATGGTAACTGATGGATCAGATTTAGTTTGTGGGAACATAGAAAGGTTGTTTGAGGAGGCTAGAATTCATACAAAGCGCCAGCAAGAGAAGTGGGCGAAATATTATAATAAAAAGAGGCGTGAAAATAATGTGACAGTTGATGATCTAGTATTAGTTCAAACTCACCCGTTAAGTTCGACAAGAAAAAAAATAGTAGGTAAATTTATGCCAAAGTTTGAGGGCCCATATAAAGTTCTGAGTGTAAAAAAAAATAATAATTTAGTAATATTAAAATTTGGTAAAAGAATAACGGTTAATGTGGACCAGGTGAGAATTTACCATCAAAGAGAAGACAGTGTTGCCGAGTCGGAAAGTGACAATAGTATTGATCATGGTGCAGTGGCATCAGTCAGGTCGGATGATGGGCAGTCGAGATTGGTGCAATCGGAGAGTGAAGGGAGTTGTCGCAAAGGATCGAAATCAGGAAATTTAAATGGTAGTAGAGATATAGTTGCGAATAGACGCGATGGAGTGGAGGTGAGAAAAAAACGTGGACGGACGGAATCTGCTGTTTCTTCGGGGGGTGATGTGTATAATTTCAGGAAAAAAAGACCTTTTTGGACTGAAAGAGAGAAAAGAGGAAGACCAGACTCTTGGAGAGGAAACATACAAAAGAAGAAGAGACCAGAGGCCCCGGTATCCCGAGAAAAAAGAAAGATTTCCTCGTCAATGCCCTCTCGCCCCTCCAGAAAGCGGTATAGAAAGGTGGAAGAAAATAGTTCTGAAAGAGCAGTGCCAGGACCATCCCACAGATTCAAGTACAACAGACCTCATCAGGAAAGGAGCTGTCCATACAATCTTCGGAGCCGACGTCAAGTGGACAACAGCCAAGTTCCAGTTCTCACAAAGGAAAACAACGCCTCAGCAGGAGCATATCAACTTCAACGGACTCGATGGAAGAGGAGACCCAGAAGGTGGGAGCGCAGAGAGGACAACCCTAGGACAAGGTCATCCAGCACAGAGGCCATGGTTGGAGACAAAGCCTATGCAGATTGGATCTAAAGACTAGCCAGGTTGTATACTTCTAATTTGTTTATTTTTTCCTCTGACAGACAGTTCGGAGTATTTTCTATGTGGGCTAGTCTAATTTTTTTTGTAAAAATAAGCTACAAAAGTCACTGCGTTATGTGTATTTTCATATCGGTTGAAAAAACTTTTGTATTTAATTTTTTTCCAAATTGTGGAAAAACATTTGTTGAATTGCAATTGTTTTGCTACACATTAAAGACGAGGCTTTATATGTGAGATTACTTGTATTGTTTGTTGTAATATATTCTATGTAAAAAAGGTATATATTTTTGTGTGTAATTATTAAGATGTATAAGTAGTGTCTGGTTTCTGGGCGCGGCGTAATTAGGAATACTAACAAAAAACATTAACAGCGCAGCGCGATTGATTGGGAATTTTTGAAAATGAAACCAGATAAAGGTTATTTTGTTATGAAACTATATATATATAATATAATGTATGCCATATTTTATGTCAATAAGGAAGTTGTATAAAAGTTCTGTGCATTTAATGTCATGTTTTAGGAAAAATTGACAAGGTTTCCTTTCAGGGCAGCAGTCCCTGAACATAGTGATGCGATGAAAATGATGTCGTGAGAAGATATTAATGTAAAATTTTATATTTATTAGCACTTAAGTAAAGTGCATGATCAGGGTTTTTTTCCTGGAAAGGTTTTCCCCTGATCTTCGCCCGAATGAGATGCACTGTAGGGATTGTAAGTTTGTACAAGAGCAATAAATTAGAGTGGAGTACCCCTTTTGAGTAGTCATTTCTGTGTGCTAGTTTAATTAAAGTTTCTAACTTAGAGAGTTAAAATTTTCGGCACATCCAGTGTTTTTAGGCATTCTAAAGTTCGTGAGTTAAAACTTTCTACAAGTTCAGTAATTTCAGGCATTATAAAGTTCGTGAGTTAACTTTCTGCAAGTTCAGTATTTTTAGGCATTCTAGAGTAGTTAAAATTTTGTGCAGGTTCAGTTTTTTTCAGATGTTAGGTAAATTAAGCGAGTTCTTGCAGGTCGTTTAGACCTTCAATAAGTC
The DNA here is from genome assembly GCA_019973975.1 of Trichonephila clavata. Classification (NCBI taxonomy): domain Eukaryota; kingdom Metazoa; phylum Arthropoda; class Arachnida; order Araneae; family Nephilidae; genus Trichonephila; species Trichonephila clavata. Next base: position 176,954 of record BMAO01039568.1, read on the forward strand.
ACGCTTTTTTTCTCGGAGGGGGGTTGTGACGGGTGCTTTCGCGTTTCACTAACCTTCTCTCAATTCTTTTAAGATTGTATTTATTTTAACCAATCCCCGCTGAGAGCTAAAAGTGTGACTTATGCAAACAAGATAGTTTCAGGTTTAGCGAGTTCGAAAAAGATATAAAAGGGAGAAATGGAATGAAGAGAGGAGGATGACTACGTGGTTTGATAGAGGAGTTAACTAAGAGGTTGATTAAGAAGGTGGTTCTGAGAGATTAGTTTAACTAGTGAAGTTTGTTCGCCGTAAGAAGATTATTGAAAAGGTTCATTAATTCGGTTCGGACGGAACTGAAGATATCAAGGATTGAAGTCACTCTTTAGATCCTTCAAGTATTAAAGAATCCTGCCTTAAAAAGGTATCAGGTCTGTTATTTTCATAAATTAGTTATAAATGCGTAGTTTGATTGTATGCGTTATTCTCCGTAGTTTCAGTTAGTGTTCCGTCGTTCATAATTGAATTCTTATCTCACTCCACTGTAATTTGTTGTTCTTAAAGTTTGATTAATATTTGTGTATTTCTATAATAAGAAGAATTTTTTTAATAAATAATATTGATTTATTAATTGAGTAGTCGTTAATCATGAATCCCACATACCCTAATTTAGATAATATGCAAAGGGGAGTTAATAATCATAGGGGGAGTGAGAGACTACGACAACTTGTATGTAATGGAATTTTTGAACTCAATATTTTACCCACTTTAAAAGGTCAGATTAATTCGAAATTTTGCTCACTTGTCCAGGACCGATGATAATACAATAATTTAATAAATTTATTCCATTGTCCTGATCAGGATCATCAGGATTAATGATTTCCCTTTTTGAGATCCCATCCCGCATCTGGCGAGTAATTTCAGATCCCATTTCCAGATTTGGCGATGAAAAGATTAAGTTAGAACTTACTTCGATTAATTATAAAAGTTTTGTTTTTAGTTTTTTAAAATTATAATTTATTTTAATTTAAAGCTCTTTAACAAAAGATACATAAACTTTCTTTATAACTGCCTTTTCGTAAAATACATATAACATGCTGATCTAATTCAAATTGTCTTAGGATATATTCTTCTAAGGGTGGGATAGGGTTCCCCAAAATCACTTGATATTTTTAAGGGCTCCATAAGTCGATAAAGTTTGAAGACCACTGGCAAAGAGACAGCATTAATCAAAACTAGTTCTTGATCCAATATTTAAAAAAAAATTTTTTTTCGTACGGGGTATGATGCAGAAGCATTATTTAAAATTCTGCTTTACTATTAAAATTAAAAAATATTCAATAAAATATTTTTTGGCATCATTTTTGGCGACCCTGTTGGCAGTTTGGCGATGGATTGAACGGTGCAAAAGTTGATATGCTATAGCGCCGAGGTGGGCATTGCTTCGATCGCGATCGACCGGTGGATCGCCAAGACATTTTAGGGTGACCGCTTGAAAATTTTACCAGTTAGTAATTATATACGGAAAATTCAAGATTGGCTGATGCAGACTAAGTCTTCTAATGACTACAACAACAAAAACTAACTAGAGATAAAAATGTTTTATTTTTTAATGTATTTTGAATTGTTTCATAATAAATGCATCATTTGATATAATTATACTTAGGGCTATTATTATTAAGTTTGTATCTTGCGTTTTGCTTTAAACGTGGTTTTAAAAGTGCTGTTTTTTATTTTAGTTCTGTAGGTAAGTACATATTCAGTACTTATTATTAAGTTATAATAATAACCTCTTTTCCTTATACACCTCCCCAAATCTATGACATAGGACTGTAGCGTACACAATTTTCAAAGGTGGGGGAGGGAAGGTCGAGGGTTGAAGGTCTACTATTTTCGTATCATTCCCCAAAACACAGCCTAACATACTGTTTTGATTTTGTGGATTGTCAGGAATAAAAAAAGAGCAAAAAATAAATTACTGAATAAATAATTATCCTTAATAAATAAAAAGATTACAAATAACAAATACTTAATTACATTTTACGTACTATACACATGGGACTATAACGAATCAGGAAAAAATGAAGGGTAATGAGGGAGGGTCCGGATCCGTGGATGCCTTCCCCGCCCTTGTGCGCACCACTGACACTGGCTGGATCGCAACTGCTTGAAAAAATTAGAAGTACCCTGGAAAAATCTGCCCATCCCTGTTATAGCGCCACTTTGTGGGGAATTACAAAAAAAAAAGATTGCCTAAAAACCTTTTCCATAAAGAATACATATATTTGCCAATTTTCATAGTGATCGGTTGATAATAAAATCATAAAAAAAAACGTGCATTGAAATAAACTATCAATTCTTATTGTATTTATGGTTCACTATTTTGGCGATAATGGCTTACACATAAAAGATACATATATGCTGTCGCGAGCTTTTTTGCATACGTGATTATATACGTATCACTCTAACGGGTTTTACAGCGCACGCCAGAACAGTTTGCAGATGGCAGAATTTTTTCCTACTTACTTGTAACATTTATCGTTATATTTTGGACACTTCACACAATATCTGTGGTTGTTTCTTATCCCACTTGACCGACAGAAACATCTAGATCAAGTCCATGAACCCGTGCGTTTTTAAGCAATCAAGAACTGTTATTGGACTTGAAAACAGCTGGCTCTTATGGCATCCAATACAAGCAAAGATGTGGGCAGGAGCGGCTTGGTTCACATTGCATTTCGGACAAGAAGGATAAACTTTAACACTATCCACATGCCGTTGAGCTCGAGTATGTCCACTTAGTAGTTTAGCAAGAGTAGTTTCATCTGGCCTACTGCTTGTCCCAAGTAAAGCAGCACCAGGGCGATTTCCTTCATACCATTCATGCACGGGGGCCTGCCTACAAGAGGAACTGATATCTTGTTTGACCCGAGTAGCAATTTCTGAAAAAGTAAGGCAGCCACCATGTGTAGAATCTTTATGGCTGCCCTCGTGGGCCAAACCATCTGCAATCTCATTCCCATAGACATTCACGTGCAATGGTACCCACTGAAAAAAGATCTTAACATTAGCATTCAAGCTATTTAATAACTGTATAATACTCGTTGTCGTTCTGTCACCATGCCTCCACCATTCAGATAGATGCTGAATAGAGCTTCGGCTATCACTCAATATCCAAATATCTGTGTTGACACTCTCAGTACAGCAAAACTTCAAAGCCGCCTCAATAGCTAAGAGTTCTGCCCGAAATACTGAGCAGAAGTCAGGATTTTTCTTGCAGATCCTAATACCATTCCCCTTTTTGATGAAAATTCCACTTCCCGAAACAGCGCCTACTCCCATGCTGCCATCAGTATAGATCTGTAATGCATCACACGGGACTTTATGAATAGTCTCCAAAGCAAGCTGCCTAAGATACTCTGGATGATGAGTGCCCTTGTTAGTGTGTGAGGATAATTCGGTGTTAAAAAAGACCCGTTCATAGAACGATGCAGCAACATCCATAGAGCAGGCCAGAGAGACATACTCTACTTCATTATGTAACCATCCCTCGCTTTCAGCATAGCTAAGTGGACTTTCTCTCTTAAGGCGACGATTGTTGTGCCAACTGCGCACAAAACAAGAGGTTCTATGCTGGTCTCCATAACTGATGAGTTTGGCAAAATATTTAGCCAACAGATATCTGCTTCGTAATTTGAGAGGCTGCAAGTCAGCTTCATACAAAACAATATCCCTCGGGCAGCTGTTGCGGAGACCAGTTATGACTCTGGCAGCAGAGAGTTGTACCCTTTCTAGTTTATCAAGGTTGCTAACAGAGGCAACCTGATAGACCTGTACACCATATTCAAGTATAGGTCGAATGAGAGCAATATATGTATTTCGAAGGGTCCGAGCATCCGCTCCCCAGTCTCTGCTAGAAATATATTTTAAAACTTTCAATCTCTGTTTGCCTCTACAAACTAAATTGTTTATATGAGCATGACCAAGAATTTCCTGATCTAGGATGAATCCCAGATATTTTGGATGCTTTTCACAGTTCAGTCGACTGCCCAGTAAATAAATACCAGGCTCATAGTTGTAAAGATGCCTGTTGGTGGTAAAAATACTTGATACAGACTTTGATGGATTAAAAAGGATTTTGTTCTCTGCAGCAAACTTTTCCAGCCGAAGGAGAAAAGAGTTAATTTTGTTTTGAGCACTAATTAAGCTTGCACTGCTGCTCCAGATTATTATGTCATCAGCATATAATCCCATACAGTGATCAGAATTGGCATCAGTCTCTATTCCGGCTATAAATAATGAAAACAAAGTGGGACTCAGTACGGATCCCTGGCTAAATCTAAATTTTCCCGATACGGTGTTTTTAAACTTAACTCTAATATATCTGGCCCTTAGGAAGTCAGCAAGCCAAGACAGAATTCTCCCCCTGATTTTGAATGTGCTGTAAAGTTTGCAAACGAGTTTGTATTTCCAGACCCTGTCGAAGGCTTTCGATAGATCAAGAAAGGCAGCAACTGTGTGATTGGTGGGTCTGAGATTATGGGCATCCCTAACCTTCTGGCTAAAATATAAGACCTGATCCATAGTGCAGTGACCTTTCCTAAAACCAAACTGTTCGGGAGGTATTAAGTTGTTTTGGTCAAGAAAAGTAGAAAGTCTACGCAGGACAATCCTCTCCATGAGTTTGCACGAGATGCTGGTAAGTGCGATTGGTCTATAACTGTTGGGGTCATTAGCCGGTTTGTCATGTTTTCTAATGGGGATGATATGAGGGCTTCTTTCCAATCCCTAGGGAGTTTTCCAGCGTTCCAAGAAGTATTAAAAATATCAAGGAGAAAACGTCTGCCCAGTTGACTCAAGTGGACTAACATTTGACCATGTATTCCATCCATGCCAGGCGATTTGTTAAAATCCAATTCCTGGAAAGCAATTTCCAGATCCATTATTGCGAAATCCTCATTAAAAACGGAATTGCATCCACTGGGATTACAGTGGCTTTTATGAATAAATATCTTAATAAATTATAGCCTATGTGTTATGCTGATGTATAAGCTATATTATTACAAAGTTTTATTAAAATCCATTCAGTTGTTTTTTGCGTGAAAGAGTAATAAACATCCATACATCCAAACTTTCGTGTTTATAATATTAGTAATGATTATATAGATAGCTTCTGCACTAATGTACAGTGTGTAAATCTTTTTTTCCTCTAAAATCGAGACAAAAAAAAGCAAAAGTTTTTTCACAAAAGAATATAAATGTGATCAATTAAGATAGAAAAAAGTACAATCTTTTCCTTATAATCCTAAATATAAATGATTTAAATGCCCCTTAGAATCCCTAGGAAAATCGAAATCCCATTGCCAATCTTCAGTCTCGAATAGTAGACACTCACTGCGTGGTTCATTTCTTCCAAATATTTTAAAAAACACACGCTCCCTCAAATTCCAAAATCTCACGAGTGCACTTCCTTTGGAAAGCTAGCGCACATAGAAATGAAGGAGTATTTTCTACATTACAGGTTCCTATCCTCTAATTCAGTTAATTATATTTTTAAAATAATTGTTGATATTTTTTTGTCTGAGACAACTACATTTCAACAAAACTTTAAGAAAAAATTGGTATTAATTATTGTATCGTTTCAAATTTTTTAATTTTTTAAAAACTATTCGCATGCCCCTGTTACAATAAGCCGTGCCATATTGTGGCACGCATGCCGTAAGTTGGCCACCTCTGCTGTAAAGAGACACAAGGACAGAGCGGCGACGAACTTGGTAATTTTGAACCTCGGTCAAGTGAAGAGAACCTTATCTGGCACCCTATTTTCCAAACTATTACATTACGTCAACGGAGGACAGATTTGACGTACATCGGCCCCTCTACACTGAGTGTCTTCAGCGGCACTACATTGATTATGATAACTTATATTTGTATTATAATATTTTTCGCATCGGATATTTTTTACAGATAATTTGCAAACAATAACTCTGAATCACTATTAGCAGTGCCGGATTACTTATTATGTGGAGAAGCAATTGCCTATGGACCCCACTCTTTTTAGGGGCCCACACGAGGGTGTTTTGTTTTCTGTTAGTGCTCCGAAAATCAGGATACAGGGCCCCGAGAATTCTACTGCCTACGGGTCTCCATGTCTTTCACTACAACACTGACTATTAGTAGAATCACTGTTCACAGATATAATTAAGTTTTGGTTTTCCCGTATTTCATCAACAAGTCCATCGATTTGCCAAATCTCTTCTTTCTTGGTTACATGATTAATACAAATCGTCTAATTTTGAATTGATATCTAATCTACACCTTTTATAAAAAGATCCTTTACTTATTAAGTATAATACGAGGGCGGTCCAATAAGCACTTAGCCTACAAATAAAAAAACAAAATTTTTGGAAAAAATACAATTTTTTTAAAAATATAATCTCTCCTTTTAGTTTGATACACTTGATCCAGCGATGCTCCAACTTCTTTAACCCGTCTGAAAAAAAGTTTTCTCGAGGTCTGCAAAGTAGGCCTCCGTGGCGGCGATTACTCCATCATTCGAGTGAAATTTCTGCCCGGCGAGTGACTTTTTTAAGTTAGAGAAACAAAAAGAAGTCGCACGGGGCCAAATCTGAAGAATATGGTGGATGGGACAGCAGTTCGTAGCCTAATTTGATCATTTTAGCCATGGCGAGTGCTTAGGTGTAAGCCACTGCATTGTCGTGGTGGAAGAGCACTTTTTACTTCGCCAAATGGGGCTGTTTTCTTTTTAATTCGGCATCGAATCGGTCCAATAATTTGACATAGTACTATCCTGTGACCGTTTTGCTCTTCTCCAGGTAGTCAATGCATATCACACCTTGCGAATTCCAGAAAACGGTGGCCATCACCTTTCCGGCCGATGAGACAATTTTCGTCTCCTTCGGAGCAGGTTCACCGGGTAAAGTCCACTGTTTCGACTGTTCCTTGGTCTCTGGTGTGTACCAGTGGATCCATGTTTCGTCGACGGTCACGTAACGACGCAAAAACTCCTTCGGATTGCGCTTAAACAGCGCCAAACACTGCTCTGAAGGGGTCACACGGTTGTGCTTGTTATACAGAGTGAGCAAACATGGCACCCATCTTGCCAACAGCTTTCTCGTACCCAAGATTTCATGTAGGATATGCACCACGGGGTCTTTTGAGATGCCTACTATCTCAGCTATCTCGCACATCTTCAATCGGTGGTCTGCCAAAAAGAGATCGTGTATTTTCGTCACGTTATCCTCCGTGATTGCTGTTTAAGGGGCACCTGGGCATGGCTCATCAAAAACCGACATGCGAGGGCGTTGAAATTCGTTGAACCAATATTTGATGGTCACTATCGAAAGAGAAGAATCCCTTTACACTGCATCCAAACGCTATTTTATTTCACTGCGTGATTTCTCTTCCAAAAACAAGAATTGAATCACCAAACGATGTTGCTTCTTTTCCATTTTTTAAAAAAAATCGACGGACACGCTTGCTTTCGCACGCTCTCAAACCAGAACTACTTGTCCGATCCGGCTGAAATTTCGTCAGTAGCCGTCTACAGCAAGGCACTACACTATAGTGCATTTCTCTTGCGATAGTGGCACTATCAGGCAGTGAGGCTAAGTCCTTATCGGACCACCCTCGTAGTCTTATTTTCTCTTGCAACATGTCCTTTTATTTGGCTCAATATCATCTCATTGGATTGCGCTCGCAGTGATTAGGGGGCAGCCTTAAAACTTCATGGCCAAATTTTTCTGCGATTTCTTCTATTCTATAACTATTATACAAATGTTTTGTTTGGTTGCTTCATTTTCGAAGTCGAGAATAAACATTCAATAGGTTTCTTCGGCCATCACTTCTGATTGAGTTTCCGCGCTTTGATGTCATAAACAGGAAGGTTGGTGACGTTCTATTTTTAGACATGTTTAAAAAGTCTAAGAAACTACAAGAAAAAAGATATCAGAATAGTAGGTATGAAAAAGAGCGCAAAGCGAATGGTGTAGAATTGGCGAGGGAACAAGTTCGCCAACAATGATATCTCGAAAATCGGTTTCTAGCCAACTTGAATTCCATATAGTGGTTGTTTTCCCAGTATTCGTTCGCTTTTATTAAAGAATAAATATTTGAGATGCGATTAACCTAAAATATATCCTAAGGGGTTTCAGGGGTATTAACTTTTTCTGGAGGATTGAAAATATAAACAATATTCAAATACATATAACTCTTTTAAATCAAAATTAAATAATTCAAATCTTTTACACATTATTTATAAAGGAATGAGGCTTCAGAAAAGTGTAAAATGTTAAAAATATAATCATAATTTTAAAAGTATAAGCATATGAAAATAAAAATTTTTTTTATAAGAAATATTAATTAAGTTTTACTGCACGCATGCTATTTTCAAAAGTGTTAGCTTTAATCACTAGCAATAAGTTGATTTATAAGTTTAAATGTATTCTTATTACACCGTAGTAAATTTAAATAAATAGAATAATAAATTATATTTTTAAAAAATAAAAAAAAATTATATTTTTAAATTTTTTAAAAAAAATTTCAATATTTTTCAAATATTTTGAAATACAAAAGACATATTATTCTTAATTTACTAGGGCTTAAAGTGAATGATACATTTTATAATTCTATAAAGTCTTATGCATCAATGCCTACTATTTTAGAAAATAGCGTGCGCTCAGTAAAACTTAATTAATATTTCTTATAAAAACTTTCTTATTTTCATATGCTTATAATTTTTAAAATTGATTATATTTTAAACATTTTACACTTTTCTGAAGCCTCATTCCTTTATAAATATTGTGTAAAAGATTCAAATTATTTAATTTTAATTTAAAAGAGTTATATGTATTTGAATATTGTTTATATTTTCAGCCCTCCAGAAAAAGTTAACACCCCTGAGACCACTTTTAAGATCACATTTTTGATAGTATATGACATTTCTTGCAAATATCTATACGTTGTAACACTCCTTGTCTACCCTGTGACCTGGTTAAAGGTGTGGGAGGAAGTGAAGGGCGACTCGACATGATAACTTCTAATTTTCTATTCAGCACACTAATTAACTCAAAAACAAATCAATTAATCAGATTAAATAAGATGTTTCCAAGTAGAGAGCAGAGGGTTTGTGAGGAGAGTCGCGTGCTTGGAGAATACTTCTAATAAATTGTGATCCACTTTTTATGAATCAATCTTCTACTTCAATATTTGATTTAAACTGTAGTTATGTGACTAATTGTCACTTAAATCTCTTTATTAATTTAAATATCAAAACTCGCTATAAATATGACTAATACTTGAACTGTAGATAGCCTTCTTATCTTCTGCTTCGTAATGTTTCCATCTCTTGTTAACTTCAATTAAATAAAAATTTTCCTCTATTTAACTATCTATCTCTTTATATCTCTAACTTTCTATCTCTCTTCGATCGCACTGACTTACTAACTCTCTTCCATCTATCTCTCCAACTCATATCTCACTTTATCTAACTCCTAGCAAGCAAACTTGAATTATATATATAATGGACTGAATCTGCATATCACGGTTACTTCTTCAGAAAAGGGTAGTTGATGTTCATAGCCCAAAGATTTCCTAAGAGGGTTTATGGAAGGACGCGTATAGATCTGTCAGAACGTTTGCTTTATTTTAAATTCCAAAACAGTCTAGAACTATTTTTTCAAGTGGATTGATACATTTCCTACTTTTTCCAACGTCCGAAGGTAGGCAGTCACCTTAAGGTGGAATGGAGTATAAACTCGAGTGGATGACACTTGATGTTAATACAGCTTTTTCAAATATCAATTCATTAGTTAAATTTAATTAATGAATAAATAGTAACAAACAAAAATAGTAGTTCAACACCATATATAAAAAGGAAAATCGTTCGTTGTGTCCCTGCTAGCGCAGTGAAAAAAAGCGCGCTATATTTCTATTTCAACAGTCGTGGGTTTGAATCCTACCTGGGATGGCCTAATTTCTGAGAATGTGATTTATGAATGAATAAATAGTAACAAACAAAAATAAAAGTCCATCATCATATGCAGAAAGAAAAATCACACATTCTGTTTTGCCACTTAATGTGATTTTGTCAAATGTATATGTTGCCGTTAAAGTGTGAAATCTGTAATTCCATAGAATGACTAGGTATTTCCTGACAAAAGTATTAACTATACCAGTCAGTTAAAAGTATATAAAATTATTCAATTCTACGATTTAACTAGGTATTCTACAGAATAACAATTACTTGTTCGTTAAAGTATGAAATACGGCACCCGAAATTCTGAGCAGTTTATATCAGCTTTCTTCTTACACTCAACAGCCTTTTGCACTTGGCAAAATTAAATACGAGAAATTTGTTCATGTGCTTTGGATTTTACTCGATTACTTTTATCCTTTAAAATAAACTTCATTGGTAATGTAATTCCTGTATGTCCATTGTGTCATTTATGGGACGGAAAAATTCTTTCGCTGATATGCGTACTTAAGTGACCATTTATTCTTTGATTCAAAACGGGACATTATTTTGCTTAGGTATAACTTAAGGGTTTTTTTTTTTTTTTTTTTGCTTAGGTTTGCTTTTAACAGGTATACATTGAAAAAAAACCCCACTTTTTTAAAATTATTTATTCAGAAAAAGTTAGCTTAAAAGTTACGAATTAAAAAATATACCCCAAATGTTTAGAAAAATTTATATTTATCAGAGGAACAAATTTGCTTTAATATAGCTGGTGAAGATTTTAAGTAAGAATGAAACTCTTGGAACGTTTTTTTTTTTTTATATTCACCTTAATTATCAACATCACTTTTGAACTGAAATTACTAGTTGAGTTTTCTCAGATGGTCCACAATTTGTTCATCATAGAAAATACTCCTTCTACAGGAGCATTTGTAGCAGACAAAAATAAAATATATTCAAATAAAATAGAAAAGTTTTCATGCTGTAGATTGTTGGCGTGAAAGTGTTTGAATACTTCCACCCAACGAGTTTCCGTGGAAACATTTGGATCATTTTTATTCGGTTACTTTTTGCGATGTGATGTAGTTGGAAATTAATGAAAATTCGTCAAAAACTTCTGTATCTTTATTACAGTCAATATACTCCTTTTCAATTAATACATCCAGAGATTTTTGAACGTCTTCCCATGCGGGACCTTTTTTAAATCTGTCCAATAAAATATCTCCATTACTTTGGCAAGAAAGCAAGTTCACTGCTCCAGATATTCAATTGCTTAATTTATAAAATTCTGTAGCCGTCCTTTTCACAAACTCTTCCATCTATATAAGTACCATTATCTTTTGATTTCTCCATTAATTGACGGACCGTAAATGGAAGAGACTGATTGGTCGGTTTTTGAGTCAAATTATTTTTTAGTTGATTGATTTCTTTTGCAGCTTTCAGAGTTTATTTCGGGGACTCCTATACATAAAAAGGGACAGTCCTGTTCAAAACGGGACATCTGGTCTCGTTATGCATACTGTAAGTACATCTATACGCAATGACATCTAAGAAATTAAGCTTTAATTAACCAAATTAATTGAGCGTCAGTGAGTACATAAGTAGGATATTTTTCAAATTTGTATCCAAAAAGTACATTCATTTCATTTTTATTTGTATTTTTGCTTTGCTTTTCTGAATAGTAATTTAAAAAAGTAACAGTTAAAAGAGGACAAAACGAAATCGCTACTCTTAAACACAGCAGCATACGACAATGAAAATAAGATTGATGCTGCCATCTAGTGTGAAGCTGAAAAGATAATGATTATATATGTAATACATTTATATGTAATACATCTATCGTTAACTGTTAAATTATTTTTCCTTTACTTTTCTTCTGATGAAACAACAGGAGAAATATATTTTAGCCTAGATTTTGATTTACTTGTTTGTCTTCTTCTATTATACTTTTTAAATATAAATTTGATTCTTTTGAAGCATTTTGGTGTAAGTAAAGCATTTTGAAATAAAGGTACTTCAATTGGATAAATGCTAAAGTTATGGCTATAGAATAGTTGAAAAACTGAAATTTTAAACGTAAATTTTAATGGGAAATTTAATTCGAGCTTTAATAATAAAAGTATATAAGTAATTATTTAATAATATATTTAAATTAGAGAGGTATATTTTAGACGTTATAATTCTTGTGAAATAGCTCAACTTATAAATTCAAAAATAACAACTATCATAAAATGTTGGTTATATAATACTTTGGGAGCATAAGATACAAGTTCAGTGAGAAGATTAATTCATTCAAAATACCGAAAATTTTTCAATAGCACACTAGACAGCTCAATCACTGTTCTATTCAGTTTTCTATATTTATAAATTATTCTGAGGAACAGAGGCGTATTAAGATAGTTGGAGGCCCCTGGCGGTAAAAGGTTTGAGGCCCATGGGCCTAAGAGTCGAAAAACTAAAATGGTGAAAAGCGTCGTTTACTTTAAATTCTCAAAATAAAATGCATTGCCATAATAAAACTCATCGGCTAAAGAAAAGTCTTAACTGTATATAAAAAAAAATTAAAAACCTAACTTAAGAGCTTACAGTTTTGCGATACAGTTTGATTTCTCTTTGGCAAATTCATCCATTATTTTTACCCTATCTATTGGGTCCAAAATATTTTATTCTGTACATAATATGGCTATGTTGTTCAATTTGTCTTTTATCCCATAGTATTTCTTAAATTATTTTTAACACGTCTTAAAACTAAAAAAGATCATTCACCTGATGCATTCGATATCGGTATTGTTAAAAATATTTTCATTTCTACATTAGGATTTCTCTTGCACCTCCATAAATTGTATCTTTGTTTTCTTTTCATTTCTTGTTCCAAGGTGGCGTGGTTGGTTTGTCGCTGGCCTTTGCACTCATCAAGCTTGGGGCCCCTACCAGAGCTGGGGGCCCCTGGCGGCCGCCAGGTCCGACACCCGCTTAATTCGCCACTGCTGAGGAATGCAAAAAAGTGGTAATATTTTTTGTTTATTACATATGTTGATAAAGATAGATGGCAGATTGTGTGGCTTTATCGGCTCCTCTAATCTTCAATTACTTATGAGGATATATTTATAATTGCAACCCTACTATTATTAAATTTCTTTTGATACATAAGAGAGGGTAAGAGGAACATTTAAAAACACACGTGTTGCATTGACTTAACAGGATGATTTAGAAAGAAAAAAAAATAAAATTTACAATAAACAATACAAATGAAGAGCACATTTTTTAAATTCCTACTATTAGTCTCACTCTCCCTCTCTGTATTTATTTATATACATATATTTATCTTGTTCAAATTTTCAATCGAAAATAAAATGCTTTCTATTCGTCCAATCAAGTTCAAATAAAATTTTTAAAACTTGTACAAGATGACACTGGATGTTAATAAAGTTTTTTTAAAATATTAGTTCATTAACTACTGCTTAATTAATTAAATTAAATTAATTACCGGTTTTTGATACCAATTTACATTTGTCTCCATTGTTGTAACAATGTAACTGTTAAAACAGTGACAAAAGTTGACTTCGAAAACCGGTTTTTCAGTCAAACTAGCCATTGTTACAACAATGCAGACAAATCATGCTCTTTCAATATATTACATAGCAATATTTATGATAAAAGAGGTGATTTTAGTTTTAGCATTCTTAAAGTGCCTTACTGGAATTCCAACATTATATCAATATATAGAAATACTAGCTGAAGTACCCGTTCTTCGCACGGGTTAAATTTTTAAAAAAAATAAAATTCAGCTTTTTTTTGCAAACGAGACATATTTTAAAGAGGATTGAGCCATTACATGGCAGTGCATCCGAAAGTTAAAAATTTTTTTTTTATGAGTGTTCACATTTAAATTTTGCTTAACAATAAATAATGATTTCATAAAAACATATTTGAATGTAAGAGAAAATTAACACATGCTAAAAGTTTAAATAGGAATGAAAATAAAAATAAATATAATAGAAAAGTAATAATAGTAGCATATTTCTGCTATGGGAACTATGAGTAAAATAACATGAAATATATAAATCAGAAGAAAAAATTAATTATGATAAACCATTCTACTAAAATACTATTATAAATAAAATATTAGGAAGCCTTCAATTGGAAAAAAATTAAATTAGTACAAACTAAAATTTAAAACCACACCTAAAATAAGCCTATATTGTAATAAATTATTATATTAAATTCACTGCAGCATTAAATTACATGAGGAATGCATGTAATACTATCCAACATCTACATTACATTTAATATAAAATCTAGATGTAATACAATAGTGAAAAAATTAAATTAGTAAAATCCAAAATTTAAAAAAAAACTCATCAAAAACAGAATTAAAAAAAAACAATTATGAACCTAATGAGAGAAATAATAAACCTTATTGATAAAAAATTAATTTTTAAACAATAATTTTTTGCAATATTTTGATTAAAAATATTTGTTATTCAGTCGCAAAGAACAAATGAGAAAATACAATGATAAATAATTAGTGATCATTGAAATATATCATATATGGATAGGAAGATTCGTATAAATTATACGATCTTCATAAAACTGAATGAGGAACATATCAGAAGCAAAGTTAAACCGTGATGCCATGAGAAGTAAAATCGAATCAGCAATGAATTTTAAAAAAATCCTAAGAGAAATATCAGAAAATTGAATCAAGCTGCATCCTTTTTTCACAAACATTTTTCGATCACAAATAGTATAAATAAATTTAAAAATTTGAAGATTGTCAGAAGCAAAATTAAGCCACGATGCCATGTGACAAAAAATATGATAAACATTGATCAGCATCTGATGCGTTTTCCTGTAATGATGAAAACATGGTATTTGCTGATAAAGGAAGAAAAACAATAACCTTTCCTTTCAATAAAAAAAAAGCCATAGAAATGTATGCATATGTATAAAATCTTCAAAAATCTATATGAAAAAAAGATTGTCAGAAAAAAAATTAAACCATGTGTCAACACAACAAAAAATTGCATTAAATCAGAATTTTAAAGGGCAAAAGAAAATTACTTAGTTATGCATTCTATCACATCAATAGCTTCTGTGAAGATCTTCTTGATGAATAAAGTTAACTATCTTTCTATGAGATCAAAAGATGAGTACTTATCAGTTATAAAAACTATGAGGCCCCCCAAAAAAGCAACATGTAGAAAATATACCAAAATGCATTTAATAACATGTTTGATAAAAATGGAAGGTAGTTTTTTTATAAATATGGCTAATCTGTTTATAGCAAATAGTTTAATTTAGTACTACTTTTTTTTTGTTTAATTCCATTGCCTAAAAAATCCACTGATATTTGCGTTCATAAATGAGCAATTATTATCAGTATTATTGTCACCGCAGCCAAATTGGCAACTCATGAATCACACCATTTTCTGCCAAAATCCGACTGTGTGTGTGATTGGTTTTTCACATATAAAATGTTAGAATCTTCATTGTTTTGACATGAAGGTGTGATTTGTTTGGCACCAATTTTGCTGCAGTGATGCTAGTACCTTATAATCTAAAGATTCACAAATCATTTTTTGGCTTAAAAACTATTTTTTGAGTCACAGTGATTAATGTAAACTACAACAAAAAGCAAGAAATTTAAAGTTTAGAAAATAAACAAATATAAAACTGTGTGTCACTAACATACAAATTATAGCAATTTATATTAAAATATCTAAAACAGAAAAATTAAGCCCTAATTTTGATGAAATTACCATAACCAGAGCTCTGAACAAACAAAACACTCCCAGAATCTCTTAAACATGAAAAATTGAAACAGAAAGAAAGTAAACATAAATATATATGAAGTAACCTCACATATAGTAGAAATTATGACATTAATTCAAACCAAGAAGCAACCTTAAATATAAAAATGAAGGTCTAATTTTGAGTAAACTACCACAAACAGCTCAGAACAAAAAGAAAACATATCAGAAAATCTCATACGTAAATAAAAATTCGTATTCTTACGTATTAGCAGCACCACAACCAAACCGGCACTAATCAAATCACGCTATATCCCACCAAAATCTGACTTTTTTTCATATAAAAACACCTAAGAATCTTAATTGTTTTGATATCAATGAGCGATTAGCGTGGCGCTAATTTGGCTGTGATGACACTAATATTATAAGTATCATAAATTCTAACTTAAATCACGATATTGGCACTCTGATAATCCCAATTAGTTTGAACGGAATGTCATTTTCTATGGTACTTACATATTATCGCAACCTATTGGCGACATTACATGAAATGAAGCATATGGTTGTCAACTAAGCGCATACAACACATGAGCTCAGAAAAAAAAGAATAGGTCAGAAAATCTTCTTTATAAATAAAAATTTGTATTCTTATGTATTAACATCACCACAGTCAAAATTGGCACCACGTAAATCATGCTATTTCCCACCAAAATCTAATTGATCTTTCTTTTTAAAAGAAAACACATAAAAATCTTTGATGCTTTGATATCAAGGAGTGATTCGCATGTCACCAATTTGGCTGTGGTGACGCTAAAAGTATGCAAGACGTACCGGTAAAGTTTACTGATATTTAAGCGATGATTTAGTTTGCAGCTTTACTTACTTTGGGGCTGACTACCTTCTGTTGTGATATCAAGTCACATGAATTGTAGATTGATACCACCAACATTCAGGTTAGCAAGAATAAGGAAAAGCAACTGTGCAAATCCAAGGTCCTTACAACTGTTTAGTACCAAAATATGTACATATGTTTTTGCATTGTTGACTCTAAAAATAACATAAAGTTAATAAACATAGGGGAAGCAAAAATTTTACAGATAGAGCAGAAAAGTTTAAAGATGTAATCAGGCTTATAGTACAGCTAAGATTAATCAACATAAAATGAAATAGAACAGTTAATGGGAAGTAAGTATCTTTAAAAGTGGCCACAACAATTAAAATAGTAGCTTTAATAGCCTTAGGCATTGCAAGATGGGTACTTTTTCTATTGCACAATCAGCATGCATTATTACAAATCACAAAAGTTGATAAGAAAAAATTATAAACAAAAATTATACAGAGATACATGAATTTAATACGGTGGCGAAACTTTAGTATTGTCCACTAACGTTGGCTGGCTAACAATCCATCTGATGTTGATATCCCGTCACACAATTTTCGGCGCCAAAAGTTAAGCGAAGAACGAAATCCCATCGCCTTAACTACCAGTATACTTTAACGGTACATAGTGCCCAATTTTTTTTTAAAGTACGGAAAAGGATTAAATACGTTGTGAATAAAATACAATTCACATTTCAAAACACTGAAAATCTACTGTTATCGAAGCCAATCGGAAAAATAAAATTTAGAAAACACATTTTTTGACAACAATTTTTTAGAAAAATAAATGTAATTCCTACTCAAAGAGCTGAAAAAACGAATAAATACAACCATAAATAAATATATTTACAGTAAAATGTGCTAAAATCCCCTCCAAAACTGCTCAAAATATTAATTTTCACAAAGTGAAGACTTGACAGAGCTGATGACGTCATATCTCCATTTAGCTGAAAAATCGCATAAAAATTGAAGTTTAAAAAAATCTAAAGCAAATTTCGAAAAAAACTCTTCGAGGTTAATAGCATAACAACCTATAGCTTCTACATGCCAAGTTTTATACTTCTGGGCTGCTTAATTTGGCCGGAATAGGTGAAACACACACACAAACTCTTTCTTTTATATATTAGTATAGATTATGACATTAGTTTACAACCTTACATATAGTAGAAACCTTAAATATAAAAGTCTAATTTTGACAAAACTACAATAAACAGCTCAGAACAAAAAGAAAATGTCAGAAAATCTCATATGTTAATAAAAATTCGTATTAGCCCTCCTTTGTGTTCTTAAGTATTAGCATTACCACAGCCAAACTGGCACTAAGCACACACACAAATCACACTATATCCCAACAAAATCTGACTGATTTTTTTTTCACATAAAAACACAAATACAGAATCTTTGTTGTTTAGATATCAAGGAGCGATTAGAGCATGGCCCCAATTTGGCTGTGATGACACTTGTATGTAAGTATCATAAATTCTAATTTAAATTACGATATTGGCAATCTAATAATCCCAATTAGTTTGAATGGAGTGTCATTTTCTATGGTACTTACATATTACCGCAATTTTTTGCTTCCCCATGTTGTTTATTTTATGTTATTTCTTAGAGTCAATAATGCAAAAACATTTGTTCATATTATGGTACAAAACAGTAGCAAGGACCTTGGGTTTGCACATTTGCTTCTCCTTATTCTTGCTAACCTGAATGTTGGTGGTATTATCAGTCTATGGTTGTGCTTGGGCTACAAATTTTTTTTCAGATACAGCAAAAAGGTTTGAAGAGTGTAATCAAGCTTTTTTGATAATCATAGTACAGCTAAGATAAATCAGGAGCATAAAATGAAATAGAACATTTTATGGAAAGTAAATATTTTTAAAAGTGATTACAACAATAAAAATAGTAGCTTTAGGCCTTGCAAGATGGGTAGTTGTTCCATTACGCAATCAACATGCATTATTACAAACCACAAAAGAAAATAAGAAATAATTTGAACAAAAATTATACACAGTTACACAAATTCAATACGGTGGATAAACTTAACTTGATTACAATCCATCTGAGATTCATATCATGGCACAGGTTTTCGGCGCCAAAGTTAAACTTAGAACCAAACGACATCGCCTGAATATTAGTAATAACTACACTTTAATGGTATATATTACCCCATTCCATCAGAAAAGAATTATTATTTAGTCTGAAAAGGTTGTATAAAAAAAACTTACTTTTTTTTTAAAGAAATGAAAAAGATATAATACATTGGAAATCAAATGCGAAAATATCCACTGTTATCAAATTAGTGTTGCCAATCAGAAAAATAAAATTTAGAAAAACATTTTTTTAGGACCATTTTTTCGAAAAACAAATGTAATTCCTCCACAAAGAGTTAAAAAAATGAATTTATACAACTAAAATAAATATATTTACAGTAAAATGTGCTAAAATCCCCTCCAAAACTGCTCAAAATATTAATTTTCGCAAAGTTAA
>BMAO01039569.1:0-46987 GCA_019973975.1 Trichonephila clavata
CATGATCAAGTAACGAGGACGACCTCTGAGCTGACCTCAAGAAATCGAAATGTATTGGATAGCAATCTGATATATTTTTTACACTAAATGAATTTTTCATTCACCTTTCTAATAATTCCTAACTCAAATGGAGATATATAATCATTCTAAAATTTCCGACCAAAATACTAGATATCTCGCAGTCGGCAGTTTTGGTACACGCGCTTACTTCGAGATATCTTGTAGTTAACAGTGAACGGGTTACATCTTCATTACAGTCCCTGAAAAAAATTTAGTATCAACTTTTTAAACTTATGGATCAACGAATGAATTTCATAGAATTACTATAATTCAAGAAACGAAAAACACTTTAAAATAAAATGATTTGCATAAAAAAATGAAGAATTACATCATTTTAGAGCTTATTTGTAAGACATGATAAAGATGGATTGAAGGATTACTTTTCAATAAGTAGTCAATATTTATCAGTAAAGTATATCGTAAAGTATAGCAGAGCATTTTAATTCAGCGATAGCTTTCTGAAAAAGTTTAAAATATTGTTAAGGTCATATCTATATTCCCTGAGCGTACTCTTTAATGCATAATTTTAGGATATTTACCATTTATTTTGCTGTAGGAAATTATTATATTTATTTATTAAAAATTTTAATTTAACGTAGATGTTTTTTTCATTTACATAGCGTAAAAGAGAAATTCTTGGGAATGCACCGAATTAAAAATTGTTACTTTTTCACGTTATTTTTCTTATCAATATTATTTATATATTATTCTTTGAATAAAACGAATATTTTTTTTTAATATTTAACTAATATTATTAAAACTATTTTTTTTATAAAAAATCATTTATGTATATCCATATAGCGAGAGTGAATGCATACGCATTAAATTCTTGTCATATTATAACATTACATTTCCATAGCGTTTTTTATTAGAATCCTTAATTAAGACAATAAAAAGGTGTTCAATTATATATATAGCATTTGAATTACCACGCCAAGTTGTTTTTCTGTGACGTCTTTTAGTTCTAAACATAATGCACAGATGGCAGCACGAAATATAACTCTACAATTGGTAATGTGGTTCTGAAATAATGTGTGTGCGGCTGTTATACTATTCTTCAGATAATTTATTCTTAATTATTACAATTAAAGAATATGAGTTCTTTCCGGGGAAAAAAAGCATTAAAAATTTCAATTCGTTTTGGTTCTATTCTATCAACGACTGAAATCCAAAATCTAGCAGTATTCTTCTTTATTTAATGCTTAAAAATTATTAAAAATTTGATAAAAATATTTTTTTAAGTTTTAAATAGCCAAAGTTAAAATTTTTTATCCTTATAAAACATATTCTTAGTATAATACAAACACACTGCACAAATATTTAAACCGATTTTCATTAGGATTGTTTAAAAACTGTAGATCAAAGAAATTTGTATTTGATAATTTGTTGGTAATTTTCATCTTAAAACATGTTAAGAAGGAAGTCAAGTTAAGAAAGCAAGTTTTTTAAACCAACAACAAGAAAAATTAAAGAAAAAAATTCTTTAAAAATAAAGAAAAAAAGTCATAATTTAAAAAAATATTTTAAAAGATTAATTTTTTAAATAAATATTTGATAAAGTTATATAATTGGATTTATTTAATTTTGTTTTCTCTACGAACTGCATATCAACGCAGCCTCGGCCTCTTTCGTGCATTAATTTTGTTAAGTATATACTAAATTTTAATTCTACAATCAGTGTCTATTGTAAAAGTGCTCAAAATATCTTTAGTTGTTACTTATCAAGCTGCATAAGGTCTGAGTTTTATAAAACTGACTATTCACGTTTAAATAAAAGAAAAAACCTGAACTCATACGATAATTTTAATTAAAAAAATTTTAAAAATAAATTCATTAAAAAATAATGAAAAATAGTACAAAATAATATAAAATAATTCAAGTAACTTAATAATATTAAAAAAATGAATTAATTTCACAGAAAATAGCTCCTAATTTTATATTCAATGTATTAAAATGGAAAAAAATATTTAAATATAAGCATTTTTATTGATAAAGTTCTTTTTCAGCTTGGATTCCCCCTCACTATCACAGCTCAAAAATATCAGGTGTCATTTTGTCTAGAAAACTTTTAGATTATTTACTAACAGGGTATGTTAAAAAAAAACTGGTAGTCTCCAACATATTGTTCCGAAATGCCATACTTTATACAAGAGATACGATGCTTAACTTTCGCGTCGGGATAATTACTGTCACGTCTAGATCAAATGGCAAAGATGGGTAAGTACTGGTTTTATTTTCATGCGTTTCATACATTGTTAACCAGATTTTGTTTTAGACGGGAACCTTCTTTCAAAAATACGTATTTGCATTAATATAACAACGCACAAGCAAAAACTGGCACTTGATTTAAAAGCTTTTACATAAAACAATGCACAAAGAAAAAAATATTAAATATAATTTAAAAGGAATTTTAACAAATTATCATCCAATAACTGAATTTGAAATTATGAATAAGGGGTATAGCAAATTCTCCTCGTACAGAGCTATCGTACAGAGTTTACAATGAACACTTATGACAGTTTTCGTCATATCTATACTCATATCCAAATTAAGGTCAGAAACATGCGTTTCGTCAATTTTAAAATACCTCAAGAAAAACTGATAGAAATTGTATTTTATATATTTTTAAGAACGGTAGTACAATTCCGACCTACTGTTTAAGAAAAGGTGTTGTTTAGCGTTAGTTTTTGCAGAATTACTGGATTGAAACCGTTCAAGAACATTGGAAGTTTGCCTCCAATATTGTGAATATTGCATTAAAATAAACAAGTTAGTCTAATTGCAGTAAAAATGACTTTTCATAATCGTTTATATTATTTCTTGAGATAGAGGGCCGTTGGCAGGTTTACAGCCAACCAGTCTCAAGCGTAAGTAACTCGAGGGGTATAAGTGGCCTGAAAGTGGTTTTTCGGTTATGGAATCATTGCAAACAAGTGGTACTGTCACCAGGAAAATCGTTCAAGGTCGCCACTGAGTAACAAAACCTGCGCAGAATCGTTATTTGGCATTAAGCGCATTACGACTCCTCATCTTATTTGTGACCTTGCCGCTGTGTATGGAAGAAGAATTTCCAGGTAAAGAAGCTTGCAGAGACTGACCTTTATGCCCGTTGCGCAGTCGGTTGTGTCTCTTTGCCTGCAACAAGCAGGAAAGACTGCATATTGAGAAACTGAAAACATCAGTTCTGGACACTACAAGAATGGTGGCGAGTTCTTTTCAGTGATGAGTCGAAATAAAACGGACGAAGTGATTCTCTTCGAGTCTTCACCTGGAGAGAACTCACATCCACCTCTTCTGTGAAACAAAAATCGGCAGATTTGATGGCAAAAGAATCCTTGTCTGTTGTGGCATAATGTTGGGCAGTCGTACACCATTGTACGTTTTCGACGTAGGCGACAACTCACAGCGCTATAGGGATGAGATTCTGGAAGCCTAAGTGAGGTTTTTCTGGGTGCTATGACCCTGGACTACATTTTTATGGACGATAATGCGTGGGCACACCGAACTCACATTGTTGATGAATTTCATGAAAGAGTGGGTATTCGCCATATGGATTGACCCTGGATCTCTCCGGATCACAATTCTATTAAATACGTTTGAGATGGTACAGGAAAGGCCATTTCTCAGTGTAGCTCTAATTCCAGGACCCCACCAGGGAATAAAAGTTCCACTTTGGGAAAAATGGGCTCTTTTGAAACAGATAATTATTGATACCCGCATAAACAATATGATTGCTTGTTGCAAGGCTTTTACAGCTGTTCACAGTGATAAAATATAAGACAAATTTTTCCCAAGTAAAATTCCTTATCTTTAATTCGTGCTTTTCCATTTTTTGATGAAACCTTTATTTTAATTTAAGGTTAAAATCTTTTCTACATTGTTATGTTATGTTCTTTCTCACATTGTAACATGTCTCTATGCCAAATTTCGTGGCAACGCACTAAATAGTTCACCTGTTTTCACAGATTTTTTTCAGAGATTAATTTTGGACATGAGTATAGTTCAAGATTATATGCCACCAAGAAAAATTAATTTTTATGCAAAAATGTTCAAATGATTTAAACATTATATCAATTTTTCAACGCTTAAAAAGTGAACCCTTTTCCCCTGACTTTAAATAAACTGAAGGTTAAACTGCCCATAGAAATTTTGATAGGTATTTGTTACGATTAAATGTAGTGACCAGTGGACTTAGTGCTGATGGTGATGCTAATAAAAATGTACTGTAGATTTCTTCGCACTGTAGATTACACGCACGTGCCAGATATGCATTAGGGAGGATTTGAAATGTTTCTTTATTTGCTAACTTTTATTTTTCTGATATAGAAGAATATTAAAAAGTATCTCCATATTGAGCAAATTTGTGTTTCTTTGTCATTTTTAGTTTTTTTTCTTATGCTTTTTACTTTTAATGTAAATTCCATGTAATATTGCGTGGAACACGAGGTGTTTATGAACAATACAAAAAAGAACAAAAAGATTCATGCTGACAACATATAGTGCAGATAATTATATCACATTTTTTTAATAATATATACATATCAACAGATCAAAACTGTCCCAAGTCAACAGTTTGGTAAAATTCGATGGATGATGGATTAACAATTACGGATTCATTGGCAATAGCTCTTTTGTTAATGAGTTTCTTCACTAAGCCATTCAGCTTTTTTCCCGTCAAGTTATACTGAAAAAAAAATGTGAAGACAAGATGTTAACATTTATATAAATAGCTATAAATATGCTGTACATATACATTTACAGTAAATATAAGAAAAAAAACTATAAAGAGAATGAACAAAAAATTTAATAAATTCAATACTAGTATATAGATCAGCTTTTCTCAAACTGTGGGTGAGTGAGTGAGTGAATATTAACGTCCCACTGTTCAGCTACACGAGGGCTTTTGGGGACGGTCCGGGTAATTTTGAACCATGGTCAAGTGACGCGGACGACACCTGAGCTGGCACCCCCCTCTCCTAACTACCACACCACACCAACGGGAGGACATTTGAGCTCTCGACAGATTTTACGTGCACACACTCCCCTACACGGCGGGTCTTCAGTGGTACTAGGATCGAACTCACGACACGCCTAGCCACGATCCGATACCTAGACCACTCGGCTACCGCGGTCACCTCAAACTGTGGGACGCACCCCCTTGGAAAGGGTGAGACAACCTTACGAGGGAACCACGACTATATAGAAAGGTCAAAAACAATAGATTATTTAAAAATAATATTAATTTACTGAAAGTAAACAAACAAAATGCATTCTGACATAATAAAAAATAAAACACATATTTACACTAAAATATTACACTTATAAATGTATTAGTGCTACACAATGTACTTCATGATTAATTTAGCAATACTAAGTTAAGAACAAGTTTAATAATTACCAGTGACGCCATGGGTTTGACATATAAAAGTTATTACAAAAAATAGCACTTATCTTTATAATTTGCACTGTTTATAATTAATCCCTCTGCCGATTAAAAGTTACTCGATTTGCTGCCCAATGCCAACCGTTTTCTACGCAGGCGCGCGTATGGGATATATTGGGGAAGGGGAAGGAATAAAAAGAAATAAATCCGTTGAAATATGTATATCCTTCGCAAATATATATATGTATATCGGGCCCGCTAGTGAAATGAGATGAGCAACATTTTTATAACTAACGTCTTCAAACATATTGAATCCAACATGACACCCTTTGGCACGATGTAGACTAATGTTGTGATTTGGAGTATGGTCGTTGGGTTGCAAAAACCTGCACGTATGAAAACTTTCCACTTCTCCAGAAGTTGCTACAGGTTGTGGCACCAGAACGTGTGGTTCATACACGATGATTTACCAGCACCACTTTTCGATTCAGATGCGCAACCAGCTGCATGCTACATATCTCGGGAGGTGGATTGAATGTGACGGATTTGTTGCTTTACCTCCACGTTTCTTGAACCTCAGTCTCTTGAATTTCTTCCTCTTGGGCCACCTGAAATCGTTTATGTATAAAACGCTGATAGCCACACTGGAGAATCTCACTGCATGGATCATCGTTGTTTTATCTATCGCCAGAACACGAGATTTGTTTGTGATCGCATCCGACAATCTTTCGTCCGATGGTGTCGGCTGTACTATAACCTACACGGCTGCAACTTCGAACATTTCCTGTGATAATCACTTGTAGTTGTTTCCTGATGTCTTGCTGTGACACAGTTTTCGAATTGTAGACATGTTTTACATGCAATAAATGTATTTCTTACTTCTTATTGCCCCTTTTCATTCCACTCAACAACACACTCTTCATAACTGTTTTTGCAAATTGCTCCAGCTAAAGGTGATTTGCGCCCCTATGTTATGGTGATTTGTCGTCCTCATAATGCTTACTATCACCCCTTTCAATTTGTCAGGTCGAATTCAACAAAATCCTGTATAATGGATGCCATCAAATTCCGTTCAACTGTAAAGATTGTGCAAAAATGACAAGTTTACATAGCAAAAGTATTCAAATTATAATCGTTATGCATTCAGATTTCACCAGTTACTATTTTACATACAGGGAATTCTAAATTACAACGTAAACAAAAAAGTTCTTGCCGTTTTTAATGACCCAAAAGAGCATGACATACAAACAGCGTAGCCTATTGTTAGTCCTCGAAATAATCACCATCGGCATCCAAGGCCTGTGGTCGTCCTGTTCGAGCTTTATCACAGAGGGACAAATCTCCCGATCTGAATTTTTGAAACAAATACCTTACCGTACGTTTATTGACAGCACTATCCCCAAACGCTTGACATATTTGGTGACTTGATGCAGCGGCTGATAAGACTATTTTGAAGTCGTAAAGTAAACAACCCCGAACGAGCTCCTCCTATACGTCCATTTCGCTTCGCTACTGTACGATTTCCAATTGATGAATGTGAGCAGTGGACCTGCGTTTATAACTGATATTCCTACTCTCGACTGACGGTTTCTTAATCATGCCATACATGAATTTCCATACTTATTCTCACTTCTTTCAATGGAAATGCGCAAATGGCAAGAACTTTTTTGTTTACCTTGTAGATTAATTCCTTTTTCATATTCTTATGAACCAAATAACAATTTCTGCTAGAATAATAAACTGTAACTTGAATACGAATGCATACTTTATATTTGAAAAATTATAATCAAAATATAATAAAAATGTTTAGACGTACCGGTATGTCAGGTGCTTCCAATATAATTTCAGGAACATGTTCATGGGTTAAATGATGAGCAATCGTCTTTTTTATTGCATCTACTACTTGAGATGTAAACTTATGTCCAGGTAGCATCTTGACAAACAAGACGACTCTTTCGTCCATTTCTGAATTGAACTGAGAAACACATACGCTATCCATCAATCCAGGAAAACCTTCCACTTAATTTAAGAAAAACAACATGGCTAATTAACTTTATAAAGCTGAGAAAACTCAATTTGTTATCAGTATTCTTTCCGTGTAAATACATAAAGAATTCTATTAAAATTATGAAATAATACTTACGAGCAAAATAGATATCACCGCAGTTAAATCTTGCTCCCTTTGGATTCATCGTTTCATCACTGAAACAAAAAAAATTAATTACTTTGCAAGATTTAGTTGAAATTAAAATTAATAACATGCAATTCTTTCAGTTTTCTACGGTTTCACTTCATTTAATAAGAAAGAGATTCTATATATGATTAGTGGAATAACACTAGAACGTGTGTCGGAATCAATCGGACACCGGAGACTGTTTAATTTGTTCTCCTCTCCACATTTTTGCAAGGAATTTTAAAAAATTTCGTGACCTTTACTCATTTTCTATGGTGATAACACAGAAAAAGTTTTGTGGTTCTAGATAAATTATGATAATTTTTTCTATTAAATATACCTATAACATATGCTGATATCGTTTCGACACCAGGGCAGTTTAGCACTATAAATAGCTGTCATTCAGCAAAAGATAGTTCACAAAGTAGATACCTAATAAACTAAATTTCCGAAAGTAATATCACACATTTATTTCACCTTGAATGCATTGTTATTGGGTTCACAGCGTAAATCAGTCAGTTATACTGAAATTGTTTTGTCTAAGTGTTTCGTTACATAACATTTGCTTACCTTCTCATAAAAACATTTCCTTTAATTTTCTAACATTGTACAGAGTAGGCACCCTGAAACGATGACTCGTAGAAAAGGGATCTTAAGGCGATATGGTACCATCTTCACAATTTTTTTTTATTTTTAATATTTGATATTTGGTTTTAATTGTATTTTATAAAAGTTAGTATTGTGAATAACAATTCCAAGCAAAATTTTTTTAATTTGTTGCAAAATGTTTGCAAAATTTAAATTTTTTGAACTTATTAAAACATTTTTGTAAATTCCTAAGGCTCTATTAAATATGTCTCTTTTCTTTCGAACATTTTTTCCAAGTACCTAATAATATACTACATAAAACAGTGCATGTGTTTTTTTCTGCTGCTGCTCTTTAATTTTTTATTAATTTTTTTATAGCTAAACTTCCCAATATTCTAAAAAAAACATTAATTTTTATTTTGAAATTTTTTATAAAAAGTACTAAGCATGTTAGAGCTAATTCCATGCACAGTTTCACAAAACATACATTTCAGAACATGTATAAAAAATTTCAAACCCATACTTCAATTATCAAAAAAGACTTAGGGTTTTGAATAACAGTATACGTACAAAAATTCAAAATAGAGAAATATGAGTTTGAAGTTTTCATTCCTGAATACCATGATATAATATTCATAGAATAGTCTGAAACTTTTATGAAATGTTAATTAGCTTAATTAAAACTGCTTACCATAAGAAATTGCAAAATTGTAGAACAATTAAACAGTATGCTGGCACAATGAATTTATAGAAGAAAACGAATGAAAGATCAATATTTCATAACACTTTATCTTAATAATTATTAAAAAAAATAAATACACACACTTCAGAGCTAATTCCATGCTCAGAGTTCATGTACAGCATGTACAAAAGATGTTTATGCCTTTATTTTTTTATTTCCATGATTTTAAAAGCCTTCCCATGTTAAATATTGTATGCGAATGAAAGCAAAATGAAATAGCAATTTATAGATAAAATATATCAAAATCAAAGAGCTGCATCTGTGCATTTGCTTAAATAAATATATTAAAATATTTTAATAATAAAAATGTGGAATTTCACAACATGGGATATACATATATCAACAAAAACAGATATCTGAAATTGGGAGAGTTTTTCTATCCTTGCGGATTAGATTTTTAATTATCTGAGTTATCAAAATGAGATTTAGTATTTGTGCTTTGGGAAAATTCGTTTTGAAGTTTTAAAGTACGCACAATTTTCAAATCTTGACCAAATCCATTTGCTCTCCCCCCCCCCCAATAAACAATACACAAACTAGAATTTTTGCATGAATGGCACAATTCTTTCTTGAAATAATTTGTTACTGCATATATAATGTCAGTCTCATTTACGTGCGGTAGAAAAATAATTAATTCATTTTTTCCAGGCTCTTTTTTAGCAGATGATCTGAAATGTGGGCTTGGTAGTTGCTATCTAGCATCAAATATTGCTCCATAACTTGATAAAAAATGCAGGTAAAGCTTTGAAATTTTGCAGACATGTTTATAAAGATTCGAGGTGTTTCAAATAAGCTAATAAATATTGCTAATTTGTTGCGAAACCTTTTTTAGAATGTATCGGATGATGGTGAGCTGTCTTATTCTAATTTAAATTCCGATGAAGACATAAGATTGAGTGAAAGTGGCTGCGAAGAATCTGAAGGAAATGCAGACGTAATTGGTAATATTCCAGCAAATCCTGATATATATGTCGCTAGAGATGGCACAGAATGGATACCACATAATAGTAATGTTTTTAGAAGATTTGCGACTCGAAATGTTTTGCGACAGTAACCCAACATGCTCCGTGAAACATAATGCCAACGTCAGTTTTTTATGATGTAAAGGGTCATATTATATGATAATTGCTTGGAATAATATTAAAAAGTCTTAAAACTAATCCTACTGAACAGTATTCCTGCAATTATTTAGTTATTACTATTATTTTATATGTTTTATACCGGGGAGGAAACGACACCGGTGAACGTTTAAAGATGTAACATCACTACCGTGGTTAGTGTTAAAAATCACACAGCTAATGGTTAAAATATTCTTTATTTATTGATTAAATATTCACACTCGCTATCAATTAATTATTATACTTTTAAACATACAGCAGAAAAAATGGCTCGTTCAAAGGTCATTCCGGATCTGCAAGGCCATTGCACGGTACCTCCAAACTACATCAATAAATAAATGCTACAGTTCTTTTCTTTTATCAGCTTTCATTCGTCAGTCTTTGAGATCAAGAATTCGAGCAAAACAGTCATTCGGTCCTGAGGGTGCTCTCCCCCAAAACATCAGAATCTTGTTGCACGGTAACATTCGTTAGTCCATCGAGATCAAGAAAGCGAGACATACAGTTCTTCGGTCCTAAAGGCGTTCACCCCAAAAATATCAGAATCTTGATGCGCGGTAACATTCGTTAGTCCATCGAGATCAAGAAAGCGAGATAGGCAGTTCTTCAATCCTGAGGGTGCTTGCCCCCCCCCAACATTAAAATTTTATAGTTTAGCGAGATCAAGAACCAAGAAGAGAGAGAGACCTTCTCCTATTAGGAATTGATCCTTTTTCAACACTAGGGACGGGTCGCTTTCACGCCGTTCGCCAATTTTCATTGGCGGGCTATACATTTGTACACGGCTTACCCCACTTAATTCACCCTCCACTGCTGCAGGTGACCAATTTCTGGTTCCTCTGATCTTGCCTCCAACACGGGGTTATCTCTATCTTGAGGCTATAATTTGTCCTGTCATATTTTCACCGTGTGTTCTTCTGTGACTATACACCTATTCAAATTGGTTACGTCAGTAGGATAGGGGAATCCAACCAAAGGGGCCATAACTCGTAGCTTCCTTCTTATTGACTGCTTGGACAAACATTCGTCTTTAATTCGAGAAAGAAAAGAGTAGCTATTACAATACCATTCTCCAAAACAGTTCTTGCGTTCTCCAAAACGTGTTATGCCCCCGGCGTAAAAGGCGAACTACTGGTGTCTTTTATGGAGACACAATGTCCCATGTAGTCAACTGACCCTCCTTACGTTAATCTTGACATGTATAGATGGGGTGAGTTCTGCCAATGACCCGACAACACAAGGGTAATTGAAATCCCAGACGTTTTAGTGCTAAACTTCTTCTTTTCTATAGCTTTTATTTATTTAAATATCTTAAGAAGAGGACCCATTTTTAAAAAGACCTATCCATTTGTAATTTTTCGTATCCCTTTTCAAATTGAAAATAAAACATTTCTTACAATATAGTTTATTTATATTGTTTATATAAATACAGATTTAATGAATTATCATACTTATTGAAATAATTCAGCACTGTTATCAGATTGCACCAAAAAGCAACCATTCACTAGTTTACCTCTTTAAAAGCTGAAGTAATACTCAGTTTCTGCAAGCGAGGGCTATTTATAGTCTGCGTGGCAGCCTTCCAACTCTTTCTCGAAAAATCTGCTTATGTCATAGATCATGATGTTAAAAGATTTCTTCAGTAATTTCCAGAAGCATCCATAGGATAGGCAAATCTCCAAAAATAATCGCCATAAGTGTCTTTAAATCGCCAAATTTGGTCACCAAAATTAAGACCAACTTGGCTGTATTACCAATATTTCACCAAAGGACGACGTTGCTTGCAAATATTCATCATAAAAAATACGACAAAAAAGCAATATTTACGCGTTAAACATCCAGAAATAGTTTATTTACACTATTTTATGCATTAATTACACAAAACTCGTAACAATATATATGGAGAAGAAGCCAAAATACCGAAAAGTGAAATATTAATTAGATACCTCCTTCCAAATACTATGAATCCTTTTGTAACAGGATTTTGCCAGCCCTCATCACCGAAACTCCAATAACCTATAAATATAAGTAAATATTAAATTACTTTCATGGGATTGCTAAAATAATCAGAAAAATATTCATTTAGCTTTCATACTATTTTGACTAAAGTGGTACTTAAGGAATTAAAATCGAAATACTTGACTTTCAAAAATGTAAATTTGTGCATTTTTGAATAGTTAATAAAATAAACAGAATATTTTAGACTGCGAATTAAGAAAATTTATTTTATTAAATATCTAGGTATGTAAAAACAGTTATTGCTGGAAATATTTTTTAATTCGTTTTTTACTTCTCTATTTTAGTATAAAATCACATTTTTTCTTCTTTTTTCTTGACTTCCAAGTAGTAAAGTAATACATTTGCACAACTTTAATCAGTTGCTAAAAATTTATTTGTGGGTTATTATAACAAACGTTTTTGTTTAGTTTCTGATTAGTTCAGTGCTTCTCAAACTTTAAATGTTTGCGACCCAATTTTCAATCATGATTTTCATGACGCCCCCCCCCCAAACACAATAACAATGTATTGAATGCAATAATAATGCACTTTGACGTTAAAGCTGCAATACGATTTTAATCATAAACCGTACAAATTATTAAGATAAGTATAAAATTTTGTACATGACAAGCCTATGTATGAATCACTAGTAATTATTAAACTCGTTCTTAACTTAATTTTGTGAGATTAATCATCAAATACATTGGGAAGTCTGATATATATTTATAAGTATATTATATATATGTCAGTGCAATATTTTTTTTATTATGTCCGAATTTAAACTGTTTTGCGTCCTTTCAGTAAATTTGTAATTTTTTAAATACCTTATTTTTGACTTTTCGATATGCTCGCAAGGGGGGATAACCCTCTCCTCATAGGGTTATCCCCCCTTAGGGAGGCGCGCCCCACAGTTTGAAAAACGCTGGATTAGTTTAAACTGATCATTCATTATTTTTCTTTTGTAGCGTTGTCAAGCTTTTAGAACTTAAGAGTTCTTTATTTAGGATAATTTGTTAAATTTTCCTATTTACTGACAGCACTTCTTTAGACTATATTTTCTCCTTAGTTTTTGGTATTTATCAACATAATATATGTTTCAAAAGCAGGGCAAATTAGATTATCTATACAAGGGGTGGGCGGATTTTTCCTGGGTAAGGGCCCCTTCTAGTGTTTTAAGATGTCGCTGTCTATCCAGTGGCGTAGGTGTGACCACATTCTATACTAAAATTAAATGCTTTCATTTCTTAACACTTGTTTTCGATTTCGTACCCCTTTTTTAAAATATGACGTATTACTATTTTTACTAAAGAAAAACACAACAAAGTGAGTGAGAGGAAGAGAATATTAACGACGCAATGTTCAGCTACTCTAGGGCTTTCGGTGATAGACCTCGTAATTTTAAACTATGGTCAAGTGAAGAAGACGACATCAGAGCTGGCAATCCCTCTCCTAACTACCACACCAAGCCAACGGAAAAACGTTTGAGCTTTGGACAGATTTAACCCGGCATTACCCGCGTTAGAAAAACGACCTAAAGTCCTCGCGCAGGGTGTGTCATATCCAAAGGTGTTTACATTGTGTTTTTAAAATAAAATTTCTACACAACAGTTAAAAATGAAGAAAAGTAGGAAATATATACAACATATTTATTACATTTTTCACACGTAAATTAAGTTTTTCTGTTCTTTTTATAAGGGCATGCAGTGCATTGTTTATATACTTCTTTAATCTCATCGTGAGTGGGTACGATGTTTTCACTGGATTTTAATTTTTTTTAAATCTGTATCTTTTAAAAATTAAACATATATGAGTAAACTTCTCTATTCTTTAAACTCTATTCTTTAAAAATTTTGGAATTTCTTTTTTTCTCTCTTGTTTTGTTCCAGCAATAGTTTTTTTTCTTT
This sequence comes from Trichonephila clavata, assembly GCA_019973975.1. Lineage (NCBI taxonomy): Eukaryota > Metazoa > Arthropoda > Arachnida > Araneae > Nephilidae > Trichonephila > Trichonephila clavata. Next base: position 13,967 of record BMAO01039569.1, read on the forward strand.
AAAAGTTCATCTGAAAGGGGATTAGATGTGTACCAGTTGTCTCCTTTAAAACTACGTTCTTCTCAAATGTTTTTTTTCCTCTACATATAAAACATTTATTTTCAACAGTGTCTCCCTTTTCTAAATCAGGATCGATTTCAGTGGACTAATTATACTTGCTGTTATACTTTCCATCATTTGATTTTTCCTCATCATAACCGCGAAGAGAATTCCTTCATCCGAAAATGCTGTTTTACTATATCTATTAAGTACTATATGTATTAAATTACTTAAATATCACATTTCTTCATCATAACTACAATAATACGTCATAGCATAAGGAAGATTTAAAACGTGCTCATGCATTCAGAACTGTAACTAGGATTCGCGCGCAGGGTATAACATAGCCGAAGGGGCGATATGCCAAAATATAGATTTATAATTCGCCCATAAGCTAAAGCCCCTCAAAAGATATGACCTTTAAATCAACTACACGAGAAACCATCCATTTTCCAAAAAAAGGTTTAGATGGAGCGTTGAAAATGTTAGACGGTGGGTATGACACAACTGCGCGATAAGTGCCGGGTTAACGTGCATCATTGCCCTAAACGGCGGGTCTCCAGGAGTACTAGGCTCGAACTCATGATACGCTGGCTACGAGTCTGTTACCTTAACCGCTAGGCCGTCGTGGCCACACAAAACAGCCAAACTGAATGCTTGAACAACTATGAGCGATTTCTAGACCGTAGCTAAATTCAGCTAGCAGAGCAAAATTATAAACCGATGCATCTAAAACAAACTACTGTTAGCTGTCGAGTCCTGCCCCATCAGGGGGCATGATATCAACACGAGAACTTAATCTCAATAGAAGCACGGGGTATGAGACGATGTTTCAATAGCCAACCCCGTGCTATCATGGGAAGAGCTGATCATCAACATTTATTTTCCTTTTTAATTGGTGTGTGAGTGAAAAATTCATTTGTGCAGTTGGTATCGCAGTGCTCACTTTTTTCTCCTACAGTTTCGGAGAACGTGTTAAATGTCATTGTACATTCTATGTCATCAACACATTTATCGAATCATTTGCTTAAGGTATCTAACTACCCTAAACTTGTGAATTTTGCCAAATATTGACAATTTCTTATGATTTTATTTTATAGGACATCTTATTAGCTTTTTAAAAATACCAAGTTTATTATTTTCCGTTCACTAGAACAAACACCACAAGAGTTTTAGTAAAAGCAGATGCCATACTCTTTAAGCAAGATGTCATACTTTAGACAGCCTTTTACTCGAGATGTGTGTTTTTTTTTAAATGATCCTACAAGAGCAGTGATTACTAAAAAAGTTTTAAAAATAATTAATTGAAATTATTTGTGTGTATTCTGTATATTAGTAGAAGTGTTTTAACCTTCAGATTTATTAATCACCGTTTATTACAAAATTTACAGTCCGTTATGTGAATATAATCACTGTTTTTTTAAGCAATTTCATATAACAACTAAGATAAAGTCCTCTAATTTTTGCAAAAATTAAAATATCTCTTATCATTTCAAAAATGAATAACATAGCAACGCATCAAAATTGAAAATTTGTTCATAAACTTTTGGTACAGAATGGGCCGCGTTTGTGTTATTTTTTTGTCAATTTTTACCCATTTTTTCCCATTTTAGTAATAATAATTTCTTTTTCTCTTCTTAATTTTAGCATATTTTTCATAAAATGTACTAAACAAATCTAAAAACAACAAAAATCCATATATCTCCATTTTTTTTTAAAAAAAGTTGTCGCAAGTAGTCGGATACCTTAAGTAAAAACAGTGGCTTCGATTGTAAAAAGCCGAATCTCCGGTCTATAGCTTCGGTGTTCCATAAATAGGCCTTAGGACTTATTGAAGGCTATCACCCCAAAATGTCTTGTCGGTTCACTGGTCGATCGCGATCGACTTACTGCCATCCCTGATCTATACAATATGTGCTTTTTAATAAATGGCGACAAAATAACCCCAAGCTATTTGGAAAAAAAAAAACTTATAATAATTAACAATTTATTACCTTCCAAGGTGCTATTGTTTTTACTACTAGTAACTACTATTTAAATATCACTTTTCACCTATATTGAACTTAAGCTTCAGACTATGTTGTTACAGTAATTAATTTCTGTCATAATTCATATCCGATTCAAGAATAACTTGAATATAAATTAAACAATGTTTTATCAACCCATTAGTTTATTATAGTAATTATGAGTAATTGGAAATTCAAGAAATAATTGAAAAATAATTAAATTACTAAACATTTCGTTACAGTTTTGATGTTACTTGAGAATTGTTTTGTAACTCTTTACATTCTTCTAGAGATATTTCTGGGTCAAATGATTTTTCATTTAAAGTATTAAATGAGATCTTTCTTATGTTCATTTTTTATAAAGTAAGCAACAATATGATTAACTGCGTTGATATTCTGAGTAAATATCGTTTTTATGTGTACCAGCAAAAGGTTCAGAAAACAGTTTTTTTAAGGATAATATTACCAGTTGTAACCGTATAAATAACTTTTCTCACTATATAAGAGATCTACAAAATTTTACTTTGTGGTCTAAAAAGTTCATTTTATTAATATGCATTTTAATTTTTTTTAAATAAAGTCTTATGGTTTTTGGAACACATAATACATATTACTTTTTGTTTTCAATGATTTTAGCATTTTTTCGTGTGTTATTTTTTGTGTTGTGTTTCAAGTGTTTCTCTCCTTAAGGTATTCGAACACATTGAAAGGAACCATTTTAATCAGAACGAACGCACAATTTTGGTATTTTTCTTAAAGTAGAAAAATCTTATGGAATTACAAAATATATATTATCTTGAGTTTATGTTACACAAATGCCAAGTTGCAATAAATTAAATAAAATTTAGAAATCCGTGGGTATATAAAATACCAGAAATGGGGGTGGGAATTTAAATTGTTCCAAATGTATCATGGCAAGAGTGATAACTCAAATATTTTAAATGTATTGTATTCTATGAAACTTTTTAAACCAATTATTTATATTATTTTCTACGGAATGAACGAAAATAATTCTTAGTGTATGAATATTCTTTGAATTTATGATTTAATTTTATTTCAACAGTAGCCTCATAAATGTATCCTAATATTTATTCAATCAACACTAACATTTATATATATATATTTTAAATTTAGTACATTACATTTTAGTACATTCCCCAGATAAATGTATGTAGTTTATTTTTGTATTGATTTCATTGATGTAAGTTCATTTCTTTATTCTCCAACTGCTTAGAAGTATTTTTTCACTTATACTTATAGTATATTAAATATTAATGAATGTTAATATAGTTGGTTCGGTGTCCTAGAAGTATCAAGTCCGCTTCGTAAGCCAAATGTTGCGGATTCGATCGGGGTCGGTTGATAGATTTTCTGGATACTAAAATCGTAGTCACGCCTGTCATATGGGTATGCTGTAACAACATCGTAGATGTCGTTGGTGTTTGGGGTTTCCAGTAAATATATCAGCCATAACTAGTTCAAATTCCAATTTATTATTTCTCTTACTAACTTAAACAACTCAGAGTAGAAAATACACAACGCTACTGATTAGAAGAGCAATCACACGGCTAAAATGATACTTAATAACTGCTTCACTTAATCTTGGAACACACTTTGGAATTCTACAGTATAATTCACCGTAATTCCCTTATTTGTTCTACGACCTCCAGTCGTTATAATTAAGCATAATTTTATAACTTATTAGCCAATTTGCAACAATTAACCTTTCAGAGACTACGCGTCGACTAACTCTCCGCTGGCTCTCCACTGACTTCGAATACCTAAATGTCCGCGCTTAAATATAACAACTAAATTGTATAATTTAAGTCTTCTTTGGGGGGAAAGTTTTCAATAGAACTTACAGTAATAAAGAAATAAATTTACCCCAAGGTGATTAGTTAAAATGTCACGGATAGACCCGTTACAATGTGGTTTGCAAAAGAACCTTTGAGTATCAATTTGGCAAATTTAAATCACGGCATAATTTAGCATCCGACGAGAGCATGAAATAAAATTAATTAAAGCGTCAAAATCTGTTAGAGTGAGTCGCCACTAGATTGGTGCCCCATGAAATAGCTCTTCCATTTAAGGATTTGCCGTCTCGGCAAATGCTTATAATCGCCAATATACAGCCCATCAGAAGAAAGAAAATATTAATATTTATGGGTAGTGATACCTAAAAATATTTATAATATTTATAAAATGCTCTGAACAAGTTCGTATATCTTAATATATGTGTTTTCAACTGATTGGTAATGTCTTTTCAATTTGTTTAATCTATAAGTGAATTCCTATATATTAATGGTGTCAATAATACATATGGAGTAAGAAAACATGAAGGGGCATAGGAAATGATGGATTCGGAAACTGTATATGTACAATATTATTTTGTTTCCTAAATTAATTGTTTAAACTAGTTCATTATTGAAAAGCATTGTGGAATGGCTATGCTCGTTCAAACAATATACAAACATTCTTTTCACTACTTTTTTTCAATTAAAAAAATTGGTGGGAGGAGGGAGTCACTTAATTTTATCTTAAACAAACGCAGAAAGATATTTGTTCAGAAAGATTTGCAGACTATATCTTTCTTTGTTTGCATAAACGATTAAATTTTTGATTTTCTGAATATTTTTTAATCATCATTTTTTTTTCCGTTTAACAACACCCTTAGGAAAACAAATTCGCTTTTAAAATGCTCGAGTTTTTTAATACTTACAAAAATGACGTTATGAATGTTCTAGTAAAATACGAGATATTTTGCCTCTGCATAAAGAATAAAACACTGGAAATTTAGAATTTTTTTCAAAATTAAAAAGATTTTAAAAACAAACACTGGTTGAGGATAAAAAAATACGGCATGGGAATGAATTTTTTATTTACCTGGATATCTTTCTAAGTACAATTCATTCACCTTTTCTTTATTTTCATCGTCCAGAATGCTCACAGGCAGTGCTGGATAGGGATTAGCCAGTACAACGTCTCCTCGTTCTCCAATCACAGGGTTTCCTTTGTTGGGAAGAACTCACACATTAAGCAAAATCTATTTATTTTTTACTGGCAGTTATAAAAGTGAAAATTATGCAGCTTATATTTATCATTTATGAAAAACTACCATGGTCTATATTTATTTAAAAATTCTAAAATATGTACAAATACGGGGGCAATAAATTATGTAATGACAAAATATTTATAAAAAATTTTTAATGCGGTTACAAGTACAATTGTATTTTAGTCCTTCTATGTAATTACAAACAAAATTTATATCCTTTTGACAAATGCCGGGAAGCGGTTGGAGACCATTACAAGGTGTTGATCGTTGATGATAGCAAAAGAGAGCCCTAAAGAAAGCATACAGATGAAACTTCAAGAAATTGGCGATCTCGGAGAGGTCAGGAATAGATTGAAGGGTGCCTAAAAAGGGTATTCAAAGATTTCCCACTACCACCGTCTCAATAGGAGATTGACATTCTTTGCAACATGACAACGAGCGTTGTCATGCAACACGATAGGGAGATTGTTTTGCAATAAACGTGGACGTTTGCGCAACATAGCTGGACAGAGATGGGGCTGTAGAGATCGGCAATAGTAGTCTGCGTAGACAGTTTGCCCTGTAGGCACTGTGTGCGTCTGAATCACACTCTCCCAGTCGTATGCCATAATCAGCACATCTTGCACCCGACTGGATTCCTGTCGAAATTTCTGTGGATGTGTCGAACCTCAATAACGATATTCATATGATTGACGCTTTAGACTGGCTTCATAGGCCCGTGCAGATGTTTCATCAATTTCGACAATACGCTGCAGAAATGCGTCTCTTTCATTGTGGTAACTCTCCAGATGGATGCCAGCCAGAGCATACTGGTGCCATTTGTGTAAGGTGATTTGATGTGGAATGCAGAGGGCAGCAATTTTTCTTACGTTCAGACATTTCTTCATTACGTGCCACACACTTTGATGAATAAGTAAAATTCCCAGACAGTCGGTCATTGGAAAGGAGATCGCTTAAGATTTCTCTTTATATCTTGAAGATTAGAAGGTCGACCTGTGCGTTTCAAATCCGCCGTATCATTCCAACCAGAAAAAAAAACGCTTTAACCCCTCGTGCAACCTTCAAACACATTAAAGAATTTTCACAACAGTCTTCTAATAATCCTTGATAATATTCTGTTCATTTTTGTTTCGGGGAAACTTGATTTTAAAATCTGACAACTAATCACCTTTTGAAAACACTTTTTGGAGCGATAGAAACGAAACTCTTCACTTTAACGCCACACAACTATCCTTCTGATTAGATCGAGTGTTTTTTGCACTCTAAATATCAACAACAACACGACCTCACCGCTTCCCAAACCTGTTTGGGCATGCCCGCTCTTTTGCGAGATTCTAGGTGTAGTTGCCCCTGTTTAAGTTACAGTCCTCGTATGTGTATAACATATACTCTATGGAATAGCTACTTAATATATCTGCAAGAGTTGCCAAATACCGTAAAATCTGTCGTAAAACATGCACCTACACTTTCAAGGTGCATTTTTTAATTTTTAGAAAAATTCGCTGAATAACGCTCAATTTTTTTTATTATGAAGAAACCTGAAATATGCGTTTGCATTTATCGAATGTTTTGAAATCTTTAGTTCAAGGTATTATCCCGAATTTTAGAAAAAAAAATAGTATGTTTCTAGAACTACAACCCTTTAAGTACATAAGGAATGTCATTTCTTTTAAATAAATAGTATTTAAAAGAAATGACTGAAAGAAAAAGAATGAAAAGAAAGAAATGAAATTTTTCAGAAATATATATATTAAATTTTTTTTATGTTCCTTTTTATTTATTTTTTTTAAAACTCATATTTTTATACATGGCGTATAATGCGCTTCCGTAAATTTCTATCTTTTTTTCTGTGTTAAAAATGTGCTTATACGCTGGATATTACAGTAAATATATATTAGGAAAAACATTTTTTGATAGTATGCTATTTTACTCATCCGCATGAACTTACAACAAAAAATTGACAAATTTTTTACTTAAAAAATTAATAGAAATTGTATATTTTTTCTTATTACTCTCGTAGGATTTAAATTATAATTTTTATAAGAAATTAAAGTTTAAAAAAGAAAAAAAAAAACTTTTATAGTTAATTGAACTAAGTTGTAACTCAATCTTTTAGTCACCAAATCTGGAAATGGGATCTGAATTAGTCACCAGATGCGGGATGGGATCTTAAAATGGGAAATCGTTAATCCTGATGATCCTGACCAGGACAATGGAACAAAATGATTAAATTATTGTATTGTCATTGGTCCTGGACAAGTGAGCAAAATTTCGAATTAATCTGATCTTTTAAGGTGGGTTGATATATAAATTGAGTTGTTGAATTGTAATATAAATTGAATTGTTGTTGAATTGTTGAGTTGTTGAATTGTAATTGAGTAAATTGAGTTGTAATATAAATTGAGTTCATAGATTCCGTTTCATACAAGTGAAGCCTGTTATAGGGTGTTAAAAATTATGATATATTCTTCAATTCTGGAGTTTTGCATAGTGAAATTTTTAAACTTAGCTAATTAAAACTGAATCAATGTACCTTTTTCATCAAGGATACGTATATCCATTCCAAGTGAATATACTTGCAGCTCTCCTCTGTATACTGGCAAGTTAGAATCTAATCCACATATTGAACCGAAAACTTCAGTTGATCCTACAATAGTTAATAAATAATAGTATTAATTATCCATAAATAGTAAAAAAGGGTTAGTAACAATAAAAGCTATTTACTAAGGCAAATTTGCTGAGAAAAATAGCGATGAAAAATCATTTTAATTGCTTTTAAAAATTTTATGTCTCTAAATAGATAACTTATGAAAGACAGTCTAATTAAAATACACACACATTTAAGACTACTTTCTCAAACAGGAGTGTTTACTATAACCGCCTCCTAAAAAAGTACTTGTTATCTATTGCGCGCTATACAACTGTGTATAATTACTACTACGACTCAGTGGCACAACGGTCCATAAGGAACAAGACTTACTGTACCTGTCTACGTTCCCTTAGGGGCTGGGGTGCATTTGCAGATGTTTCGGTCTAGTGGTCAGTCTGACGCGAAAACCCCCACTAAGCTCCCAAGCAATCTTGGTACTCTTTTATCGATCTACTGAAGGGATGAAAGGCTAAATCAAACTTGCCCAGCTTGAGATTCGAACCCCGGATCTGTGGCGCGGAAACGCGATGCACATCCATTCAGCCACTGGGTTTTGCTGTGTCTAATTACTTACGGTAATAAATTATTACTTATGAACTGGGATTCAATTAATTGCGCATTTTTTGTCTTAAATATTAGACAGTGGATAAAGTATGAGAACTAACTCATTAAAAATTTTAAAATTTGGAGAAAAACATTTCTACTATTCATGAAACTTTAAAAAATACGTTAAAAAGTGAAATTCTCAATTTAATAAAAAGTGCAGAATGGCAATAGTATCTCGAATATTTAGGAGATATATATGGATTGTTTTTGATTCCAAAAGGAATATAAAAAAATGTATTAATTTTAGAGAAAACCGTTATTTCTCACTGTATGTGTAAGTATTTTAGAATGACACCAATATTGAATCGACAATTTGAAACGTTAGTATCTTTGTTAACCTGCTATTTACAGATAAAAACTTTTATACTGATCAAGGAATATTACCATTTTTTAAACCTCTCCCTGCGTAGTTATTTCATGACTTATTTCAAATATACATATTAAATCTACATTTTAAAATTAAAAAATACAAAAAAAAATTGTTAAAGAGAGTATTTATTTTAAAATATTTACTTAAATCATAAAAATATCTGAACATGAAAATACAAATGAAAACATAAACAGGAACGTCACGGGTTGCACAACTAAAGAGTTGAAAGAAATTATTCCCGTGGAAATCACGGGGTGTGCAACAAGAGGTTAGGTATCTTTATTTTTCTTGTTGTTTTCGGAAAAATCAGGGCAGTTTAGGCAACGTTAAGAATTATTTTCTTATTCGGGTAAGTTATGATTCTTTACATACTTTATTGAAATTGTATTATAACTAGTTGATAGTTTTATCAATGCAATCAAAATGTTTCCACCATTTTCTGAAAATAATTTAAAAAATCTTTAACCCATATATTGGTATAGGATTATTTTATGATCCCTGAACAAGTTAATAATTGTGTCATAAGTTAAATTCATTTTTACTCTTAAAAAGTGTTAAGCGGTTCATGTGAAAAAATATCACTGTTATTTTTTTTTTTATTTTAATCAGAATTAACTATTAACTCATTTCCCCTAATAAATAATTTCCAGTTCTATAATCCTTCATAATATCCAAAAAGTTTATATATATATATATATATATATATATATATACACATATATATATATATATAAATATGTATATATACACACACGCATATATATATATATATATATATATATATATATATATATATATATATATATATGTATATATACACACACGCATATATATATATATATATATATATATATATATATATAATCATAAAATGAAAAAAATACACAGCATAATAAAATTGATAGTGTAACGCACGGTATAGTTCCAAGACCGAAATGTAGGTGCCGCCATTACAGTATTGTCTTGGACCGGAAGTGTGACTGTACGAAACACTGTAGTATCGTCAGCGAGAGTTTGGATCTGGACAAGGGTGCGTTCCCCGTTTCGATGTCCAATTCTGGACTATGTAAACTTTACTTATTTTCACTAAATGTTTGTCTTGTAATTGTCTAAGTGTCTGTTCTTTGTAACTGTGCTATCTTATGTCATTAAATATATTAATTTACCCCGAGATTCTATTAATTACTTTTGGTTACCCTTTGTAATGACGTAAGCGGCAGTTACAATAGTACTAAATTATACCCCTAACAAAACTAGAAGATTTAAACCAGATTTCAAGAAACACAATATAAAAAATGACGGAAAAGTATGTTGTACTAGAATTAACTAAGCGTATGTATAGGATGAAACAGAGTTAGAACTTTAAAATGTAAGAAACCAGAAGAGTCAATGAACTAAAATGAAGACCTATTATGATTTCTAAAGCTGTTGTCGAATTAGGACCAGCCAAATTAGGGTTAAATATATTTAAATAAATATATATATATATATATATATATATATATATATATATATATATATACGTATATTGTTACAAAAAGCTATATTTTGAAAAAATGTACCAAATTTGGCACAATTTAGAAAATTAAAAAAAAAAATTACGGGAAAAGTGGAAAGTAAAAGGTTTTTTTTCGTTGCAGAGCATCAAAAATATTTCCAAAGCTTTTAAATGATTATTTAACTTACAAAAAGAAACTTTACGAGGTATTTTTTGTACACCAGAAACATGGTTACAATTGTTGTTGCTGTCGCGTCCTTCCCGAAGGGAAGAAATGGAGGTTACCAGAGCCTGAGACAGGTTGGACCTCTACACGATAGATGGCGACACCAACCATCTCCACCTCCACAAGTTAGGCATGGAATTAGAGGGGAGGTAAAATATTCCCCCGAGTACAATTTAAAGATATGATTAGATGGAAATTGAAAAAAATGTCCAAATTACATTTCCAATATTTCAACACATTCTACTTCTTTAAAATACTTTTTAATATCAAAACATAACAGCCGTTAAGTGAAAATTAAACAGAGTAGGGTGACAGAGAGAGAAATGACTTAAGAAAAATCTTTCTTCTGTAATATAATCAGCAGTTTGAAGAAACAATTATTCGTTTCTAGAATGTTTATGAAATACTTAAAGCTCTAGACACTGGTATTTTTAAGTATTAAAATTTACCACCAGTTTTTTTTAATTTGCAGGTAGTTTCATCAATTTATTGATCATATCTTTCATATTAGATTTTGAAAGATAAATTATTGTTTATAGCTTACCATACACTGGAGCACAAAATAGACCGGGTTTAACTTTCTCAGCAAGAAAATCAAAGCACCTAGGCTTGGCTGGACTTCCTATTGGAAACATCTGTCTAAGATTCTTCAGCGAATGCTTAGAAGCTGAAATAAATAAAAAAAATTATTAATTTAAGTAAGTTCTTTTTCACGCATAGTTTTGCAATCTTTTGATATTTACACTGTTGGCCATTTAAAATGCAACACTGAAAAGAAAAAAAAATATTAAAGACAAATTTATTAGAAAAATACAATAGAGTACACAAACTAAACGGTTGAAAATATAGCTTTCTTAGTAGAGAAGACAAAGAAAATAATGTCGAGTGTAGCTGCCAAGAGTGAACAATAATCATTGCTATATGCTGCGATATTAAACGAAAGGTATTTTACGTGTCTTGTTGGGATTTGGTAGGCCTTGCTGTAACCACACACATTCCCAAAGATTATCTAATGTTGTGGTGAGTGGTATATGCTGGACCAAAAATTCTCCAATGATCTTCCAGACGTGTTTAAATAATTTACCAAGCAATACATCGGTAGGAAAGGCAGTTCTAGACAGCAATACAATCCCATGAGAGAAGAAATAAGAAGCTTACTTGCTATCGTACAGTTTTCTTTTGGAACGTTGACATTGGAAAGTTCTGAACGTAAGGAGGAAAATAAGTTCCAAAATATCAGAGGTCTTTACACCAACAATATGAAGGCATGGGTTGCGGGAGTAGAATACAGTATTACTTGAAATTATAATAATAGGACCAATGTGGGAATGCATAAGGAAAAAAACTAAGAAATCTTACTTCACGAGGTATGTATATCTTAATATGACCATACTAAGGTACATGATTAGCTACGATGCAAAATTACAGGCCTAAAAGTCTTCTTTTGTACGAGATAACGATTTCCCTAGAGGTTTGGCCAACATTTCACCGTGATGGTACAATGCTTCGAATGTTACGTGCGGACACCGGATTTTGTACAAAAGATCGTATTTGTTTTCATATAGTTTCTGTTGTAGCACAGGGCAATCCATCACTTCAATGCGCACAATATACCAGTTATCATAAGTAGATGTGCGACAGGGCTGGTGCTATCGATTTGATCAATTGGTCGTTTTCTCAGTTATCTTTCGAAGACATATTCATGTAACATTTCTTCGTTGTATCCGATACAATCACCGGTTTTCTTGGAAGAATAACATTATCTATAGGAATCAATTCTCTCCCTGTTGAACTTGCATACGTGTTTGAATAACTCTAGTATTCATTACGGGCAAATTGAAGCTTCTTACGAAAATGGAACTCCATGAAACCTCTCTTCCAGTACTTCTAAAGACATTATGTTATCTCGTTATATAGTGCTTTCTGGTTTTTCTACAGGTGTTTATAATGGTTATGAACGCTAAATATACCAAACCCTCAATTATTTCTTAGTATTATATGCATGACGAAAATTTCAAGTGATTTTATTGCTTCTTTCACAAAGCATTTTGGGTGTACAAAAGTGTGAACCATGTCCATGTTATTTATTCAAAATGGTTCGTAAACCCTAATTATATTTTAGTTTTGGAGAAGAGGAATTTTCTCTTTTTATTGGAAAAATTAGTTTATAGTTTATTCAAAATAACATGCCTTATTTTAAGAATATAATATCGCGCTTTCACCATTGCTCAGCAGTTTATCCTTCATCGAGGCCTAACACGAACGTTAGTGAAGAGTAAAAATGTCAAACAAAATGGAGTTTGTGCAGGATCTTGTACTGGATTTGGTATGCTGATCTGCATACTAACAACTGGGCACCCCTATTACGCCGACATGCATCCTTATTGTCCCTTTAAGTTTCCTTTTTGTTGTTTTATAAGGATATTAAACATGTTTTCTTCTCTTATTCTTGTCTTTCTTATGTTTTCATTGTCCCTACCGCGCCGTGAAAGCATTTCCCTGACCATGCATTCCCATGAGATTTCCGATCGACTAAAGGTATACTCTATCTGTTCTGAAAGTTTGAAACCGATGTACTAATACACCCATCAGGAGTTAATAAAGGGAAGTAGTTACTTCTGAGAGAATTTAAAATAAATCCTGCCCTACTCATTTTTCCGCAAGCAAGATTGCGGTACCACTTTTGTTTTTATGAAGATACATAAATATTTAATTTATATACGTCAACATAGGAAAAGAACAAAAAAAATATTAATAATTCTAACACTTACTCGGTGTCCATCCATGTATATCCATATATTCTACTGTGCTGCTCCAAATGTAAACAGAAGCAATATCATATTTGTCCACCAAATCCCAAAATCTGGTTGGTGATTCTTGAAAAGGATCTCCATCATATAAAACTAAAGTTACGCCTAAATGCAGAGAATTAACAAACATACCCCAAGAGATCCAGCCAACCTGCCAAAAGAGACAACTTGTTCATAATTAAGAAAATTTCTGTATTTTAGCGGAATTTTATTAGTTCATCAGGGTATTTTTAACATGTTTAGCATAAAGAAGTAATTCTGTTTTTCCTAATCAAGGATATATGACACATGAATTTCAAGTTAAGCAAAAACAAAATATTTTACTACTTAGAAACCTCGGTGAAAATTAGAACGGGACTGGAGACAAAAGTTAGGTGATAAATCTCAGAAAATATGTCAAAAATATTAGATATTACTGTGAAATGTTGAGCGTTTTTTACATGTCAAACGTTTTCTCTCTTTTTTCGTTATGCTTTTGTTTTTGGCATAACCTTGTTTTAAGTCGTATTGTCCATTCGCCAGCGTCACAATTCAACAAAGAAGTTTTTTCTCTTAAATGTTTCATTTTTTATTTTAAATTTAGTAAGGAACCGATATTTGTGTAATTTTTATATGAGTATAAACTTAGTAATGATGTTATCAAAGTGTTGAATGCAATATAAACCAGACATTTGGGGGAAATAGTTAACGATCCAAACGACCAGCATTAGTTTGAAAAGTTTCAATTTGACGATTTTTCCCACTAAATAAACCACAGGAAAGGCCCAAAACATTTGTGAAAAAATGATGCTCTGAAAGCAATGGCAGAAACGAATCCAATTGCATCTATTACATTTCCAGTACATTGATGAAATACAGAAAAAATTGTGCTATATGACAATCACTTGTTAATCGCCATGGCTCAATATTTCTCTACGACAATGCTCGGTCGTATATGTCGTGCAAAACAATCGCCAAATTAAATGAATTAAAATAAGAAGTTATGCACCATTAGATTCTTCGCCAACTGATTTTCATTTCTTAAGCATTTAAATAAATTTTAAAAGATTAAAATAAAGACAATTTGAAAAATTCCAAATCAGAATTTATTGACTCTAAAGATCAGAATTTACTTTAGACAGGCACATACACCTTAATATATCTTTGGAAGAGGTGAACTGAAGCAAATGGAGCATATTTTGAAAACATTAAATATTTAGACAAATATATATTTGAAGTTTTATATATTTTAAGGAAAAACGGTATTTCATGCGTACCATCCTAATATCAACACTCATGTTTTACGTAGAATATATTTAATTACAAAAGAAAAGAAAAAGAAAACGTAAGGAAATAAAGGTACAAATAAAGCATAAAAATAAAATATGAGTTTAGTTTTCTTTTTCCTAAACCTATTCAATTATACATGGAAAGATATCTCAAGAAAAAAGTAGATTCACGCTCAAATTTAAAACCGAAAACGAAACTACAAAAAATTAAAATTCAATCAACTACTACAGCGTAGAATTACATTTCTACCAACATAAAAACATGTTTTTAAGTATATAGCAATTTTAAGGAAAATTAACACACAAGTAATAAAGTTATATATAGGGTTTAATGGCAACATAAACTTGTAAAAGGTCCTATTCGTGCAATTCTACTAATCCTAAAAGGAAAATACTTTCCATACATTGTTTGATTGAAAAAAATATTTCTGTATAGAATCCTAGTACATGCAAATAAAAGAAACTATATATATTTAGAGCTTAATGAATTGAGTTCGCGATATAGAGAGAGAAGATAGCAATTGGTTGTGTGTTTGTTGGATTACACTGTGTGTGTGTGTGTGTGTGTGTGTGTGTGTGTGTGTGTGTGTGTGTGTGTGTGTGTGTGTGTGTGTGTGTGTGTGTCGAGCCAAAACAATATGAACACCTACTCAATAACACGTTGCACAATTTTTGGCAGGCAAAACAGATACAGCTTGCCTTGTCATGGATGTCATTAGTTCTTGATAGATGAGTGGAGACAGATTGTACCAAATATCCAAACAGGTGTCTATCAAAATATAGATTATCCGACATGAAAATGTTTGATCTCTAAGCTGGCTTTTTATTGAAGTCCAAGTTTTCTTTATCAGATTAAGATCTGGTGGTCTGATTAAATGGTAAGGACAATAACTGCAACTCATAATTATGCTCTTAGAACCACTCCAACATAATTCTAGGCTTTCGAAATAGAACGTTCTCCTGCTCGAAGTTTTTTTTCTAATTGGGAAAACAGATTATTCGTAATTATGTTCAGATCAATCTGCACTTTTCAGAGAGCAACTTTCAGTTCAGTACACTTATCATTTTTCGAGAAATAGTTTCAATGAGACTTACTGTTTTATTTTCTTAAGAGACATTGTATATTTTTGTTTTTTGTGTGTTTGCGTGTGTGATTCCAACTATAACTTGCTCTATGTTATCAATAAAAAATTAGGCAAGATTCTGGCAAAAGTTTACAAATATTTAAAAACAAAATGGTCTTACTGGCGATTGATTGTATAATGTATCCTTTCTGGTGCAGTTCTGATGCAAGCCGTAATCTCTCACGTTTGCCATAAACATCTATAAAATAAAAAAACACAATAAAACACATAGTAAAATACTTTCCACGGTAAGTTTTTCTATTTATTAAAAAGTAAATGTGCCTCATAAAAAATTATAAACACTCTGAACAAAAAAGCGAGATTAAAACAATTGAAAAAATGAAAATAAGTATACCTATCTAAAATATTACTCATATACTAACTGAATATCTACATAATTTTTAATATAATCGCAACTCTTAAACTACGTATTCTGACATATTTGATGATGCATTGCGTTAAAACAATTGATTTATACCAATGAACAATAGTGATTAACAATTGACTCCATACTCGCCCTATACTGCGAGTGATGGCAGCTCAAATTACTGCGGTAATGTATGTATGTTTCCTCAAATACTTTTGTGAACCCCACCACCCCCTAGCGTCGAAAAAAGACGTTTTCGAACATGGGCTGCTGTGCAAATCTGAATTCTTGGGATGTCTCCTAACTCCCCTTAAAGTTTCTCCCAATGATCCCGAGAAACCCTGTATGTATAAATTATATAGATATCTAAGAAACTCGTTTCTTCTTTTTTTTCTGATCCAAGTCAATAAGACTAGATATAAACATCGAGTTGCACTTTGGTTTCGATGGGTCAAGAGTTTCGTAATGAGTTTCTAATTGTAATCGCCAGAGGGCGTCTGAATGCTTATGTAAGAAGGCACTTTGTTTTTAGTTATTCATACTATTCTTCCGAATGTTGCTCACCACGCTTTGAAGGTGTGTGTCTCCTGATCTTTTAATAAAGGGTACAATAAATCTAATAAGCTCTTTGTTAAGAACTGGTCCTCATTACTGATGCTTCTCAATTAATGTCTGTGTTTATGATATTACACCATGTCACCAGAACATATATAGAGGATTGTCCTTCGATATAGACCATTTGTATACTTGTTTACGGCTATAAAGCAACAAAAAAAAGGAACGTTTCAACGATATGTTAGGTAATGAAGTCTCTGGGAATAGTTGCGTATATCTGATACTATTATTTTCTGATTCTTAAAAGTATGCAGAAATTGAGAAAGTCATGTGCTCCTTTAGGAACTCCATTTTGTGGTCTTCGCTATTTTGTTGTAAGTTAAGATTCAAAATATGATAAACCCTGAATTCTGTCTTTTTTATCCTCATCGACAGTGACTACGGATATTGCAGGTATTAGTTACATGTATCAATTACAGCATTTGGATGCCAAAAAAGGTAAATTTATATTCGCTGTATGCCCTCTTCCTACAGAAAAAAAAGTTGCTTTTGCTATTCGACTTTCTGAGCGATACATAAAGAAGGTTGCTTGTCCAGCCTTTACCGCAATCACTATACATCACCAGTATGTTTGAGTGTCGTTGGAACCTTTTTTTATTGACGTTGGGGGCAGTCTCTTATTAGGATGGTGGGTCTAGTTGACACATGCGCCGGTTGCTGTTTGAATCACTAGTCGAGATACATTGGAACTGTCTTAGATTCTCCATGAAATGAATGCATAATCAACCAGTAGCGTTAAGCTGTGATGTTATATAGTGATGTTATATTATTGTGATATTATATAGTGATGTTATATTATTGTGATATTATATAGTGATGTTATATTATTGTGATATTATATAGTGATGTTATATTATTGTGATATTATATAGTGATGTTATATTATTGTGATATTATATAGTGATGTTATATTATTGTGATTTTATATAGTGATGTTGTATTATTTCTAGGTCATCACTTCGGTGACAAACTGTTGACCTTAGAATGGCTAGAAGCAGTGTGATTTCAATTGCCGGTCTTTGGTTTCAAAATGCACGCGTTAAATGACTCGGACGAAGGGGTATTCCTACTCGGGAAAGTCGTTAAACGCTTTCATTCTTGTCATTTCGTTATTTCCCTCTTGATGATGTAGGGGACGCTACAAATCTATTTCAGCTGATAGCTCAATTCCTGAAAATTTTTAACTTTTCCCCTTTTGCGTCTCGCGTATTCATTTACTTAAAACTGAAATTACATTTTTAGTAGCCAATTCAATTATTTGTTTCGATTTTAAAGGTTTATTGAATCAACAAGTAAACTACTGTTTTTTCAATGAATAACGTGAGCAGGAATTAGAAATTTTATGTTTAAGTCAAAATATTTAGCTGGTTCTTCTATTACAATTATTTGCCGAACTTTGTAGAAACATGAAAAATAAATTTTAAAATTTCCGTTGACTCATAAAAAAATTTGCAAGAAAATCTATTTCTCTTGTTCCACAAAGTTTTCGCTTAAAGTATACAATGCTTTGATTGTAAAATTTAATTTTAAGGAACATCGTAAAAAATAAAGCGACTTACCCCAGCAGAATGTACTAAGCTTTTTGGTGCACCCGTGGTTCCAGAAGTGAAAGAAATGAATAAGGGGTGATCAAAAGGCAGTTGTTCGAATTTAAGATCAGCAGGATCGTCCCGAAGAGCTTCACGGGCTGGATGCAGAAATTCCGAAATATATACACTGCGGGTGGAGTATAATTATGAAGTTTAACATCCAAATTTAAGTAGCATTACAATATTCAGTTTTTCAATATCTGTAACTTAAAATATAAACTAAAAGTTCACGTTGAAATGTGATTATAACAAAAACTTTCAAATAGTTTGCATTATGAAATGTGATCACAATAATGCAATGATATTTTAAATGAACAGCGTCATTAGCACATCATGATGCTTTTAATTCAATAGGATTTTATTTAGTACCCATTAGCTAAAAATAACACAGGATGTAAATAAAATAGTAACTTATATCTTTTAAGGATGCAGTTTAAAGTAATTTTTATAATTATTTGAGATGGAAAAAATCTTTCCACTATAGTATTTCCTATAATTAAGGAAAATGTGGTGATTTTCACCCTTGCTAATAAATTTAAAAAATTTCAGATCCTTACAAAAAAGGCATTATATTAAAGATATCTGATTGATTAGAGTCACGTATCTCTCAACAAGAGCATCAAAGTATATAGGTGATAACGAGAATAATAAAACCATGTGTTCACAACTATCTATGGATGCATTGCCTTTCTATGAATACTTGCCAAAAGCACTAAGTGTTGGCATCTTCAAATGAACAATTATCTAGAATATCTCGCGTGTAAAAACCACGAAATTTTGGAAAAGGGTACAGTACCAACATTTGATGCACTATGGAAAATATGCCAAAATTATATATTAAGGGTGATTTAATCATTGATTGCGATAGACAAGCAGATTAACCCTTTCAAAACCGGCTACCGTAGAAGGAAACGTTTCCCCAGGCCCGCAGTTTCGGAGAGTACACGCATGCATGTAACCGGGTGAATTTCACTGCTAATCCTAATTTCTTAATATGCTAAAATTTACAATTTAACACATCACTCAATAAGTCCCTGGCCTAACTAATAAAATAACAACTTTTCTGCAAATCTGAACTTTTTTTCAAGATACTCTACTTCAAGAGTGATACATGCAGCCCCAATGCTCTTCTAATTTTTCAATACATTTTTCATAGAAAGATTTGTCTTTGCTCTCAAAATAGGCTTCTACTTCGGTAATTACTTCTTCATTTGCACCGGTAGTCACTAAGGGCCAGATCTGAACTATACGGTGGATGAGAAAGTAATTCGAAGTGCAATTCGATCAATTTGACCACCATTTTCATAGATTTGTGTCACAGCATTGTCTTCGTTAAAAAGTACTTTTTCTTTTGCATTTGAGGACGTTTTTGCTTTATTTGTTCATTCAGTTGATCCACCAACGCCATGTAATAATCCCTATTAATTATTTTGCCTTTTTCAAGGTAGTCAAAAAACAAAATTAAATGAGCAGCCCAAAATACGGACGTCATATCCTTGGTAGCTGACGTTTGAGTTTTTGGTCTCTTTGGACGCATTTCACTGGCATCTGTCCACTCAGCTGACGATCTTTTTCATTCAGGCGTGTAGTAATGTATCCATGTTTCATCAACTGTCACATATATACGTAAAAAATCCTGTTTATTCCGCTTGAATAGCTCCAAACAACGCTCTGAATCGTCGATGCGTTTTTGTTTTTGCTCAACAGTGAGAAAACGTGGAACCCACTTTGAATAAACCATTCTCATTGACAAATGATCAAGCAAAATAGCAAATGCAGTGCCTTCTGATACCTTTAAATTCCCTGCTATCTCACGCAGCTTCAATTCATGATCGGCTAGAACGATTTCATGCACTTTTTTGATGATTTTTGGAACAACTGCAAAATTTGGGTGACCTGAACGTTCAACGTTGTGTCTGTACGACCCCGTTTTAAGTCAGCATACCATCTTTTAACAGTTGTTTGCGATGAAGCAGAGTCAGGATAACATTTATCAAGCCATTGTTTTGCTGAACTGTGTTTTTTCCCATCAGAAAACAATGTTTGATTAGCACAGGAAATTCTTTTTCGTCCATGGTTTCCAAACAGTTGGCACTGTTGCCACAAAAAACCACTGTGATTTTATAACTAAACAAGATATTCTCTAGAAATTTTGACACGTGCCGTTTGAAAGTTAATACTACTAGGTTAGGCTTAGAAAAGTTAGAAGATAGCGCCATCTATATGTTAGGCCCGGGAGTTATTGAGGGATGTGTTATAATCATTTATAATATCTAAATATACAGTACAAAAATTCTCGCTATATTTAAAAAATTAACAATTGCGAATTTTAAAGAAAATGTTTTCATTTTAACAAAAAAGAGTACTCTTTATGAATGTCTGATGACCAATTAACTAATAAGCTTTCCATCTTTTTTTAAATTTAGTCAAAATATAAACAAAAGTCCAGAGTGCAATAAATCACGAACCTTTAAATAACCGATTCTCTCGAAAAAGTTAAACATGTGCAGTTGTTTACATTCTTAAATATCCCGGACCTAATTTTAAAAAAAACTCCAAGCCGAAAGCCCATATTGAAATTCAAAGTTTTGTGAAACTCTATTCGAAAAGAAAACGGACTGCATACGCAATCTAGTGCCTTGAAAAAATTGTTTAAAAACGTTCCTAACTCAAATCACACCGGTGTGATGATGGACCTCAGAGCAGGGAAAACGCAATCACATATATGATACCAAGGGCCTTGGAGAAAGACATGCGTGATCACATATATGTGATCATGGTCCTGAAAGGGTTAAGATCGCTGTGAGTGGCACACAACCAAATTTTGTATAGACTGACTGCCTTAAAAAACGCTTTTTTATGCCCAAAACTATTACTCCTTACCAAACATTTTCAAAATTTTTGATGGCAACGTTACCATCATCCACATATTTATTTTCATGAAATATGTCACTCAACGTCCTTTATATCTTTTCAGGTCATCGTTATACTAAAATACAAGCTGTATTGTAGAAGATGATGGTAGGCCGGTAATGAAATATAAGACAGTAGTCACGCGTAGAAGAGAAACTTCCAAGTATGGGCAGTTGGATGGTTATGGATTTAGATGTCGGATGGCTTTTTTGGCTTTCTTCTACGAATGATCTATAAGTTTGAGATCTGAAGATAGTGGAAATACACTCAACAAAATAAAGTTTCCTATTCAAGCCAATGTAGTACACCACCAGCACAGAGACAGGAACATTTACGCTGTTGAGAAGGTATCTTAGTACAACCGGAACAACCGTCAGTATTATGGAATGCAGTTGATCAGCAGAGATCTTTAGGTACGATGTCTTATTTAGACATCCTTCTACATGAAATAAAGGGCCCCAAACATGCCAGGAAACCATTCCTGAAAAGAATTTGTTGTTCTATTTGTTGAAGTATTATAGCAATACTTCTTTTTTCCCCTCCAAACTCTAACTTGTCAATGTACACGAAATAACGCAAAAGATTAATAGGACATTATAACTTTTTTCCTATAGCTCGTCATCTAATCCTTGTATCACCTAAGTGAATTTGAAATGTTTTAGCATTTGTTACAGACAGTAACGAAGCTTATATTTTCTTTCTCTTTCCATTGTCCACGGATGCACAATATGGCAAACTGTGAAATCAGAGATATTTTGAGAATATTCTTGATTAATATCCACAGTTGTTTGCTGCACTGTTACTGTTATGTTTCAGTTCCCAATTAGGGAAATTCTAAGTTTTGCCTTCTAATTATTGATGATCATGATTTCTCTGTTCAGATCCAATATTTTTCTTCATATTCCAATCTTGATACATTTTTACAAAAGCTGGGCATGAATATTGCACAAGTATGGTGATATTATTAATACATATTTCATGCGAGATCCTAATGTCATCGCAAAGTTCATAACATCATGTTTTCCCATGTACTCACAAGTAATTATCATATCTCAAAAGCAGCTAAACTTTCTTCTCTTGTACTAACCAAGCCCTCTAGCGGCAACAGCATTACGCAAGAGCTCACTTACAGAACACACTGTCAGGTGACATAATAAAATAGCCACTAAGTGTATATATATATAAGAGACAAAAGGTAAATGCTGCAATAATTTTGGTAATGCAAATGTAATGCATCGCTTATTATAGTTGAATATCAATCGAATAAAATATATAACACTCACATAGCTTAAACATATACTTAAAATAAATGAAACATACCATTTGGGTATTCTGGAAATATCCTCTATTTTATTTTTTGATTTAGAAGGGCAATAAATTACTTTCTGAAGATTTGGAAGACCTGCAATAGAAAATTTTTTGATCCCATCATAACTTCTTTCATATGGATGCTTTCACATACTTAGTACTTCCATGGAACTTACTTGAAATTATTTCAGGAAGCCTATCAACCAATTTAATTTCAACGTTATCGAACTTAAAATCTCCAGATGTGAAAAGGAGCTTTGGTTGGATTTGTTCCAAACGAACAGTAGTTGCCTGAAAACAAAGAAAGTGATGAAAATAAGTGTAATATATAATTTTTTAATTACAATCATATATATATATATATATACAATGAAATATTGAAGTAATTTAGGTTAAGTTAGCAATTTGTTAAAGATGCATATCTAGTAAAATTAAAAATACTTGCATTTTTTCTCTGATGCAAAATAAGAGGAAAAACTACACGAAAATTAAACTTGATACAACCAAACTGCAGAGTTTGAAAATGCTCTCTAATAAATCAGATTCCAGACGATTTCAATATTATTTCACACTTTCCCGACTGACTGACAAAAGAAATCTAGTAACCGAAGACTAATTATTTAGTGTGGAGGATCTTACAAAGTAAATCTCTGAATTTTGATATTTTGCGGGGTTTTATTGAAATTTCACATTTTTCCCCCAAATTCCGTGAAATTAAGTATACTTTGCATATTTCTTATTTTAAAAGCTGTTACTTTATTTTCCTTTAATTTTACCATTTGGAAAATTTGAAGGTATCCGACTACCTGCGACATCTTTTCTTTTCTTTTTTTTTTAAATGGATGTATGGGTTTTTTTTTGGTTTTTTTTTGTGGTTTTTAGATTTGTTTAGTACATTTAAAAAATATACTAAAATTAAGAGGGAAAAAATATTATTACTAAAATGGAAAAAAATAGATAACAATTTACAAAAAATAACATAAACAGGGCCCAATCTGTACAAAAAGTTTACGAACAAATGTCCATTTTTTCAATTCTGATGTGTTGCTATATTATTCATTTTTGAAATTACTTTCCGGATAAGAGATATTTTAATTTTTACAAAAACTAAAGCACTTTATCTTAGTTATTATGAAAATGCTTAAAATAACAGATTATATTAACATAAGTGAATGTAAATTTTATAATAGAACAGTGAATGATGAATCTGAAGTTTAAAATACTTCTACTATTTTACAGAACATACACGAAACAATTCAGTTAATTATTTTCAAAACTGTTTTAACAATCGCTGTCTCGTTTGAGCTATTTAAAAAAAAAAACCCATCTCGAGTAAAACGCGTTTTTAAGAATGGCATCTTGCTTAAAGTAATGGCATCTGTTTTTAATAAAACACTTGTAGTTTTTTTTCTAGTGAACGGAAAATAATAAATTGGTACTTTTATAAAGCTAATAAGATGGTCTATAAAAAATAAAGTCATAACAAAATTTGTCAGTTTTAGGCAAAATTCAAAATTTTAGGTTGTTGGATACCTTAAGACATGTATTCATGGTAGCCTGATATGGTGGGGTGCTAATGTTACTGTAGTACTGGTGACTTGAGTAAAAGTTACGTTGAGGTATTCAATATGACAATGTTTCGGGGGGGGGGGGTTCAGGCTCTAGATTTAGATGGTGTTCTGGAATCTTGTCTGGCCCGATAGCGGGTCTGTCGTTTCTCCTTTTTGTGCTTCTTTAAAGTTGGGTCATGTTACGTCTTAAGTGGAGGACACATGATGCAGAATTATTTCTGTTGGATGCAATCAAACACGTCTTAAGTCATGGGCCAACTGAGCCCTTACCCACGCCTCACCGTCGGTAGAGGCCTCGTTTTGCTCTCGACTCTGGCTTAATAAGATCATCTTCCAGATAATTTTAATGGTCAAATATTATTCCCGTATACATTCTCCGAAAAGCAGGGAATTTCAAGCGGCATGTCATTTGGCAAAAGTGGTAAGACTGTACTATTATGTGATGACCATTGCAGATGTGTTGGCCTAGGTCTAATACCATAAGCAACCAGTCAACTCATTCAATAGAAATGCGACAATTGGTCAAGCCGGTTTGTGCCTAGATTTTTGAGACTGTGAATTGCGCACATTTATTTATTTCAAATTAAAGTTTGAACGAGTATTTGACTGCATAGTGTCTACTTTTAAATATCTCACATGGGGCCTACATTCGCATAAAAACCTAGGACCTAAAAGCCTTAAGTTTTATCAGGGTTCAGGGCCTCAAAGAGTCTTAAGACGTCCCTGGATGTAGTTGAGATAGCTATTCAAGCATTGGGACCTTTTCACCTCTTATGGAGTGGATTTAACGTCGGAGATTGGTGTGAAAACTGTCTCGGGTTCTCACAAATCTTAGACAAAGTAATTGTCTAAGCTAAAGATCACGCATTTTTTTATCAACTGCCTGACGAATTGTTTTAATTTGTTTGTAATCAAATCAAGATAATTAAAAAATAGCCAACTTACTAAGAATTTTAATACAATTATGTAGCAGCCAGTTTTGTGTATTACGTGACTTTCAAACCATTTCGTATAGCTCTGGTGTAGCTTCAAAGTATGACATTAATAAACACTTCTTCATACACTCACTCAAACTACTTCTTTTTAACACAATTTTTTGAAAAACTTTAAGGTAGAAATTTTATATTATTTAGGATTGCCATTTCCTATTATTTCTCTAATTCTTATTTTTGTTCCAAGCATTTCTTTATATTAATAAAGACACGTAAGAGATGTACTAAAAAAGCTTATTATTTTTCATTTGTATACTGCTGTATGTAAGAAATGTAACACCATGAAAGATTCATCAGACTTAAATGAAATTTAATGCACAAACGGCTTGCATTAATACAAAAAAATTACGTAAATTTTAAAGCAAGAAAACAGTATTAAGTGTACGAAATCAGTATTTGGTGTAGCACCACGCGTTACAGTAAGTGCTGCTATACGACGCGGCATGGAGTCAAAGAGATTTTGAATGTCTGCTTGAGGATGAGAATTTCATATTTCTTGTATGCGCTGCAAAAGTTCGTCTTTTGAAGCTGCAAGACCTGGGCCACGAGCGAGATGCCGATAGACCAAATCTCACACGTGTTCAATAGGTGACATATCTGGCGAAAAAGCAATCCAAGGAAGAAGTTCCATGTGTTGGGCAGAACAGAAGTCTCGAACAGTCTTTGCAACATGTGGACGTGCATTATCCTGCTGAATAAAAGCTCCAGGGATGCATTGAAGGAAATAAACGACTTCAGGCTGTAGCAATTCATGGACGTACCTGCTGTTATTGAGATTACCCTCAATTCGTAGAAAATGGGATCGTCCATGACACGAAATCGCCCCCCAAACCATAACTCCGAGTGTTAGGGCACTATGTCGTTTGGTAATGCACTCTGGATGGCAGCGTTTATAAGCATAGCGTCTAACACGAATGCGGCCAGCATGGTCCCATAAGTTGAAGCGTGATTCATCAGAAAAGACAACTTGGTGTCAATCAGCTTACCAGGCTCTGTGCTCATGAGCCCATTGCAGACGCAGCCATCGATGATTTGCCGTGAGGGGGATCCTGTATAATGACACTCAATCCAATTCGCAGACGTCGACAAATTGACTAAGCCGACATTAGTACACGTGCAGCAGTTTACCAACGTGCTTTCAACGGTGTGTGGAGGAAGCTGTACGATCATTCACCTCCATGCGGTGCAGGTATAGATGTTCGCGCGCTGATTTCACCCTTTGTCGTGGACTGCCAATTTTTCGCGTTGTTCGGTGCTCATCGGTTCACTGCATCCAAACTCGCATCACTGTGGAACTGCTCCACTGCACACGAGCTGCTATTGCGCGATAAGAAAATCCCCCTTCTCGAAGGCCAATAATCATCCCCAGTTCAAACTCCGTAAGTTGTTGGAATTTCTCCTTATTTCGTCGTGAAGGCATACTTAGGTCTCACTAAACGTTCGCCACTAACAAATAATCATTAACTATTTCCAACGTCCTGCTACAGCTCTCTATTGATACTCTTTTAGCATCAGTTCAGAGATCGCTGAGCACGCCAGGCATGCACGGTGGCTATGAAACTTTACTATTTTAAGTAACATCCTATAACTGATATTTGCTACAAAGTTCATTTAATTCTGATGATTCCTTCATGGTGTTGCATTTTTTACAAGCAGCAATGTATTTATTTTTTGAATGGGTAAAGAATTGATCAAAAATATTTTAATTTCTGCAGTATATATTTTAATTACAAAAGAATGTTTTAGATAAGGAATGTGAAACATCTAGCACAAAGCTTGGTATTGGTATTTAAGCTGGTAAACATGATAAACATTTTTAATCACCAGCTCAACTAGACGATTTATATTTGTTTCATAAATTTAGTTACTATCTAAAGGAAAAATACGTAAGTATCAAGTTTATTGATACAAACCCCTTCAATTGTTTTCCCAAATGTAATTGTACCTTTGTTCCCAGTAATGGAAGAGTCCCAGTCCACACAGCACCTATAGCGGCAGTTGCAAGGAAGGCAATAACAGCTTCTTTCTTATTGGACATGTAACCTAACGAAAATTAACATTTAGAGCATGAATAACGTAAATCAGCTTAAAATATAAGAATTATCTTAGAAAATTTAAATTACATGCAACGTTGTCTCCTATTTTGATTCCTTCATTTTTCAAAGCTTTGACATATACGTGAACTTCATCATACAATTCTTTGTAAGAAATGTAATCTGTATTATCCTCAGCATCTGAAAAAAAAAGAATAGTTAAAAATTAAATTGCGTTTTCATTTTTATTAATGCAGACCAAACTTAAGCTTCGAAGAAAACTTAATAATTTATATCTTCAGTCTATTTTGCAATATTTATCTATAAGTATCAGTGCCAGTCGTTATTAATACCTTTCTAAAATTAAACAGTTTATGAAGTTTTTCGATTCCATTTAATCTCATATTTTTTCATGTATATATATATATATATATATATAATATGTTTACTATTAGTATTAATTACATCAGTGCTTCTCAAACTTTCAATGTTTACGACCCAATATTCAATTGTAATTTTCATCGCGCCCCCCAACCAAACAATAAGAATATATTGAATTCAATAATACCATACTTTGACGTGACTTTAACCTGTTAAGTGCCCCTGGTGTAGATAAACGTCACATTCAGCCAAAGTGTTAATTGATCCGGAACCTATATATACGTTTTTCCGAAGTACGATCTTTTTTGAACACTGCTATCTGTAAAATTATTCCTAAGGCTTTGGAATGGAATTAAAGGAACTTCACAGTGCTTTCGAAAGATTTACTCATTTCATAGGATTTGCCTATTCATTCCTTTACTTCTCCTATCCCCTCTAATAAATCTCATGCGCATGTTTACGTGGAAAGCCCATGGGTCGCTAGTAACTATTAAACTTGTTCTTTACTTAATATTTTAAAATTAATTATGAAATACATTGTGCAGTTCTTATTCATTTTTCGTGCCAATAAGCACTATATCAGTGTATATGTGCATTTAACTTCTTTTTATGTTAGAAACCCTTTATTTTGTTTATTTTCAGTAAATTAATAATTTTTTAAATAAATTTTGTTTTTGCCTCTTCAATATAATCGCTCCCACTCTCGTAGACTTATCACGCCTCCCTTAGGGGGGGGGGGGCGCCCCACAGTTTGGAAATGCTGCGTTACATCAACAAGAACTTTTATAAATGTTTATTGTGCTCTGTGAAAGGGCTGTGTAGATTCACGTTAAATATAGGTGATAACAAAATGCTAGTTTCCCTCGAAATGAGTATATGGTGAGCAAATAACCAATGCATGTAGGATATTATTTTTTTGTTTGTTATTTGCTACATTTTTTAATATACAGTGGTGGCAAAAAGTCCTGAACACACTCATTTTTTAGCGTAATTTTTGTGTTTGACTTCATTTTTCGTTATGAAATTATCGCACAATCTTAAATATTGTTATTGATTTTAATGTATTTTTTATGCCGATTTCAAATTTACTACTAGTTTCTTAATGACTAAAATATTTTTTGTAGTAAAGCTGGCTGAATGCAATAATGTGAAATATGTGCAGAATAAAACAATATAGAATAACATAATATGCAAAGAAAAATAACACGAAAATTGACAAATACGGTATATTTAATAAGCATTTTGAAAATTACATTGTTGTCACATGTTAGAAAATCAATGTTTTATGGGCCAGCCGTTTGCTTCAATTACGGCTCTACATCTTTTTGGCATGGAATGCACCAATTTCAAAAGAAGGTCCAGGTTCAAAAGAAGGTAAATTTCAATTCCAGGTCCCCTTGGTACTGGAGGATCGAAATTTATATTGCCAGAAAATCTGGTTAAGTCCAGCTTATCCGGGCCTTTTGGGCCCCTGGGCGCCTGCCCAAACTTCTAATGGATAAACCGACACTGTTCATCAGTTATCATGCACACAGTTAATTGACGATCTTTAGTGACGCAGGTCGCCTATCTTCAGCTACGGGGTTGTCAGAAACACTTTCTATGCTTTTTGAAAACGAACAAATCACTCGTGCACACATTTTATTGACAGTGCCTGATCTTCATAAGTACGTACCAGCATCGCATAAGTTTCTTTTGGTGTCTTGTCAAAAAAATTAAAATTTATTGTCAATTCTTGTCAATTTAAAGCTTAAAACAAACATTTAAATTGATCTTTTGTTCGTTCATTTTTCTATTCTAAGTTAATAAACGTACAACGTACTAAACAATTACTTTGTAAAAACAAATGAGTCTCAACTAAACAACAGTGGGGGCAGATAGTCAAAACCTGCCGTTACGCATGTGCAGTGTTTTGTTTTATCAGTGTTGCCATATCGGCCGTTCAATTACCGAACTGTATTGTCAGAGGTTTTATGATAGATAAATTGAGAAGTGGTATAATTTCTACTGATTTTGTGAACTGTAGAAATGCAAAGTATGATAAAAATAATTATAATTAAAAAGAGAAAGAAAAGTAAATATTAAAAGAAAAAATAACTAATCAAACCTGTTGCAATTAAAGCTATTTTGGAATCTCTATATTTCAAAATATTTTCAGCATAATTGAGGCGAGCACCTTTGAACCATTCCATGTTCTGAAATCCATTTTTTCTGTTATATACCTAAAAAAAATTCTCAAATAAGAAACTTTGTAATATCTCTTTCATTTATATTATACTCAAACATTACTGCATTTTTGAGCAATAGCACTCCTCTATTTCCTGACATTCTTTGCCCGAAACAATTTTTTAAAATATTTTTTAATTTTCTTTCTTTTAAAATATTTGGATATGCATTAATATATTTTAAAAATTATTTTCTGCACTATTACATAGTTAAACACGATTTTCTTTTTTAAGAATCAGAACTTACAGTAAATGAGTTCATAATAAAAGGAGTTTTTAATGTTGATAAATATTAGGAATTTAAAAACTTTCGAAAAATATGTAAGAATGCATCTAATGAATTTTTTTTTTGGGGGGGGGGATCGATTTTGATTAAATTTTCAGTGTATTTATAGCAAAACGAATTATCTATGAGAAATGCATTTAATTCTCCTCAAGATTTATATATTTTTTATTAGTTGTGGGTAAACTTGGAAAATATGGGTACCAAAACGTTTAATTTGAAATATACTACACCAAAACACGTTCCCTTTTTCTGAAATATAGATATTTCAAACTTTAGTGTATGGCCTTTCTAATGGAAGACAAACAACTTTCTAAATCGTTTTGCTGTGTATATAAAGAAACTCCAAAACAAAATTGGCAATTGTCCATATTTGACAAATCATAAGACAATATGGACTCAATTGCCGGAAATATGGGCAGGTTGTATTATAGAAAAGATAAGAAAAGCTGTCATCTCTATATTTATCTTTTCCAACCGGAAATGTATTTTTACACAAATTGCATGTTTGGCAAATGATAAGAAGTAAGTTTAAACCTTTGATATTGAACAAATTCTATCACAGGAAAAATAGAAGTTCTTATATATAAATTAAAGTTAAGTGAATGTTGAAAATCAGATATAAATTATTAAATTAGCACAAATTATTACAAATTTAAAGAAAAAAAATAAAACTTAATCACAGCTTGTATTTGTACCACACGCTACACTCATTTCAATGGAAAATAATTCCTCATGGAACCAGGATGAATATGAGCCACAACATTGCACTAATTTTTGTTCTTGATTTTCATCATAATAGTTAGCATCACAAAAATGACAAGTGCAGGAGGCATTCTGTTTGCGGCACTTGCTTGCGGCGCTTGCCGGCACTTGCTGTTTGCGTTTTGCCCTTACATCTTCTGCTTGGACCTCCGTTAGCAACTCTTTTCTTCGCAGAAGTCAGACCTTTGGTACTTGTCCTTGGACCTTGGACTCTTGCAACATTCTTACATCTTCCTTGATTTCCGCACATTGTTTTCAGAGTGTTGGAATTGCACTCCGCTCCTCCAAAAATGTTACTGACTGGAAGAATTCAGTAGTGACATTAGGTGGGCCATGTTCTGCTAAAAGTTATTTTAGGGTTTGTAGAAGGACGATGAACTCAAAGAACGTGTAGGACGAGAGGATGGTCCAAGAGTAAAGTTGGAAAGCATTGCTTCATCTAATTTCGATCTGCCCATATTACCCTTAATTTTACTGCCCTTATTTACTCTAGGGACATTATTCAATAATTGGTAATACTGCTGTCGAACGGAGAAAGAAAAAAAACCCATCAAATCCCGCCAACGGATACTACTCTCACATGTAAGATTACAGTTATTTAATAAATTTGTTGTGGCCTCAAGCCACCCCTTGCGCTACTACCTCCCTGTCTATCTGAAAATACTGCAGGATGTGTAGGGTTAAATGATCAAAAGGCATAATTGCAATTCAAATAGATTTATTGATTCTTATCAGCAAATACGTTTAGACACACACTAATCAATTTAAGAAGAACAAATGAGAGTGGAGTAACTAAGCGGGGAATCACTACTAGCGGAATATCCAGAATATCAACTGAGTCTAGGAAAGCTTAAACGCGCACAATTACAGCTACACCACGTGCGAATGATCTCAATATCTTAAATAAAATCACTGACCTTATATTTTATATCGTCTGTTCCTTCGTGACGACTTCGGCCTTTTTAATGGCTGGAAGAATGGGTGAAGAATCCACGCTCTGTAATAAGGATTTTCACTATATTCAATCCGCTTCTCCTCGCGTACCTCCACACGTAACAGGCTATCTACGATTGTCAACAACTTCATGTTGACGTCTCGATCTTTAATTCATTTAATTTCTCTCTTCCAATCACTCTTTTCTTAACTCGCGAAAACCGATCTTATATAATATATCTTATTTACATAAATCACGCCCGGCTCTCGGTGAAGATTGGTTGAAATAAATAAATTGTTTTAAGAAAAATAGAGGAGGTTAGTCAGAGACCGTATGGATCCGTCACAAATTTCATGCAAAACTAATTAATTTTGCGTTTTAATTCTTTAATAAGATAGCTAAAATATAACATAAACCCCCATGGGAAGTAGCAGGTAGTTGTATTTACATTAGAAATGGTCTGTTTTAACTTCTATTTGATCCGCACAACAACACAAACAAATCACACAGTCGCCCTTACGTTTGAGCATTGCAAATGCCGCAGTACAAATGTATCAACTCAAAACCATTACGAACAATATTGGTATTTGCTTAAATGTGATCATTTTACGTTACTGTCCATATTTACCAAGTTTACCCTATACATAAATATATTAATTTCCTTGAGCTAAAAGAATAACATTTAAAATTATTACTGTAAACGGTCAAGTTTGTAAAACAATACCTATGTCCTCAAGTGTATTTTATATGTATTTAACGCACTATAGACAGCAATGCGCTTAGGACCAAAAATTAATTATTTTCTCAAATTTGAAAAAATTATATTGTATTAGAGAAATTTATAGTATGTATTTATAAAATGTTTGCATATTTTACCTCAGTATACGGTTCGGAGTGAACAATATCAAAGAAACGCCACACACAGTCCCAGAATTCCGGAAAACACTTGCAAGACCATTCATGAAAATCCCAGTAATTATCTATAAAGAAGGGGAGGAAGGAAACATAAGAAAGGATATGTATTAAAAAGTTAAGCAAACCTTGATTTCAGCTTGTTTCAATTTTATGTCCAAATCATCAAAATTCATCATTTAAGAAATTTTCTGTAAATGCATATGGGAGAAATTAAATGATTTCCTGAATGAGAAATGAAAAAAAACTATAACAATAAAATAAATAAATAACCTTTAATTAAATAGAAAATATCATGCTTAAGCCTTAGGTTGGACACTTGAAAATTTATTATTAAATAATTAAGCATCTATATTTCTTCATTTAACTATATTTTCCAATGTTTTTTTTTCTTTCATTTGTATACATAAATTTATTTACTAAGCCGATTAACTAGTCTATAATTTCATGGTGTAGATTCCACTTCATGCATACCTGCTTGATC
>BMAO01039570.1:0-243993 GCA_019973975.1 Trichonephila clavata
TTTTTGCTGTTGTAAAGATTATTCAAGAAAGCCTATTTATCATCCCTTGAAAGAGATTTTCCAGGAAAAGTGTCATAGAACGATTCCTGTTTATTGGTATTTTTTAAATACTTTCGTGACAAATCAAATAATTACTGAACCATGCTTGTTTTTCACTACAAAATATTCGACTTCCCACAATCGTCTTGAAACAATCTATTTTCTTCGAATACTTTTTGCTTGCAAGATATGAAAGATAGTTAAAAATTAGTTCCACTCATAAAATGGTCGCTACTACCCTGTTGTCTATTATCACTAATCAGAGAAAATATCAATTCGCACCCATACGACATCCGCAGCAAAAAGCAAAATTGATGTATTTGATTTTTTAACAAAGAATTTCCCACCAAATGTTCAGGAATAAATGAATTTATCAGAGAAATGGGCTATGCCCTGGTCACATAAAAATGCCCGAGGGGGGGGGTGCAGGTTAAGTATCGCTGCTCTAAGTCATCCAGTTGGCGTGGTGTGGTAGCTCAGGTGTCGTAATCGTCACTTGGCCATGATTCAAAATTATGAGGTCCTTCGCCAATATCAGCACTTTGAGCTTCAAAAAATTTTACTTGCATCAGCCCATCCACACTATGGGTTTTCAAAAGCACTTGGACTGAAACTCGTGACTCGAGAATGCCGGCCACGAGTTTGCGACCATGACCACTCGGTTAGCCATTTTAAGCTGAAAGTTTTCAGCTTAAAATGCTCTTTTTAGTCAAAATATATCGAAAATTAGAGTAAAATTTTAAATTCTGGATTAATATAATGTCTAAATGAAACTGATGTGGCCGTGGAAGCCTAGTGGCCATGGTCACAAACACGTAACCGGCGTGTCACGAGTTTAAGTCCGAGTGCCACTGAAGACCTGCCGTGTTGAAGGGCTGATGCACGTTAAGGGGGTTCACCCATGTGACGGTGTGTTTTTTAAGCATTCTTAAGGAATTTTTTTTTTTGAGGACCAGTTAAAAATTTTAGAACTTTAAGTTTTTTATCCTTCACTTATATATATATTAAGAGCATGTATGTAAATGTTTAGCCAAAAATATCTAATAGAATGTAAGATATAGCGCTCTGAACACACCAGCCTCGAAAAAATGGACGCTCACTTCCTCCACGATTTCTGCTGATTGACTTATGTGAAAAAAAATTATAACCGCGTTTTAATATTTTAGTTAAATGCACAGAACGGACTATACTCAAATGAAAATATCAAAAATTGGAATTTTGGTACACCTCTGAAGAAAAAGTTTCGAATTTCCTTTTTTTTTGTTATAAAAAATAGAATTTTTTTGAATTTTGGAATAATCATAGTCCATTTGGTGCGTGTATATGTGCTGAGTCTACCCTATAAATTTGAAGTCATTCGGTCAAACCGTTCTTGAGATATGATGGAGTTTGAAAACACAGTTTTGAGAAAAATGCGTTTAAAGTTTCCAAGTTCGATTAAAACAATGAAAATCTTAACTTAGCGCTACGAACAGCTGCTCTTCTAACACCTGCTTCTATATAACGACTTCGAATTTTTATAAAAAAATCACTTTTTCACCATATTCTAGACATGTTAAGGAAACAATGTATGAAATAATATATATATATTTTTTTTATTTTTTGAATCAATCGCATGGTTGAACTCCCTTAAATCTGACGTGACTCAAATTCCTGCCATGGTGTAGAAAGGATTAGGAAAAGCTCCAGTGCAACGTAGATGAATAAATCCATGGAAAAATATCATTTTTATTTTAAGCCATTGCTAAAATTCTGTAAACGTTTTAACTTGGTTATAATAGTGTATTTTTTATGTACCAAAAGTGCGCAAATTTGTATACAATTGAATTATAAATTTATATATAACTATGCTTCAGCAAAAAATTAATTGTAATAAATGCATCATTTTAGTTATGCATTTATATTCTTTCATTTTTTTAAATTTGAAAAGACTTGTATTTATCAAAACTCAAACATATCAGGAAAAGCTTCACATAGATTAAAAAAAAATGCATGTTTATAACAACTTCCTTCAGTTGATTGATCTTGCAATCTGTCATCAGACCATGGCATTGAAATCATATGCTTCAATGGAGGAAATAGTCATTAAGTTAATTAATAGCATTAATTATTTATTTAATGGATGCGGAATGAACTTTCATTACAATTAGATCAAGATTAAAAGAAATCACCCTAGAAACTGGATGAAAAAGATTGAACTCTGTTTATTTCCGCGTATACGTCAAGAATTCGCTTGGAATCTTTTTTCAGAATGAAAGTAAGGACTTATGCAGGTGCTGCCGAATTCGATCGACAAAGTAAGAGGGGTGATAATAGGCAGCATGGGGATGGCAAATCACCATAGAACATAGGGTCGCAAACCCCGTTTAATTGGAATAATTCGCAAAAACAGTTACGAAGGCTGTGATGTTGTAATAAACGCTCTGTCTTGTTTGTTAGTGTTTGAGGGGAAGACGAAAGATCAGCCATAAAAAATCAGAACAATTCTAATTTATTATTCTCTTACTTAAATTAACAACCCAGGGTAGGAAACGCACACTTCTACTAATTATAAGAGCAAAAGCATGGCAGAAAGGATACTTAATATTTGATTATAAATCAATTAACTTACTCGAGGAACCTTTGGATGTCTACGGTCTAAATTACCAGGATTCCGTTCTTAGTTGTTCAAGCTTCGGCCGTTATTATTAAATTCTACCTTATTGACTAAATCGTCAATTAGCAAACTTTAATCATTTAGCAATAAATCTCGTCGAGTAACTCTCGACTAGATCTCATCTACTTTACACTAACCACTAATTTCGCGTACCTAAAAGTTAATGCTTAAATATAACCCTTCATTTGCATAAACCTTGTGTTCTTCTTCGGGAGAAAGTTTTAATAGAACAACATTTAAAAGAAACAGATTTTGCCCAAGAGGATTAGTGAAGGCTCACGTATAGACCTGTTATAATGTCGAGTGGAATGAAAAGAGCAATATGATGTAGGGAATACATTTATTAGATGTAAAGCATGTTTTTGTGTGTGAAGTTCTTACAATGCATTGCAGTTCGATGCTGGAAATGCAAGAAGTGGCTGTCAGAGGAATTGCTCGAAGTTTTGGCCACGCAGGTGATAGCACAGCCGACACGAATAGACGAAGGATTTGTCGTTCAAACAAATCCGGTGTGGTGGCGATTTCTGGTGAAGAGACGATGATCCATGCAGTGAGGTCCAGGTCTGTAACCACCAACATCTTATAATCAAGCGATTTCAGGTGAACCGGAAGAATAAATCCATGGGATTAAAGTCTAGGGAGCGTGGAGGCTAAGCAAAAATCTGCCGTGTGCAATCCACCACCCGGGATATGTAGCATTGAAATGGTTGCGTACCGAAATCAAAAAATGTGCTGGTGCACCATTGTGCGTGTAGCATACCTTCCGGTGCACAGTGGCCGCTTTTCCCTGCAGAAACTGTGGAAAAAGTGGGAAATTTGCCTTCGTGAAGATTTCTTCAACCCCTACCAAGGTGCTCCAAATTCCTTTTTTCGTTTGGAAAAAATTATTCGTTTTTCCCACAACCTCGCGTTGCTGTGTAGTTTATTGGGGAAAAAGAAGCGGCGTGTTTTTCAACCTAAAATTGTTTACTTTCACTTTAAAACAGTGCTTCTCAAACTTTCAGAATTGGCGACCCAATTTTCGATCATAATTTTCATCGCCCCCCCCTCCATACAATAACATTGTATTGAATGCAATAATAGTGTAATTAAAGCTACAATACGACTTTAATTATAAATTGTGTAGTAACAGGTGTTGATGGGGATGAATGAAGGCAGATGTGTGAGCTTGGGTATGTCATTTTTCTTTCAACGAGAACTTCGTTGGGAGTAGTGTATTTAGTTCTATTTGTCAAAGAAATAATTTATGTCTATATTTTTAAGTTCAGATTAGTAGTCTTTTACCCTGTTGTATCTGGCAATGAAAGAATCTCATGATGGATTTAATGAGTTGCCTTAGAACTGTGAAACCAGCTAGGGAAATAATAATATAGTGACGGATTGAGCCGAATAAAAATGTTTAATATTTTCACCTTCTGAAATGGATGTAAATTTATTTCATTTATAATATATTTAATCATGGTGTATAATTAACACCATAACTGCAAAAATTATCAAGATAAATATTAAATTTTGATTATAATTTTTGTATATGACAATCCCATGAGAGCCAGTGAAAATAATAAAACTTGCTCTTCGTTTAGTATTGATAAATTTTTTTATCAAATACATTGTACGGTACTGATAAATTTACAAGTATATATCAGTGTAAATGTGTTTTTTTTTAATATTATTTTAGAATGTAGTTTGCTCTTTGCTTCCTTTTAGTAAATTAATAATTTTTTAAAATAATATTTTAATTTTGATTTTACGATATACTCGCGCCCCTCTTGTAGGGAGGAGCGCCCCACAGTTTGAGAAACGCTACTTTGAAAAAGAAAAGAAAAGCATAAAATAATAAAATGAAAATATAAAATTTAATGCCTAGAACAGAGGTTCCCAAACTTTTTTCTCTTCCTTGCCATGTTTTTCGTCTTTAGATAGATTCAGCTTACCTATTATTAAATTTTTGCATATTTATCAACTTAAATGTCTTTTTGACACCTAGTATAGAGCTACTTAAAATTTTTAATTGTAGTGAAGTATAGTGTTTGGAACTTAAGAATCACATGCTAATTAGTTTTAAATTTAATTTAATTAATTTAAATTAATAATTATTTATAATTTAATAAATTATTATTAAAATTAATAAATAATTATAAATAAATTAAAAATAAATTAAATTAATTAATTTAATTAATAAAATTAAAATTTAATAACACATAAAATAGCTGTTACATAAAACAACTTAGCAACAAACGAAAATGCTTTTAATGGGAGGGATGAACCTGAAGTTTCAATGACAAATTTTCAATATTTGGTATCAATCTTTTCGAGTTTAATCCTAAATCTCTTCAATTAGTATATTGTCCAGTTTTTTTTTTTTTTTTTTTTTTTTTTGGATTGGTAACCACGGTGAAATTTTTTTCACTTGGAAAATCAATTAAAATGTTTCTCACGATATTCCATAATTTGATATAAGTAACAGATATGACTTTTCAAAGCTAAAATTGCTGATATCCGTTTCTAAATTTTACTTCAAGATCTTCGTTAGCGCCTATTCCGATCAGTTCCTCTTGTAATATGGCATTTATTTTCTTCAATGTTTCAATGTAAATTCATTGTCTATAGTGTAGTATTACTATAAATAAAGCGTTCTCAAATTTATTTTCAAAATCGGAATAGAGGGCATTTAAATGTTGAATGTTGGTTAAAACGTCATCTTCCAGGCAGATTGTCTGTTAGAAAATGAGGAATTGGTAAAATTCACAACTTCCACTATTATACTTCTTTAGCTTAATTCTGGCAAGAAAAGTTGAATTGATGGTCCTTGTTTTAATTACATATATGTGCTGTCACCTTGTAACTGCAAATTAACCTTGTGGTGGTCTGTAGCCACCCCTTACACTATTACCTTCCTGTCTATCTGAAAACCTGGCTGGAGGTGTAGGCGGACTTAAATGATCAAAAGACATAATTCCAATTCAAACTGATTTATTGATGCTTATCAGTATATAAGATCAACACAACACAATTCTAATTAAGATAATTAAACTAGAGTGGGTGAAGAAGGGGGGTATCAATACCAGCGGATAAAATAGAATTTCAACTGAATCTAGGACAGCTTAAACGCGCACAATTACAACTACGCCTCCAATAATAATCTGATTTTCTAAATCAAAGTCACTAACCTTATATTTTACTGCTGCGGCTCCTTCGTGATGAACTTCAGGCACTTAATTTGGCTGGATGAATTGGGGAAGACTCCACGCTCCGTAATAATGAATTTCACTATTTTAAATTCGCTTCTCTTCGCGTACATCAACACGTATCAGGCTCGCTTCACTTGTCAACAACTACGTGTCGACTTCTCGATCTTTAATTCACTTTACTTCTCACTTCCTCTTACTTAGCTCCTACTTCGCTCGCGAAAACCGAATTTATATAATATTTCTTATTTACATAAATCACGCCTAGCTCTCGGTGAAGATTGGTTGAAAAAAATAAATTGCTTTAAAGGAAAAAAAGTAGAAGTTAGTGAAAGACCGTATAGATCCGTCACAACCGAGTATTTAACTCGGTTTAGATTAATAGATTTAGAGGTTTAGATTAATAGATTAGATTTTAGATCGGTTTTAAGCTCTCGGTGAAGATGGGTTGAAATAAATAAATTGCTTTAAAAGAAAAAAGTATAAGTTAGTGAAAGACCGCATAGTATCCGTCACAACCGAGTCACAAATTTATTAAGTAATTAAATTTTTTTAAGTAGGTAAAATTTAGTTTCCAATTGATTAAATTTTCTTTTAAAATTAAAGTCACGGTCTAGTTTAATGAGAGCCACTATCGTAAACCCCAATTTACACCTCATGAGCAAAATTATTTGGACCTTTTACTGGTCGTTATAGACCCCTGGGGGTCAATATAGACCACTTTGGGAATCACTGGTCTAGAACTACAATGTATTAATAATTAATAAATATCTGTTGTGTGATATATCCTGAAACACACCTGGTCGATAACATAAACCAGCATCACATTCAATACATTGATAGCGAAATTCATGGCAAATGTATTTTTCCATGCACAAACAACAAATTTTCGCATCACACATTTCTTAGCAGACATTAATGGTACTGAAAAACTACTTAACTATGAATTTCCTCTTTCCTGGATATACGCTTTCAAATTCCTTCTCCATCTCTTTCCCGAAATAAGGAAATTCTTTAGAAGTACCGTCAATGTCATTTTATTGTATTCCAAAACCGTGGGACTAGTTTTAAACAGAGCAATAAAATGCAAAAAGTCATTCTTTGGAAGGGCTAGTACACATGTGTCCGGGGCACTAAACGCACTTGCTGAGCCGGACGTGTATACAAGCTTTCAGAAATTAAGTATAAAAAAGGTTTGAAACACACACACACACACACACACACAAAGTAACAGTTTTATGTAAGAAAATAATAGCAAATACTTAAAAAAATTCCTTAAGAAATTTTTAAAAAATGTGAAAATTTAACACAAAATGGGGCGAATATCATTAGTATATATGTACAGTGACCCTCAAAAGTGTTCGTACACTTACAATTTTCTATAAAATTTAATGTTTTCGACAAATAAAATTTAATATAATATCGGAATTGTGATCTTTTTATAATATCTGCAACTTATACTTATCGAAATAACATAGTCAATTTTTAAAACAGAATAAATATTATTTAAAAAATTAATAAAAAAACTACTAAAATATTACACCACAAAAGTCTTTGTACACTTAAAAAAATCTCAACATTGCTTTAAATTTTGTATTTCTTTCTTAACATTTAGTACTTAGTAGGATATCTTTTAGAGTCCACAACAATTTTCAAACGTCTTGGTATCGATTTCATCCTTTTTTTTTTGTTTGTTATTTCTGCCTCGATGTTCCTCCATTCTTCTGTGATTTTTTTTTTACTTCACATGTGTGTGTCATGTTTCTTTACTTTAAATTCAAATTCTCACCAAATATGTTCTACTGGGCTTAAATCAGGTGGTTTAGGAGGCGTTTCAGAATTTGGGGTCATTTATGGAGACACCAGCGGTATACATTGAGAGCAGTGCGCTAAGGGTCATTATCTTGTTAAGAAATGAAATCGGCTCCAATACCCATACTTTGGGCAGGTAATTCGAAGTTGTCCTTTTATATTTTAAACAAAGCTCATGATCATAATATCATCAAAAAATACCAAATTATCTAATCCTGAAATCGATTTTTACGCCCTCCCACAAGAACTCCTCCGCCTCCATAGTTCACTATTTCAACTAAATTCTTGGGGTTAAGTTTCAAAAAATTCTACATTGACATCATATTGGTTGGGATGATAGCAAATTCAACATTTTTGGTTCAGAAGGGCGCATAATAGTTTGGAGAAGAAAAGGATGAGGATTTTCATTTTGCAATAATCAAGCAAATTAGTTGTAACCATAAGATAACTTCAAGGTCGGTATGTAACGTGCTCTTTTACTATTTACAAGGGGAAAAACATTTTCAGGAATAGTTAATTGATTGATTTTTAAGAAACTCTTTCTGAGAAGGAAGAAATATTTGTGAAATATCTACACATCGTTAACATCATATTATTGCTCACCCCTTGGCGAAGTTTTTTGAATCCACGCCAAAATGACGCATCCGCACGTTTTTCAAATTCGAGACCAAGAAAACTAGAAAAACATGGCTTTTTGTCAAGAAGATCAGAAGTGGAAAAATGTTATGATCTTAAGAACAAATTCATGTAAAATTTACCTTCTAAAAATAGAAAATTAAGAACATTCAAATAAGATTAAATTGATATCCGAAGGACAAGAACGGAAATTTTAAAAACTTATGGAACATTTTAATGAAAAATTTTAAGTTAGAAAAATAATAACATCTTATAAAGAAGAAGTTGATGGTCAAAGAAGAAAAATTTAAATTTTAAGACTTTAAGAATAAATTCCTGTAAAATTTAGTTTCTTATAAAAGATATTAAGAACATTCTAAAATTACTCAAATTACTTTCGCTGCGCGACGTATCTTTCCTTATGTTCTTACACACATGCAGATTCTATCCTACTTACGAACCCAATTTCAAATCTAT
This sequence comes from Trichonephila clavata, assembly GCA_019973975.1. Lineage (NCBI taxonomy): Eukaryota > Metazoa > Arthropoda > Arachnida > Araneae > Nephilidae > Trichonephila > Trichonephila clavata. The sequence continues at coordinate 8,788 of BMAO01039570.1, forward strand.
AGGTTTAGTAGTTCTGAAGATATCGTGATGAGTGTGGGAGTCACTTTTCTCCTTTATATATATTGATTAACTATCAATTACATTTTTCTGGATACACACACACTCACACACATACTATTCCCATATTTCGTCATACATTCATTCTTTAAGTAATCTAACCCTCTTGCGCTTAATAATTTTCTTTTGCTCCCTAAGTTGTGACGGATCTATACGCGTCTATGACTAACCACTTGGGCACTCTTCTGGGGAAACATTTTTACCAACCAACTTTCACCGAAGGTAAGAAAACATGATTATGCAAATTAAGTTTATTATATAAATTCTGTATTCGCGAGTTTTGAGAGTTAGTTGGTGAGTGAAGGATCGTGAGTTTATTGAATGCAAATGTAAGTTTATAAAAGCATCAATTGAAGAATTCTAAGAGAGGATTACTCGGATGTTATCGAATCCAGTTAAAGATTAGCGTTCAAGGCCTCAACAGTAGGACTTCGGCTTCACATGAGTACAGGTATCGCGAGCCTTATTTAAATAGAAGTTAAGGAATAGCTTATTAGAGCGCGGCGGAGTTCAAATTGAGCTTGTATAGGTTATCGTGGCATCAGTTGAGGGTCCGTAATATTATCCCCAGGCTAACGGGTCTCACCTTCGCGCTCTGCATTCTGATCAACATCCTTAATTGAATTATTATTGTTCTTGTTTGATATGTTGTGACAATAAAATAATTAGAGTGAATCATGTTAACTGATTGTTCAGTTCTTCCCATACATCTAGTCGGGTCCGAGAGTAGACAAGGGGGATAAGAGGGAAGCAGGAACAGTCACACATTACAAAGTTCCAAAGAATTTTTTAAAAAAATGTTAAGCCTTGCATTCGACTCATTATAAACAGCAAGGTATTTATCAAGTAACAATTGTGGAAATGGCCGTTGCTACTGTTAGTTGTTTACCGTTGTTTTATAGTTAGTAGGGTTGTGTAAGCCAGTGTTTCTCCCATTGTGGGGCGCTCCCCCGTAGGGGAGCGTGATAACCCTACATGGGAAGTGCGAGCATATCAAACATCCTCCCGTTGGTGTGGTGTGGTAGTTAGGAGAGGGGGATGCCAGCTCAGGTGTCGTCCGCGTCAATTGACCATAGTTCAAAATTATGCGAACCGTCGTTAAAAGCCCTCATGTAACTGAACAGTGCGACGTTAATATTCACTCACTCACTTTAAAATTGTGAATTTTGCCGAAAATTGACAATTTTTCCCCCTGATTATATTTTAGAGGCCATCTTATTAGCTTTATAAAAACAAAAAACACCAAGTTTATTGTTTTCCATTCACTAGAACAAAGACTACAAGTGTTTCAGTAAAAGCAGATGCTATTACTTTAAGTAAGATGTCATACTTTAAAACGCGTTTTACTCGAAATGTGTTTTTTTTTGTTTTGAAAATGCTCAAACACGGACAGCGATTTCTCAAAAAGTTTTGAAAATAATGAACTGAAACTTTTTCTGTAAGTTCTGTATAATAGTAGAATTGTTTTAACCTTCAGATTCATCAATCACTGTTTTATTACAAAATTTGCAGACCCTGATGTGAATATAATCACTGTTTTTTTAAGCAATTTCATATCATTACTAAGATAAAGTGCTCTAGTTTTTGTAAAAATTAAAATATATCTGATCCTGAAGGTCATTTCAAAAATAAACAACGTAGCAACATATCAGAATTGAAACATTGAAAATTTGATCATAAACATTGTGAAGGATCTATACGCGACCTTAATACCAATCCTCTTGGGGAAACTTTGGGGCCAGCCTTCACGTTAATTCACAGGCTCTCAAGAAGAAACCCTGATATTTAAATTAGTTTAACTATATAAAGTCAAGGTTTTGTAGATGTAAGATAGAAGGAGCAGGAGAGCTGTTGCGGTGATTTGTAGGTGAGAATAGTTCGTTGAGTATTTCATTATTACAATTCGAGTTATAAGGAAGGAGTTGCTAAGATAATAAATTAGTGGATTAAAGATCTAAGATAGATTGAATAAGATTTAGTTAATAAGATCACTTGCGCTTGTTCCCTTAGACATGTTAATTTAGAGTTGTTCACTTAGAATAGATTGCTCTCTTTATATATCACTCCTAGGGTCTCCTTTTGTAATTTCACTTGTGATTGATTAAGTGTGCTTGAATAATAATAAAACAATAGTTTATAAGGAAGTTTCTGGGGATGCTTTGTCTCCAGAGGCGAATTAAGGTAGTTAGAGGCACTTGGCGTTAAAAGGTTTGAGGCCCATGGGCTTAAGAGTCGAAAAACCAAAATAGTGAAAATAGTCGCTTATACTTTAAATTCTCTAAATTAAATGTATTGCTATCATAAAACTCATCGGCTAAAGAAAAATCTTAACTGTATATTAAAAAAATTAAAAACCTTACTTAAGAGCTTGCAGTTTTGCTATATAGTTTGATTTTTCTTTGGCAAATTCATCAACTATTTTTACCATATCTATTTGGTCAAAAACATTTTATTCTGTATATAATATGGCCATGTTGTTCAATTTGTCTTTTCTCCCATAGTACTTCTTAAATTATTTTTAACCCCTTTTAAAACTAAAATGATCATTCACCTGTTGCATTCGATATCGGTATTGTTAAAAATATTTTCATAAGTTTTCCTATATTAGGATTTCTCTTGCATCTCTATAAATTTCTAGTGGGGGTTTCATAGTATCTTTGTATTCTTTTCATTTCTTGTTCCAAGGTGGCAGGGTTGGTTTGTCCCTAGCCCTTGCACTCGTCAAGCTTGGGGCCCCTGGCGGCCATCAGGTCCGATACCCGCTTAATCCGCCACTGCTTGTCCCCCCCCCCACATCCTTAGTCCTTAGGTAGGTGAGACGGTAAAGGAGCGGCGCCAAATAGGCCACGCTCACAACGTTTGGTACAGAATGGGCCCCGTTTATGCTATTTTTTGTAAATTTCTACCAATTTTTTCCCATTTCAGTAACAATTTCTTTTTCCCTTCTTAATATTTTAGCATATTTTTTCTTAAAATGTACTAGAAAATCCAAAAACCATAAAAAAAATGCTCATGCCTCCATTTCTTAAAAAAAAAATTGTAGCAAGTAATCGCGCGGATACCTTAAAAATAACTTACTTAAAATATCTATTACTTGAAAGTAACATATACAAAATTTAATACTTATCTTGATAATTTGAGTGGTTAAAATAATTGAGATCGCGTATGGTAGTTTTATCGTCAAAGTACATTATAATTGCATTCAATTCATTGTTATAGTATGGGGGGGGGGAAGGGCGATGAAAATTATGATTGAAAATTGGGTCGCAAGTATCGAATGCTTAAGAAGTACTGGTCTAAGCCAATTAACGATTGGTAATTACGAATAGCAATCACAGCTAACTAACGATCACTAATAATGATCTCTTGTTGTAGAACTAATAAAGAAGCGATCATTTTAGAGTTTTGTTTACATTAAATAAAAGTTATTGATTTTAGAATATTCTTTTTCCTTCTATTAACCATCTCACTCACGGGACCTTAGATTTGACCCAGATCCCAGAATTGAATACCATATGGTGCTATGAACTATACCGGTAAAAAGCTGCCTATTTTCCCCAACCCCTATTTGCTTGCTATTTGCGGGTTTGCATGTAAACGGGACCAGTAGCTCTGTAGTGACGCTAAAGACTAGAACTCGAGGATCGAAAGAATTAACTAGCCGCGAGTTTGTGACCATGGTTATTCAGCTAACTTTACCACTATAAAAAAATGTTACAAATACACTGCTAAAAAATCAAGGGAGCGCATGGATTTAACGAAATTACTTAAATATTTCTTCTGATAACTAACGTAAAACAAAACATCCATAGTCTAAAGCCGGGGTGGGCATTGCGTCGATCACGATCGACCGGTGGACCGCCAAGACAATTTGGAGTGACCACCTGAAGATTAGCTGTTAGTAATTGTATACTGAAATATTCAAGATTGGCTAACAGTACGCTGACTAAATCTTATACTGATTATAATTACGAGAACTAACCTTAGATGAAAATGTTTTATTTCTTAATGTATTTTGAATTGTTTGATAATAAATGCATCATTAGATGTTATTATATTTGGGGCTATTATTATTATGTTTGTATTTTGCGTTTTGCTTTAAACGCGTTTTCAAAAAAGTGAATTTTTCCTTTTATTTACGTAAGTACAAGTTCCGTATTTATAATTATGTTATAACAAATATTGTTGACTTTTTCCTTTCCTCACCACACCTACAACCCTGGGGCAGTGGGCGCACTCGTGAATTTTCAAAGGGGGTGCGGTGGTCCAGGGTCGAATGTCTACAATTCTCATATCCTACCCCAAAACTCTGCCAAACATATATATACATTTTGTAGTCGGGAACAAAGAACAGTAAGAAATAAATTATTAATACATAATTAGCATTAATTAATTAATAAAAAATTTATTAATAACGAATACTTAATTAAATTTACGTACTATATGCATGGGATTATAATGGATCGGAAAAAAAATCATGGGCTATGGAGGAGGGGTCCAGATCCGTGGACCTCCGCCCCCTCTACTTGTGTGCGACTGATACTGGGTGGACTGCAGCACTTGAAAAAATTAGAAGTAGCCCGTACCCTGGAAAAGCCTGCCCACCCCTGGTCTAAAGTGTTGCAGAAAACAGAATTTTGACTCAGGACGCAAAGTCTTTTCATTGTGCAAAAAATGCAATTTGAAGCCAGCATCCCCGACCACATCCTGGATCGTTTGGAGTTCGAGCTGGCGGATGCTTGCGCAAGTCCTCCACTGGTGCTTGACTTCGCTAGAGTTCACGGTATCATGGATCTGATCTAGCGGCCGCTAGATCTCCGAGGGATTACAACAGAATAACACAACAATAACACAACAGAAACACAACAATAACACAACAGAAAACAGAAGAAGAAAAATTAATATGCAAATTGACGTTGATGACGTCAAAAACCAGAAAAAGAACATAAGTGCAGAAATTGTGATGTGGTTTTTCATTGCCTCAGTGGTGGGATTCAACCTTTCGGCTGTTTTTTTTGAGACACGGTTGTTGGGAAAATATTACAACAACGTGATCTGCAGGATCACGTTGTTGTATATGTGTATTCCATTGACAATTAGACACCATGCGGCCCGTAAAAAGTGGGTTGCTAACGATCGATATTGGATACACAAAGTGATTAGAGTCAAGTCCTGTTTACGGAAGCGTCCCGGTTCAGCTTAGAGTAGGACACCAGACACATTTTGGTATGGCGAGAAAAGGCATTCGAAGTAGCCCTAAACTTGTTCTGGAAAGATCTCATTGCAGATTAGATGGGTTGATGGTATGGGCTGAAATCAGCATCGGCGGACTTACTGACCTGCATATCGTTTGAAAGGGTAATTGGATGGCTCAAAGGTATGCAGAGGACATTCTGAGACATACGTCGTACTTACGTTGCAGCGATTGGCGATTCCTTTATTTTAATTCAAGATAATGCAAGACCTCATACAGCTCATCTGGTGGAGAACTTCTTGAAACTGAAACAATACAGCGTATTGATCTAAATCCGATCAAGCAAGTTTGGGACACACTCGGCCGATGCAACAAGATCAAGGCCACCTGATACTATCCAAGACTTAAAGCTCGCATTTCATCAAGAGTAGAACTGTATTCTCCCAAGTCTCATCGATATCCTGATCGCATCCATGCTAAACAAGTGTTTCGGCAGTCTTAGGGGTTCGAGAGGACCACACACTATATTAAAGACCATGTATTATTTCCAAAAACAATCAAATTTTCTGTTATTTACATGTAACCAAATTATTGCCCTAAAGCATCGTTTCCCACACACACGTGTTCTTTATACCATTCAAAATAATTACAGTTACTATACAATTGTTTTTGTGTGCTTTTTTTCTGTATTGTGTTTTGTTATACTGTATTCTACATTTTATGTCCATAGAAGGCTATCGATCAACGGTTTTCTCCTTATGTTCCTTTTTGCTCAACTCCTTTATGCTTGCTCTTCTAATTTATTTGAGAGTGTATTTATAATTATCTATAATAACCAGCGTTTTTCAAACTGCGGGCATCCCCCCTAAGGGGGCGCGATAACTCTACGAGGGGGGTACGAGCATATTGAAAAGTCGAAACAAAGATTATTTTCTTATTATTAATTTACTACTGAAAGTAAACAAACTAGATAGATTAGGATGTAATAAAAAGTAAAATACACATTTACAATGATATTATATACGCTGGCGTACCTAGTCCTAAGTGAGCCCTGCATCAAAACTTCTTAGGCCTTTTTTTTGGAAAAAAGACATTTATTTGAAAAGTGCCAGAATGTTACACATAATGGGCCCCGTATCATTGATTCGGTTGATACGTCAGTAGCTAAGTCTGTGCTTATAAATGTAGTCAGTACTGCACAATGTATTTATAATTAATTTAGCAATAGTAAGTTAAGAAGAAGCTTAATAATTACTAGTGACCTTATGGGTTTGTCATATATAAAATTATATACAAAAATTAACACTTATCTTAATTTGTACGGTTTATAATTAATTCCTTAACTGCCACTAAAAAGTTACGTGATTCACTCCCCAATGCCATATTTTTCCACGTAAGTACACGTATGTGATGTATTGGAGGGGGAGGAATAAATAAGCAAATCTTCTGCAATAAGTAAATCCTTCGCACACATTGTCAAGGCCTTTTACTGCATTCCAAAGCCTTCCGAATAATTTTATGGATGGCAGTGCACAAAAAGATCGTACTTCGGAAAGACGTATATATACGTCAAGGGCAATTAACGCTTTGGCTGAGAGAGAAGTTTCAATATAGGGGGTGGCATTGTTAAGAGTAATGAAAAGTGCAGTCATTTACACTCATGTCCATAAATGAAGGATAATTCAGAATCACACAGAAATTGAACTCTAAAATAAAAATTTCACCTGTAGAATTATCACACACATTTTGAAGAAGAATATGCAAATTACAGGAAACCACCAGATGGCGCGGATAGTACGTCACAATGACGAGAGTGTAAGAGAGGGGTATATAAGGAATGGTGGCAAAGAAGTAAAATTGTTCACAAGCGCTTTAAAAGCCTTTCAGTGCAATAACCGCATAGTTATGGCACAAAGAAAGCATTTGGATGATTTCTTACGTGGTAGAATTATCGGACGACTGGAATATGGACGTACCCAACAGGAAGTATCCGAGGAACTTGGAATCGCCCAGAGTGTCATCTTTGGCAACGATTGGCTTTGGCAACGATTCCAAGATGATGGTAATGTGAGTAGATGTTACAGCACAGGTCGCCCCCGAGTTACAACGCCGAATGAGGACCGGTATTTGGCAGTTACTGCCAAAAGAAACAGACGGAGCACAGCATCAGACCTATCTCGTCAGCTCTCTTCAGCTAACGGTACGACAGTTTCAAGGCAGACCGTGTACAGACGCTTAGGGCACATTGGTCTATATGCTCGTAGGCCTGTCAGATGTGTTCCTCTTACCGCAACTCACTGTCGCCTGCGATTAACCTGGAGTAGAGAGCATGCATTGTGGACACCGCAACAGTGGTCTTGTGTGATGTTTTCCGACGAGTCCAGGTTTAGTTTGCAGTCTGATTCTCGCCGGACTTTCATATGGAGAGCGCCAGGTACCGTTACCACAAGAGAACACCATTAAACGACACCTGTTACGGTGGTGCAGGATGGCTCGTTTGGGGAGGAATTATTCTTGGTTCCAGAACTGACCTGCATGTTCAGAGTGTAACGATGACAGGCCACATCTTTCGGATGTCATTCTGGAACAACAGGTACGGTTGTTTCGGGGCGCCATGGGTGCTGAATTTCTGTTTATGGATGACAACGCCCGTCCTCACCGTGCAAACACTGTAGACGAATGCCTTCAATCGGAGGATATCACCCGTATGGATTGGCCAGCATACTCACCGGACTTGAATCCAATAGAGCATGTGTGGGATATGCTTGGACGACGAATTTCAGCCCGTCAACCCCCTCCCACCTGTCTACCTGAACTTTGGAGGGCATTGCTTGATGAGTGGTGTAATATTCCCCAAGATCAGATTGATAATTAGATACTCAGCATGCGTAGGCGTTGTAAGGCCTGTATTGCATCGTCCGGGAGACATACTCCGTATTAACCATCATACTAACCATGTTATACTGTTTTTTGTAAATAGGTTCTTTTTTGAAATTTGTTCCAGGGAGTAAAAATCGCAATTTTTATTAATTATGTCAAACATATAGCATCTTTTTTGCTCTTTACCTTTTGTTTAATAAATAGACTTTACAAATAAGTCAAATTTGTTTTGCTTCTGTCTCTTTCTTTGCCTGAACTTCATTATCCTTAATTTATGGACATGAGTGTATTATACGATATTTTATTACAGGGATTCCACATTTCTTTCTGTACCCCCAAGCCATTGCTAGAGGGTAGTCCTATTTTAAGCGTCGATCGTGTGAGAGTGCCATTCGTCTACGTGTTTGAAGTAAGCCAGTCGAAGTCAAAGTAGTTATGTGGGAGGTGGTTTGAGCTGTGCTGAGCAGAAAGGTTACCCAAACTAATATATAAAGGGCTGAGAACACATTACGTATATTTCCCTGTAATATAAACTAAATAAAATTAAAATTTTAAATAAAAGACATTTTAGAACTTTCTAACCCTTTTTTTCCCCCGTTGCATGAAGTATAACTCACTGTAATTGTCTTAACAATTTTAAGTTTAGGGATTGAATTCTTCTTCCTTACATCTTAAATTCAGCTGGGTACAACAGTTACTACTCAAATAGATGGATGAGATCACTCTAAAAGGTTTAACTTTTCAAACAATTATGTTCTATTTTGGGGGAAATATAATTACGATAGCTCGATAAATCCTCTTTTCGAATTATCATTTTCAAATCCCCCTTTCCTTTCTACTTTTTGTGCGATAGATAGGGAAAAGGGAGGAAGTACGAAAAAAAAATACTTTACAAAGAGAGGGGGAAGTCGATTGTAAATGGGAAAATGAGGGGTTCCGTAAAGGATGGGGAAGTGGTATCGTTGAAGCCCAACACGTGTCCTACCACAACAGCTCGGGTTCTGTTTACTGTAGAGTTGTCTCAATAGCTACATTAAACTTTCAAAAGTGATTGACAGAACTAAAAAGTTTATTGTATGCTTGCAGGTTTTGTAATTTTTTTTTTTTTTTTTTTTGAGATAATAAAAATGATAAGAAAATGTGAAAAATAAGAACATTAAAAAGTTACAACTTGCTGAAAAGGTATGCTAATCGTTGCTTTTGTAAAGCAGCAAGTTGAACATCTGATTAGATAAGCCTCACACTAGATTTATGTCTTGTTTTGGACAATTATTGTTAAAATATCTAAACCTTGATATTCTAAATAGTATTTTTTTTAAAAAAAAAATATTTATATTTAAAATTCTTTTTTTATAATTTCCAGGGAGAGGCTGCGGATTGGTGTTTTACCATTACAGATCTAGTCCATTCTTCGGGGGCTGGTATTTCTTTTTAGTGTGGCACCGTATAGGTGGTATATCAATCATCGCAAGTAATTTTGGCGCTCAGTTTCATCCCCAGAGGGAGGCACCTGGGTTCTGATGATGTGGAATTATTCTCGGAATTTAATTTTGTGGAGAACCCCAAAGAGCCAAACAGGTGCTCAAGGGATCGTTTATATGCCCCATAATCATACAACATGGACGCTTTTGATTTTCTGTGTCATGAAATCCACCGATTTGAGCCGAGGTCGAACTCGCAATCTTAGGCGTTCAAGGCCAGCACTAAACCAAATACGCCAACCAGCCGGCATATTTAAAATATAGAATTTTGTTTAATATTTATTGAATAGTTGTTCTCAATCAGGCAATATAGACTATTGATTAAAAATAGAAAACAAAGGTAATTAAAAAAATGAAAGTAATTCATTTAAAATTTTAGTAAAATATAGATAAAACCTTTTTCCCCCGCAAAAACATACAAATTTAAAAATAGAGATGTGAAAAAAACTGCTGATTTTAATAAGAAAAAGCATAAAACTATTGTGTTATTATCTATTTTCTGTGTAATCAAGAGCATCATCTTTTATATATTCCTTATTCATTCCGAAATCTTCACAACAGAAGAAAAAATAATATTTTTTCTTTTTCGCGTGCGTTGAGGTTTTATAATTATTCATGCTTCCTTGTAGAAGTATTCAAACTCGCTCGTGTAAGAAAGAAAGAATTGCTTTAAATGTTTTTTCCCCCTGCGCGAAATTTTAAATATTTACAAATAAAGCAGAGAAACTACCATAACATTAAAACAATTATATAACAGAAAATAAATTACAAGCAACATTTGAATTTTTTTTCTTTTAAATTTATTTTTAACTTTTTAAATCTTTAACATAAAGAAAGTATTTTTCTGAAACGCTTTATTATTATTTCTGATATCAGTAAAAAATGAAATTTTCTTGTAAGAAAATTCCATATAAATATTTCATCCCGTCAGGAAATATTTCATTATATAATAAAACAAGATCATTGTAAATATAATTCAATGCGATTGGCATACTATTGGTGTACAAAAATCGAGAAAGTATTGTATTATCTGATAAAACTATGCAATTTTTATGTGGACTTCTCAATTTTTTATTTTATTGGCAGTTACATCGGACACAAAGCTCAATGATAATTTTTTCGTACAGGAAATAAAAACACAATAGAGATAAATACACAAAATATCAAAGTGTCCTGAAAAAACTCAATATCTATTTAGCAACCTTTTATTTGAAATTGCACAAAAAAAAGTGATCCCTGCAAAAAAGGCACATGCGATTATTTGTGCGTTTGCAAAAAGTACGATCCCAACAGATGGCAGGTGAAAAGTAAGGGATCCACTTGAGCCAGAAGTACCTTGTACTGAGTGTACTTGAACAACCTCTCCGATCTCCCCTAAAATTTCGCGTTCACGGTTGCACTGAGCACATTTGCAGTCCTGACCACAGCATGCTAAATATGAGGAATGAGAATAGTTACAGCTAATGGCTTGTCTTCTGTAGGAGCCCCCTCCCCTCTTTTTGCATGTACTACAATGACTATAATACAAAAGGATTAATGATAAATGTCGGAGGGTTGCGAAAGTGGGCTGTCACATTTGGCGGTTTATGATCAGGATGAAGTTTCATAACGCCAACAGTATTTCATTCAATTGAGAATCGCGATTAAAGATCTTGAATTAAAAATTCTTTATCACTGAATTTGTGTCTGAAAGTTGAGACACTGATTGGACATATAGGTTCCTCAGTTATGTCATGTTACACTGAAGTTTCGTAATGGTTCTGGAGCATATCTTACCAGTCTTAGAAAGTAGTAAGTAGAGAGCAAAAATTTCAGTATTTAAGTTTATAATTTTAGAGTTCTACTTACAAAATCGATCGTTTGTTAAAATTCTTGTAAGGTTGAATAAATAACTCTGTGTACGAAATATTAAAGGAAGTTGATAGGACTCCGAATCTAGATAAAAAATGCTTTTTCGCGTAATTTTTTTTCCCCAATTTTATTACATTTTTTAATTAAATTTTATTTTGATATTATTATTATTTTTAATAGTTTAATTTATTTTATTATTTAAGATTTAGCATTTTTTATAATAATCCAAATTTTAAGCATGCATAAATATAAATTAAATCTAAGAATGTTTTGCCTAAATTTCTTTGTTGAAATATAACAAAAAGTTTTATACCAGTTTCAGAGAATGCAGCGGTTTTCAAAATTAAAACATGCTTATATTTGCACTAAACTAAACTGAACTCAGTGGCATGACAGCTCATTAGAGCGCCTACTGTGCCCATATCAATTTTCGTGACCTTGGGCACGGAGGAGCATGAGCAGATGTTCCGGTCAGGTAGTCAGTTATATTTGTATATATAATATTTAGGAAATATAAAACTTGAAAAAGCATCAAAATAAATACTTGGCTCTTATTTACACAAGCATTTGCCTCGGTATCCGATAGTCTAGTAGTGAAGATCACGGACTGTGGCTGGCGTGGTCATGAGTTCGAGCCCAGTGCCCCTGAAGTCCCGCCATATAGAGGAGGTAGATGCACGTTAAATCTGTCGAAGCTTAAAAATCTTCCCGTTGGTGTGTTGTAGAAGGTAGGAGAGGGGGTATTTCTGGTGTCGACCTTGTCACTTCACCAAAGCTCAAGGTCGGTCACCAATAGCCCTCGTGTAGCTTTATCGTGCGATGTTAATATAACTCTGTCTCTGTCGATAGCCGAATCGGATTTGAGGGGCATTTCTGTCGAGTCAAGCGTTCGAATCCTGTAGCCGGCTAAAGACTAGCCGTGTAGAGGAATCAAATCATGATAAACCTGTTGAAGTTTGCTCAAAATTCTTATATTGGAGTGGTGTGTAAGTTCAAAGAGTGGAGTCTCAATGAAGGTGCCGTCCTTCTCTCTGTCTCTCTCTCTGTCATTTGATCGTGACTCAAAATTACGAGTTCTGTTTTTCGTATATATCGTATTGCTTTGCAGTACGACGTGAAAAACCAATCAGCACACACACATAAGGAAAATTAGTTTCTCTTATCTTATTGACTTCTTTGCATTCTGAGAAAGAACATAAGATTTCTTGTCCAGATTAGAATTAATATTTATTATGGAAATTACCTCTCTCCAGCATCGTCGCTTCATGTGTTTTTCTCATATTTTAGAGTGGCCGCGGTCACCTAGCGGTCAAGATAACGGGCTCGTGGCCAGTGTGTCATGAGTTCGAACCTTGTAGCGCTGAAGACCCACCGTGCAAAGAGAGCCTATGCGTGTTAAATATGTCGTAGCTCAAACGTCCTCCCGTTGATATGGAAGTTAGGAGAGAGGGTGCCAGTTCAGGTGTCCTTTGACCATGGTTGAAAGTTATGAGGTCCGTCGCCAAAAGCCCTTGAGCAGCTGAATAGTGCGACGTTAATATTCACTCCCTCGCTCATACTTTAGCTTATGCAAAAGTCAATTTCTCCTACTGAGAAGAAGTTACTCACTAAAACATTTACCTCCGACTGTATATTTTCTACGAAATTGTTTTCCACTTAAACACTTTGAAACTTGTCATTGTGACATTATTTTTTTGATAAAGTGTTCTGATACTAATTTGTCCTGTGAATAATTGGTCTTATTAATATTTTATGAATGGTGTTCTTCTAACTTCGGTTCAATTAACTTTCGGCTTAACCGGCATTTCTGTTAAGAAAATGAGATTTATATGGTATCTATCTCGGCATGTTTTTATGAAGCTTCCAGTATTTTTTTTCTCTTATATGCTAAATTCAATTAAGTAGAGAATTTTGCTATTATTTTATTTTTGGTTACCCATACTCATTTATTTTAACTTTGAGAGTAACAAAAAGAGTTGTGTGTGCTAGAAAAATAAGTGAGACTTGGCCATTGACTTTACGTGATGAGGAAGCTTTAGGAATTTTCGAGAGAAAGATCTTACGCTGCATTCTTGGTGGGATCTTAATGAATGGATCATGGAAAAGATCTAACTAAGAACTCTACAAAATTTACAAACAGCCTGATATTGTAAAATTTGCCAAATTACAGAGATTTAAATGGGCTGATCATCTGGTTAGAATGAATGAAGATCGTTGCTGCAGGAAAATCTTTCTGGCAAAGCCCATGGGAAATAGACCTCAAAGCAGATTCCCGTTAAGTTGGATTGACTGTGTCAAAAAAGACCTAAATATTTTAAAGGTCTAAAACTGGAAAACAGTTACCAAAGATACAGATGCCTGGAGAAAACTTCTGGAGAAGACCAGGGCCCACCCATGGCTGTCGAGTCATTGAAGAAGAAGAAAAATGAGTAAAAAATGGAAACTTCCATATATAACTGATTTATTATTATAAGTCCAAGAAGCAACATTAGGGATATTGGCTATAGACCTTTCTGTTTTGAAACATAGTCAAATGATGTGAGAATGATTACTGAATAGGTACTTCAAATTCCTAACTTCGACACCATACCAACGTTCGAACATTGAACCCTTACAAATATAACATGCCTCAGCCCCGCTATATACTTGTTGAAAAGACGAATTCCAAATCCTCTCTTTACCTATCATCTCTCAGTCAATCAAACTATTGTAGCCCAAATGTTAGGCAATAAGAATGGAACGAAAATCAAAATCTCCAGATCGCTGAAATAAAGAAAACCCTAAAAATGTGTCTGTGACGAGTAGCATGTACAAAAAGAATATGGCCATTTTCCCATCTCATTAATGAGATAATGCTACGAAGATGATTTAATTTAAATGATCTTCTCATTTTCCATTGAGAAATCACGTTTCTTTGTAGCTGCTTAAGAGGGGGCATTTACTGTAATCAATTTATAGTCCACATATTAGAGAATTTTGTTAATTAGAATTAACTTTCCTCTAGAACAGCGATACTCACCCTGCGACCCGTATGTGGCCCGTTGGGCTTTTCTGAGTGACCCGGTTATAGCCCATTGTACTAAGAAATTCAATTATTTAAGAACAATGTACTAAAAATTTAGCGGGAAACTCTAGCAATGAAGCAATCAAATCCATCAATTTTGCTATCAATTTGTTTTGATAGTAGAATGTAAACAAGAGAATTGGTCATGGATAAAAGATCGAAACTACCCCGTAACTCAGTAAAAAATACATTAAAGTAAATATTTTTTGTGTGTGTTTGATGTTAATATAGTTAATATGGTATTAGAATATAGTATTAAAATAAAACCCGAAAATAAGAGTTTTAATTATTTTCACTAATTTTGTTTTGTCCAATGTTGTTTTGGTCTTGCAGTGTCCCCCCCCCCATTATCCTAATAGTTGCGGCCTGCGTGCAATACCTGTCATATGAATGTGGTCCGGAGGGAAGAAATGTTGAGTACCTCTGCTCTAGAACCACAAAAAATTATTGACGATAGCTAACTGAAAAAACAGAGACGCTAGATGGTAGGCCATTACATGATAATTTTACTCATGATCACGATTACATCACATGAGACACAATTTCATTTCACTTCCCGCTGTTTTATCATTACATCTCATGCAGTAGCGCACACAAAAAATTTTCAAGAGAGGAGTCCATGGTCGAAAGTCCCCCAACTCGTATCATACCTCAAGACAACACTAATTGATTCTATTGATTTTGTTAACAAAAAGCAGTGAAAAATAAATTATTGAATTAATAATTAGTATTCATTAATAAAATAAATTGTTAATTACAAGTACTTTGTTAAATTTTACGTTATATATATATAGGATTATCATCAATCGAAAAAAACTAAAGGGCTTGGGGGTTTCTGGACCCCTAGGACACCCCCGTGTGTGCGCCACTGATCTCATGGCTTATATCAGTGTAAATTATTAAAATGTATTTCATTTTACCATTGGTGCATCATTAGTAGTTCATTGTGGAATTTTAATACGATGTTAATTAAATTAAACTAATATTTTAGTTGTGCTTGTGCAATATACGTATGTCATCCGAAATGACAGACTACTGTTCACTCAAAACGACAACTTTCTATTTACCATCCCCATTTCGGCAACCCTTAAATCTTTATCAACAAGCTCGACGACAGGATCCACTCTATCGCCGCAGACAAAGATCTCACACACCAGAGGGACCTTGTTCGAGGGGGTGCACCTATTCAATAGTGGGTGGGCTCTCACTTTTACACAGAACAACCCTCAACAAAAGGGTAAGGCCCGCTATTAAATCGCCATCCTCTCAATCAGAGGAAGAAATCAAGAGAACCACATCTGCTGCCGTGAAGGTCCGATTTTGGAAGAGGGGTAGGGGAATCAAACCTGTTGTTTTGGTCCATGTTTCAATTTTTTTATTATTATTCTATAAGGGGAAAAGAGAGGAAAGAGACCTTAATTGATGGAACAGTTTAGAACTGACGTCTTTGTTGTTATCTTGCAGTTAGGGGTGCATTCGACACGCAGCTGTTGCGTTTATAATCGTTTGTCATTTAGCGTGGTAATGTAATCGGGTTTATTGAAAGGGAGGTGTGAACAAATTTTTTATACATTACATACATATATGTTTCATTTTTACAATGCTATATATTTTTTTTATTTCTTTCTTATTCGAACAAGTGCTATCTAACTTTTAATATGAATTAAAACAAACTTTTCTTCATATTCTATACTGGTTGAAATCATTATAGAACCTACACAATTATACCTAATAACGATGCTTTTTTTTTTTTTGCACATGACGTCTATTTATTTTTTTGTCTTCTCTCCCTCGATGAGCCTAATTATAGTACTGCCCAATCTATACTTTATATTTTTTAAACAAAAGAATATTGTCTCCTGTGCATTAAATTCAATTTTGAAAAAATATATATAATTGTAGATTTACTAGTAACAACAACTTCTTAAGATTCACGAATTTATAAGTGAAGGTATCAATGCAATACATAAAGATATAGGCACGATTCAACTACAATTCTATCGAAAATATAAACATTATTATAATAATATATTTAAATTACAATAGAGTGTAAAAAATTTTAGTTTTTATGTAACACAGTACAACTTGTATTATGTTTTTTTCATTCATTGTTCTTGTAAAAACACATAAACATGAAATATAAATAATTACTTATCCAACATCATATAGATTTTTCATATTATAACAACTAACTACTTTAGTTCTTTTAGAAAAGAAAAACACAATCTCACAGTAAAAAGCCCTGGTATTACATACCCCAATACTTAGAATCGCTTAAGGAAGCTTAAAGGAAATATTCAAATGTTAAGAGTAATATTAAAATACAAGTATATATTATGTGTGTGAGTAAATATAAGGTATAAAATTGAAACATTAATATGTAGAAATAATACTGAAATTCAAATTCCTTGATAGCTGAATATTTTTCATTTCGAACTCGAATTTGTAAATTTAAAAACACACATGATTTGTATAATAGGATGTTAAAATTAAATTTGTGGAAAAAAAATCGCATAAAACATTTTAAGATTTGGGATAGAATCATTAATGTGATATTTAAATAAAAATCAGTGTATCATACTACTTTTATAATAAAAAAAATTATAAAAATAGAAAAATGTACCACCCACCATAAATTTATACTTAATATTTTTCAAAATTTAATTTAGATTAATTTTAATGTATAAAAAGATTTTTAAGCAAATATTTACCCTCAATTCAAATATAAAGCAAACATTTTTAAATTCAGTAGAAACTTCCATATGTGGAACCTATCATTAGGCTTAACCAAAAAAAAAAAATCATGAAAAAAGAATGTTCTATTTGGGTTTTTAAAAAAGTAAACCATTCTCTGGATTTTTGAAAAATCAGAATACAAGTTAAATTCCCGATGTTTCCTAGAAACTCAAGACTTTATTCCTATTTTTCCTCGATTTTCTTGTTTCTGTTTAAAATTCATATATTTCACACCTTTAATTTTTAGGAAAGCAGATATAAAAGAAACCCTTAAATAAGAACTCTTTACAAAGCATTTCGAAACAATTTTGCAAAAACCATTTTCTACAAGTACTTTCCAAAACAACATTTAAAAAAAAAAACCATCAACCGAAACTACCAATTTATCTTCCCAAAACCTAAACTCAAGTTTTCTTTAAGGTAACAAATTCACTAACAACACTATTTTCATTACCGAAGCTTTCTTTGCGGGGGAAGAACTCATTTATCTTCTTGACGTTAAAATTCCGCACCTCGCGTTATTTTTCATCATCTTTTTTCCTCCCTCCTCACAAAGAGTATTTTAGGAACACATTCTTCGTAAATTTACTCCCTCTTCCTTCCTTCCAGAGACGAGTTCATTCATTAGCTTTTGATTAACACTCGTTTCTTGTCAGCGAACCTGACTGGTGTTTGAATGCGATACTTTCGATATTCGACATCGACTATTCGACATATGCTGTGATGATCATGCAGCTTAAGATCCCCGTCTATCGACCTTTTTGAATTCATGAACGTGATGTTTATCCTATGGAATTTCTAATTACACGCATAATTAAATTTAGGCTGTTACATTTATTTGATTGTATAAAGAATGAAATTTCCGAATTTCTTGCGTGGCCATTGATGACTTAAAGCAGTGGTCTTTTCAAACTGTGCTTCCACAGAAACCTGGGGTTCCACGAACCACAAAAAAAATCGAGGAGAAATAAATATGTGTGCAAAATTGATTCACGTTCTCTTTGAAGTGTGTATAGTTACAAGTATCTAAACATCACCCCCCCCCCCATTCATTAAAACTGAAAATTTTATTTATAGATAACTTTATTTTGCAACACTTTTTAAACTTTTATCATAATATTAAAACGCGTTTTATCTTTATATATGTACTTCCTACTAGACAGTGAATATTCTATTGTTTACTATCTCGGGTTACACACGAGATAATTTTATACTCGTTAGTTAGCACAATGTCTTGCAAAACTATATAGTTTTCTAATGGAAAATGCACCTTTTTCATTTGTGGAACTACACCCTTAATGAACAAAAGGGAACAACACATCAAAATAGTTGATGCTAAAATCTAAATTTAAGCAAGAACAGCTTCTAAATTTTAGGTTGCAAATTTTCTCTCCCATGCAAAATACACGAGATTTCTCTCACATCTATAAATATTTTAATGCCATTCAGAACATTGTGTTTAAGTAAAATATACTTCTCAACGAAGTGGCTACAAAAACAAGTTAAGCTCAGAATATGGACAATGTAGTTCGACAAATTACCTTTATATAAAGTGACTATAACATTTTTTGATCCGCTTTAAATATTATTTTGTGATATATTCTTCGAAGTACATGAATGGATTGGGAATCCACGAAAACACTTTCTAGTTCTAGGAGTTCCACGAGAGCCCCTTCAAGTTCTAGGGGTTCCGTGAGTTGAAAAAGTTTGAAGACCACTGTCTTAAGGCATTGGTCTTCAAATTTTTTCAACTCACGAAACCCTTTTCATGGAACCCCTAGAACTAGAAGGTGTTTTCATGGAACCCCTAGAACTTTAAAATATTTTTGTGGAACCCTATTCCACACACAGAGAGGAATATATCTTAAAATAATATTTGAAGTAGATCAACACTTTATAGGTACTTTTTGTGAAGGCAATTAAAAAAAGTATTCATCTATCATTAAAAATTTTATTCTTCTTTTGATATAATTCACTCATTAATAATATTAAACTGTAATCCAAGTGCCACCCACTCATGCATTAACTAGAATTATGTGCTTGATTTTTTCGCACAAACCGTTGAAGTCTAGGCCTACAGAAATTAACTGCAATCGCATTAATATTCTGAGCTAAATTTATTTCTATACTTTGAATTCGTAGCCTCTATTGAGAAATATTTTTCACTTATACACATTGCTCTGAATGAGATTAAAATGTTTAAAGAAATACTGTGTATTTTGCACGTGAATTTGCAACAAAACATTTAATATTCTTGCTTAGTTTTAGAGTTTTGACATCAAATATGTTGATAGGTTCACAAGTTGTTCCCTCTCCCTTATAATAGGTGTTTTCTCAACAAATGTCAAAAGGCGCATTTTCCATTGGAAAACTATTTAGTTTTCCCAGGCATATTGTACTAACGAGCATACAATTATCTCGTGGGACCCGGGATAGTAAACAATAAAATATTTATATCTAGTAGGTAATATATAAAAATAAAAATTTTAATATCTTTTATTACATTATATAATAAAAGTTTCAAGTGTATTAAAAATAAAGTTATTATGTAGAAATAAAATTTTCAGTTTCTTATTGACAGGGATGAGCTTTAAATGCTAGTGGGTATGTAAACTTCATAGAGAACGTGAATCCATTTTGCATACACATTTCTAATTTTCTTTTCGATTTTTTTATTGTGACTCAAGGAACCCCTGGGTATACCTCGTGGAGCCTCAGGGTTCCATGGAACACACAGTTTGATGACCACTGTCTTAAAGCAACTGGGCCCGGGTCCAGGGTTTAGGTGGGGACTTAATCTCATTACCGACTTAGCCTCAATAAGATCATGATCCGAATCATTTTAATGGTCAAATGCTATTCTCAAACTCATTTTCTGAAAAACTGGGAATTTTGAGCAACACGCGCCAACTGGCAACAGTGGAATAATTGCTTTATTATGTGAAGATCATTATCCATGTCTAGGCCTAAACTTGTTACCTTACACAATCATTACTCATTCATTTGACACGGCTGGATTGTCGAGGCTCAAAGTCCCCCCCCCCCATTAGTGTGGTGTGATAGTTCAGAAAGGGGCTGACCAGTTTAGTGTCGTTCTCGTCACTTGGACCTGGCTCAAAATTACAAGGTCCAGTAGCTATTGTGTTGCTTCAGCATACACCCTTAATAAACTCATTTACCTCAACTTTTGTGATGCTTGAGTATTTAAGAGTGAAAAAAGCATTTGTATGTGCAGGTTAGGTTTCTTGCACAAATGAATTCAATCATTATGTATATTTGTAATATAAATGAATAAAATATATAGAACTATTATACTTTCTATTAAAATATTTAAATATTTTTATTGATACCTTTTGAGGGACTTAAAGTATCCGAACATGTTGAAATGACCAAATTCAGTCAAAATATATATACTTTTCACTTCATTGAAAATAGCTATCTTTTAACTTTTCAAAACATATTTGCTTTGTTTCTATGTTACCTAGAGGTCAAATTAAAGTCAATTTTATAAAATTAGAAAAACCGGAAATGGGTCTTTAATCTATTAGAAGTAGGTATTTAAATTGTTTAAAATCTAGCAGCGAGTAACTCAAAATGTTATAAATGAATTTCTAAAAGACTTTTCTAACCTGATATTTTTATTATTTTCTAGAGAATGTACTAAAATATTTCTAATTGTATGAATATTTCTGGAGCTATGGCCTGTTATTTAAATAATAAAAGGCCATTGAAAAAAGTGACATTAAAAGAAAAGTGAAGTGACATTAAGTGAAAAGAAAAGGGATATTAAGAATGTCCCTTTTCTTATACTATTTACTCTATAGGCTCTTAAATTTTTACATTTTAATAAACCATTAAAATTTTAGTACATTTTCTAGATAAATGCATCTTTTTTGTTTTAGTAATAATTTTACTGTTTAAGTTTATTACTTTTTTCTCAAATTATTTTGAAGTTTTTCAAAAATATTGCTAAAATTTCACTTATAATTGCGATTTTTGTAAAATTTAGATAATTTCTTTTTTAAATATTGTTAGTTAAATATTTTTTTTTTGGTATTGATTCATAAAAAAAATATTTATAATGCTTTAGTATGCTATTTTTAATAAGTACCCCAAACGTGTTCGGATACCATAAAAATTATTAAAAAGATTATAAAGTTACAATATTAATATAAACTAAACAAAATGAAAGCAGTTCAAATCAAACAAATGTAAAACTTAAATTTAGAGAAGCGAGCAAACTACGTTAATTTTACTGTTAAACCAGCAAAGCTTTTTGCTCGATCAATACCACGGATATGTAAGTTCATGTTTTAGTGAAAAAATAAGCGTAAAATTTTGAGATTTGTGATCGCAATAGCTAATGATGTGATATGGAGGGTGTCAATTCTCTTCATTTTCAAAAATATACTGGTAATCACTTTGTGACGGATCTATACGGTTTTTCACTAACCCCTTCTTTTTCTCTTTAAATCAAATTATTTATTTCAACCAACCTTCATCGAGAGCCAGGCGTGATTTATGTAAATAAGGAATATTATATAAATTCGGTTTTTGCGAGTTGAAGGGAGCTAAGTAAGAGGAAGTGAGAAGTCAAGTGAATTAAAGAAAAGTGAAGATATCGAGAGGTCGACACGTAGTTGTTGACAAATTAAGAGAGCTTGATACATTTTGATGTGCGCAAAGAGAAGCGGATTAAAAGTATTGAAATTCGCTATTACGCAGCGTGGAGTCTTCGTCAATTCATCCAGCTAATTTGAGTGCCTGAAGTTCGTCACGAAGAAACCGCAGCAGTAAAATATAAGGTATAGTGACTTTGATTAAGTAAATCTGATTATTAGTGTGAAGCGTAGTTGTAATTGTGCGCGTTTAAGCTGTCCTAGATTCAGTTGAAATTCTGTATTATTATCCGCTTGTATTGTATATCTCACCTCTGCACTCTACTCTCTTTTATTTACCATAATTAGAATTGTGTTGTGTTTGCTCATAATATCTGATAAGAATCAATAACTCAGTTTGAATTGGAATAATGTCTTCCGATCATTTAGTTCCTCCAACACATCTAGCCGGGTTTTCAGATAGACAGGAAGGTATTAATGTAAGGGGTGGCTACAGGTCACCACAACTTAACCAACTGATATGGAATCTTTTCCATCTGAACTGGTATGTGACTCTTCCCCCCTTTCTCTCTTACCGCTTGACGTTGAGTTTCGGAACACCCTATAAATATATTCATACATATTTAATTCTAGAAAAGCCTCCATTGTCTTATACACTTTTGGGTACATTTAATACTGTGGCATCATGATCCCTTTAAATTACTTCAAAATGTGGTAGTGTGAGGGATCACACAGCTATTTGCCAAAAAGACATTTTATTCCAAATTGAATAAACAAAAGAATCTATTTGTTATTAAACTGTCAAAGTTCACAGCCTTTCGCTGTAGAAAAGCTCTAGCACCAAGTCAATTCATTCCAGCCGTTGCTCCGCCATCTCCGGCACTTCGTCTTTCACAAGCCTGCAATCTTCATCTCCCTTGGTCCTTGAGGTGCGTCTGCCCCCGCAAACTCAACCGAGTGTCTTCGAAGAAAAAAACTGAAGAGCGAAGTAATTTCCAAGATTGAAGGAGATCGAGAGCCTCTTGTCAACTTCTAGCCGACCCTTTAAACTCCCTTGGAAGGCCACTTTTACGCTTCCAATCACCTCTGATTGGAGTAACAGATCTGCACACGGCTGTCCTCACTTTGTCCCACTCCATTGGTGCTTAGAGACAATAGGCCGGCACGCCTCATCCCAACTCCGACGCTGTATCTTGTTTACCATTTGGAGGGCTATAAATGGCCCTGACACATTGACACTGAGAGTATGTCTTTTTCACGACAGACCAACATTCATCTTCGTTCAAGTCGTTTAAGGCCCTCATGTGCGAGGGGATCCCAACAAAATCGATACTGTTCATCGGAGCTCCCTTCCTATTTATGGTTGAGACTATAATCATCTGGATATCTGAGAAAGAAAAAGTGTGGCGACATCAAAGCCGTTTTCCGAATCAGCTCACATGTGTTATCCCTTACGCATGAGAGAAAAATAGCCGGTCTCTTTTGGGAGATACAATATTCCATCTGGACATCTAGGTCACCCAGTAATTCAATCTTGACAAATATTGTAAGGGAGTGTTCTACTAATGAGCCGACGTTACAGTATCATTAGAATAAATACAATGATCCAAATCTGTGAAATTAACTGCTGGGATAATTCTCAATTGGATAAACTTTGCATTAGAAAGATCAAGATGTTTGGTAGAAAGTGCTCTTATTAAGAGAAGTATTAATTTATTCATTGCTTTTCTGCTTTAATGTACAAATTTGAAGAAATTCGAATATAAGATTTTCAGTATATTTTAGGTGGAAAAATATTTAGCATTCCTCCTATCGAATTTACATTGATTACAGTTTTAGAAATAAAACCAAAATACAGAAATTATATTTAAATACGTAAAAGAAAATAGTATAGAATCTGTTTTTAAACAGTGATATAGTGATTAGACTAATTGTTATCAATCAGCTTACTATTTATGAAAAATATAAAAATAAAACTTAACGTTTCACAAAAACAACAACAACAAAACTTCCAGAATTTTTATAACTAAGCAATTCACACATACACGTAACCTCACAACTCATAAAAAAAAGTTTATGGGACACTGTCTGTCTTCCACTGACGATTTCCCGCAAAGATGCTCGTATAAATAGCTATATTTAAAATTGTAAATGCGGCTTTGAGCTTGTGAGTTCGAGTCCTGACTGCACCAACGACCTATCGTGTAACGGGGCCAATGCACGTTAAATATGTCGAGCATGAAGTCCCTTCGAGGAGTGGAAAATAGGTAAGACAAGGGTCAACTCACAGATGTCTTCGTCCTTGTGTCTTTTAGTTATTAAATATATCATACTCAGCATAAAAAATTCAAAGAAGATCTGAATTTTTAATTAAAAATTCTCTTCTTCATGTTACTATACACTTTTAATTTGTGCAAATTGAATATTTAAAAATAAAACTAATTTTAAGTATTAGTATTTAAAAAAAAAGTATGTCAAAAATGTATATTTTGCAAGTGAAGAAGCTTAAAACGAAAAATTGAAAAGTCAAAATGAGTTTCTTTCATTAAGAAACCTATCTTATTTTATTCATTCACTCTTAAAACTTTATTTCTTGATTTAATTTAATCGCGTATTTTCCCACATACATCTCACAATATCTTTCTATTTGTCAAGAAGTGAAAATGGGAATTTTAAATAATCTATTATTATTCATGTATAAGACTAGAAAATATAAAAGATTATATCGTTTCGCCATTTAAATCATTTTAAATAATAATAGAATTCCATGCAGCAAAACACACTTTTTAAAAATCTTTTTTAAAAAGCATAATTTGTTTTTTAAATCGGTAAAACGCTTTACTGTTCGTCATTGTAAAATATTTAGGAAACTTTTAGTAAAGTAAGCTAGATCTTAAAATATTTTGTGAAAACTCTTAGTACCCTTATTTATTTATTTATTTTATTTTATTTAATTTCTAGCAGCAGCACTCGATGAATACATCATTCACTGGGGGTGAAAACATTCCGCGCAAACATTCATAAAGTTACAAGAAATTTAGTACATTTTATTAAATATTTTTGTGATAAAATTATGACAAATTCATGTTAACTAAATATAACCAAAATCCAAATGTTTCCAATTGCTTTCGGAAATTAATACAGAAACATTCATGCAAATCTATGCTGTTTAATTTTAAAGTGAGTGAGTGAATATTAACATCATACTGTTCAACTACACTAGGTCTTTTGGTGACGAACCTCGTAATTTTGAACCATGGTCAAGTGACGAGGACGACACCTGAGCTGACACCCCCTCTCCTACCTACCACATCAACGGGAGGGCATTTATGAGCTCTCGACAGATTTAACGTGCATCGCTTCCCTACACGGCGGGTCTTTTAGTGGTACTGGGCTCGAACTCATGACATGCCAGCCATGATCCGATACCTTGACCACTAGGCTACCACGGCCCCGTTTAATCTTAAAGGACAATTATTCAGAGTTAGTTGCAAAATGTATAACGAAGAGAAAAATTGTAAGATATGAAATGAAAAATAAAATTGAAACTAACGGGAGCGATAAGATGCAGAAAGTTGAAATAAATACAATTTTATTTACTCTCAAGCTTCAATTTCCTAATATTTTTAACACAATAAAATGTATTAATTCTGTATATTTGTATGTGCGTGTGTGTAATACATAAGTACAAGGACGTCTCTGGTACATTTATAAAGAAAATTTCCATTCCCTTCTTTTTATGAATACAAATCTAAGAATTTTTTTTTTATTCCGTTTTATTTAAATGTGCTGTTTTTTGCATCTAAATTAATCATTTTATAAAGAACCGGTATATCTGTATAAGAGAGCTTTCTAATAAAACTTCTTAAAAGAGCCCTTCTGACTGCGTCCAAAATAAATCCTTTCCCCAAAAGAATCAGACCTAATTTCAAAGACTTCTTTTGTCCAATTTAGCGTCTCTGGTCCAAAACCTCAGTTATCTCCGTCCCCACTGAAAAAGAGAAAAGAGGAAATTCTTGCTATCGTCGCTAGACGACGTGATGAAGCCAGGCTCGCGCCTCACTAAGAAGTAAATGAGCAAGAAATTCCGCCTCGTCACGTTTCCCGATCCATCCTTTGCTTAAAGAAAAGGAATTTTCAGACCAGGAGCAAAATGAAGGAGGGAGATACGTCAATTCCTTTGTTGGTCAGCAAACAACGAATGACCAAATGCACGATAAATATGGTTGATTTGTCATTTAATAGATTATGGCTATTTAGTGTTTTCTTCGTTCGTCTCATGCATCGTAGAAGATTTCTATCTCTGGATCTTTTATGAGCCATGAGATATATGATAGATCATCTGAGATGAATGTATTGATACAGTTTTGGCATTGGGATGTATATATCATTTGAAATGACAAGTGTTTAATCAATGAGAGGCACATTCTTGAAAATTCATCAATTATAACTCAAATCGTATGAAATATGGCAAAGTTATGTGAGGCATTGGTATGTAAGTACTTAAAATAATGACGATATATAGTTTTGAATTTTCCTGGCAAAAGAGCCTAACAGGGGAAAATATTTTAGGATACAAAAAGGCTCCAATATTAATATCATTTTATGACTTTATCAATGTATACAGAACAGAGTAGGTTCTGTATGGTACAATTCTATTAGGATTTATTTATTTGCTTTATACCAATGACTCTTAAACTTTGTCTACATCGTATTCCTCCATTCAAAAAATAATATTTAACGCATCCCCGAACTAAGATTCATGTGTATATAAAATCAATAATCATATACTAAATTATGATAAATCTAAAAAAGCAAAGCAACAAATAGAAATGTAATAAGAACATAGTAACGTAGGAGTGAACTCTTAGGCTTAGAAACTAAGATTGTTTCCCCTATGTTTGTCTATACCACTGGATCACCAAGAAAATAAAATAAATAGTGTAAGAATAAGATTCCATTAATACTACAAGTAATCATGAGATACTAAAAGAATAATGCTAAAAATACTAAAACTAAATTGCCAATGTCAAAAACCAAATAGAAAAAAATACCAAGGAAAAGATAAATCTTCGCATATAGCCCAAAAAATTAAATATCTAGAGAATATATATATATGTATCTGTGTGTGCGTGCGTGTATGGGGACGTGTATGGGTGCGTGCGTGTATGGGTGCGTGTGCGTGTAACGTCTTCTCGCATTTTTACATTTTTTCCACGCACCCTCCGTAAAAATTCATGTTCAAATACACTTTGAAAACTATCGCATACTATAGTTATCCTCTCCGTTTTTCTATATATTTCATGTTCCTCGTCTACCACACCCTAACATGCAAAATTAAAAATTCGATTTTCATAAAAGCAATAAATTTCATTTTACATTGGATAATACCATATTTTAGATACATTAGAGAAAAAGGGATACACATCTTTTAACAAAATGAATTTATTTTAACATACAACAGAATATTTTTCAATCGGTAAAATTCCGAAATAAAATCCTATTCTCAAAATGTTAGGCAAAGATAGTTGTAAAAACAGTTGTATAAATTACCCATCACAAACAGCTTAAATCTAATTTTAAGGAATTAGGTATGTCAATATCCTGATCCGATACATTTTTAAAGTGTCCAAGTGATTTATTTACATTTATGAAATTCCTCAGTTAAGTAAGATACAAGATTAAACGTGAGGAAAACTGATATTTAGTAAAGAATTTAAAAACAACAACAAAAAAAAACAATTCATATATATAAAAACCTTTTATTTCTTCCAAATTCAGATTTGAAATACTAGACCAACTCATTGGGAAAGTTTTATATCTGATGTTTCCTTACATCTAATTCAGAAACTGATGACAGAAATGTGGTGAAATGGTTATAAATTATAAAAGTTATTATTTTCATGATTCAAGTATTCTTTTCCATATTTTTTTTATTTTAAAACTTTTGATATTAACGCTTTAGTATTTAATATCTTGTAATCAAACTCATTAAAAAACTTACTTCTAGTATAATATGTACGTATATATAATGAGGAAATGAAAGACTTATTGCATATACATAAATAAAAATATTTTGATAAGTCTTAGCTAACAAGTTTCCTTCAAGTGTAAAAAGTGCAAATAAAATTTATTTCCTTTTAACACTCTCTCTATTCTGCACACGTTATTTGTACTGGAATTTACTAAATGAAAACCAGAGGCTCTCTCTTATCAATGATCAAGTTGTAGAGATATATGAATCTTCACTGGAACATCAAACACCAATGTTGGTTCAGTTTGCATCTAGCCCTTAGAATAATTACAATAAGAACGGTTTCCATTCATCTCAAGCTTAAATTTTAAAGTCATTTAACAGCTACTGTTTAAAGTTAACGCTCAAGGCCACGGTAGTAAAGTTGTCATAGTAGCTGTGGCTTCTTGCTCTACAGCAGTGGTCTTCAAACTGTGTTCCAAGGAACCCTGGGGTTCCACAAGATATATCCAGGGGTTCCACGAGTCACAATAAAAAAAATCAAAAAGAAACTTATAAATATGCATGCAAAATAGATTTAAGCTCTCCATTAAGTTTATATAAGTACTAGCATTTAAAGCCCATCCTATTAATTAAAACTGAAAATTGTATTTATATATAATAACTTTATTTTGCAACACTTTAAAACAATAAAAGAATATTAAAAAGCTCTATGAATATTCTATTGTTTACTCTTTCGGGTTCCAAGAGATAATTTTATACTCTTTAGTTAGCACAATTTCTTGCAAAACTAAGTAGTTTTCTAAAGG
The DNA here is from genome assembly GCA_019973975.1 of Trichonephila clavata. Lineage (NCBI taxonomy): Eukaryota > Metazoa > Arthropoda > Arachnida > Araneae > Nephilidae > Trichonephila > Trichonephila clavata. Next base: position 37,453 of record BMAO01039570.1, read on the forward strand.
AAAAATGCACCTTTTTGCATTTGTGGGAAAAAACACCTATAATGAAGGAGAGGAAACAACTTATCAATATAATGACAGATTCGATGTGAAAACCTAAATTTATACAAGAACAGGCTCCTAAATTTTCTGTTGCAAATTCATGCAAAATACACAGAATTTCTCGCACGGCTATAAATATTTTAATGCCATTCAGAACATTACGTTTAAGGGAAATATATTTCTCAATGGGAGGGGCTACAAAAACAAATTAAACTCAGAACGTGTAATGCAATTGCATTTAATCTCAATAGACCTAGACTTCGACAGTGTGAAAAAAAGTAAGCACATATTCCAGTTACTAAATATAATGCATGGGTAGGTAGCACTTTTGATCACAAATTAATATAATTAATGAGTATATTATATTAAAAAATTAGATTAGAATTTTTAATAATAAATGCACGGTACTTTTTTAAATTTCCCTTACGTAAAGTACCTATAACTATTCTTCTAAGTATGTATGTGAAATGGGGTTCTATGAAAACACTTTCTAATTCTTTGGGTTTCACAAGAACACCTTCAAGTTCTGCTGAATAAATGAAGCAGAGTGCTACAAGACGTTTGAAATTACTAAAGCTACAGCACTTGAAATGAAACTCGAACTTGAACAAATATTGCGTAGAGTGGAAAATTAGAAGTGTAAAGAACTAATTCTAGCATTGTCATCTCCATTTTGTGGTGATTCAGAATTACGAAATGTCACTAGTAGATCTCGTCAGGGCTATTTTTAACCTCCCCGGTACCCTGGCACTTCGATAGCATCCCCCCTCCTATTTCCAGAGCACCCCCTTCCTCCTTCAGGTCTTACTTTTCTTGTTTTGTTTCGGGAGGGATTTTCCCTAAACTTTCTTACACTTTTCCCTTTCTTTATTTTTGCTGAATAGTCTTTCCATTATCCCGCCACGTTACGGAATCACAGTCTTAAGGAAAAAATAGTAGTATGGTTTGGCCACTCTTGTTCATTTCTTACTTTACGGCATCATGGACCACCCATCCTTTTGTAAATTAGTATAGTAAATTAATGAAATTGTTTGCAATCACAGTATAGAGTATACATTATTGTATGAACTGTTTTCAACTTGTTAATTATCATGTATTTTATCGCTTATCGCTTTATACACTTTCACTTTTTGACATCCTTTTTCTTTGCTGAGTCACTGTCATTGTACTTGTACAACGAAGAATTTCTTCGAAAAACGAATGGTTTTCTCGAGAAAATCATTAATAACTTCATCGTAATCAATTTCCATTGCAATATCATTTTGAATGAATAGCAACATCAAACTGTGAAGCTTTTTATTTTCCATAGTAGATCTCATTTCAGTCTTTGCTCTCTTGAGGGCAGAAATGTTTCTCTCACGATTCGCTAAGCGGTGGTACATGCACTGTAATTTAATTTTTTTTTCTCTCTTTTTCCACCCTCCAAATTTTTGCGCCCCCAAATCTTTTGCGCCCTAGGCACGTGCCTAACATGCCTAAGCGGAAAAGGGACCCTGGCTCTCGTGATGCATTGAGGGATGGTAATTGTAAATCAAGCAATGAGCGATAGTATTCCAAAACAAAAACAAAGCCCCCAAATATGAAAAATATTGCGCTGTTCGTAAATTTCAATTGCATTTCCATGGAAGTTACTGAAGTAATTTGAGCACATCATTTTTAATTTATTTGTCTGAATTTGATCCATTTTTAAATAAAAGAGAGTTTTTTCTTAAAGCTATTTAACGATTTTTGAAGCAATATGTAAATTTTCGCATGGTTGTGACAAGAAACTACGATGAAAACAAAGATCATTTTAATCAAAAAAATTATTCATTGAAAAGAAAAAGTACAAATACTGCTACTGAAATCAAAAAAGAAAAGAAAAACACTAAAAGGGGGAAATTTGGTTATACATTAGTGTTTACCTAAGTTTATGGAAAACCACCAAGCAAAAACAATCTTCATTTTAAGTATTGTTGCGCCATCTAGTGTTGACAAGACAAACTAAGAAAATAATTCTTAGTTCCTGGAAATAATTCTTGGGCCATTTTCTAAGTCCTCTTGCAGTATAAATGAATAATTAAATAATAATTTTTAAAAAAAACTTCGACTCGCCCCCCCCCCCTTTTTTTTTTCCTTAAGATTTTGAAATACTTTACTTAATCATAATGATACAATACTTTAAAAATTAAAATCGGAACTGTGTAATTTATAATAAACATCTGCTAAATGTTTTTTTAAGCAAAATGTATTTGTAAATTTCTACTTAAGAGAAGTTAACAAATTTCTTTATAAATGACAGAATAGTTGAGAGAGATTCTTGAAAAGTATTCGAAATCTAGAATATGTTCGTTCAAGTAGATTGAGAATTCGAACCATGTAGAGTTCAATCAGTTAGTAAATTATTTTTTAATTCCATGATTCTACTTCTTCTCTGGGTTCGAAAATCATGTATCTTTTTATGAAAGACAAATAAATCGTTCAACAATTTAGTTATAAAAGAAATTATTATTAGAGAAATAATACAGGAAAAAATAAACAAACGGTTTATATATATATTAGTTCAAATAGCTTAAAAACAAATAATTTAATTTAAAAACTTTAAAAAAGTGTCATAGATTAAAGGCAAAACAATAACAATAAGGCAAATAATTACATTAACAATCTAATTATTTGATAAAAAATAAAGAATTGTTTAGAAAACCAATAATCATAATAAAAAAAAAAATAGAATACATGCATACAGACATATGCATACATGCATACAGCAATATCTTAGTTCCTAAGGCTAAGATATTGCTGTTATACTGCTGTAGCTATCTCATTTTGGACCTTTAATCTATACTATCTTGTTGGATTTCTATTTGCTGCATGTATACGTGTATGACTAATTATATATAAACCAAATTACACGAAATTTAAAATTTAACTCAGGCTTAAAAAATTATGCGTGCGTGTAAAAATTTCTAACAAACAATTCAGAATATTTTACAGTTTATGAGTTTCTCTGAACAATAATATTTGAGTTTAGATTATTCTATAAATGATCTATGGGCAGATTAATAGGAATTATTAGTCGCTTTTTGGAATGTTGTAGATGCTAGGAAAAGAAAACACTAGCTAGGTTAACGTCCTCATCATTTGATTGTGGTTCAAAATTATGAGATTAATCGGCAACTACTTTCGTATTTCTTCGACTTTAATGCAGAAGTTACAAGTTCGCTAATAGCTTATCAGACAAAATAGAATTATGGTCTTATTTTCACCTGTTATAAAAATAAGATGAGGAAAAATCTCTCGCTGACAAAAGAAAACATATCAATAAATAAAATTATTTTTTTCAATAAAAACAATTATTAAAAATTATTTTTATCTCTAAAGTTTTATTGTGTTAAATAGATTTCATAAATACCAGAAGTTGCTTTGAATATTTTACGTAATAATGCTGCAAATTGAAAAATAGAGGAAGTCAGAAGTACTTTAACAATGTCTTTTAAAAACAATTTCCGGCATTTTGTTAAAAATTAACTTTCAAGTAAAGGAGATTATTGGCTTCATAAAATTTACTTGATCAAAAAGCATATAATTTTTGATTTTATAATTTCTAAATCAAGAAGAGTGCATAAATTTTTAAAACAAGCAAAAAGTAGTTCACGTATCCCACACCTCTGAAGAAGATTTGAGCCAAGTATTCAGGGATTGGGAAAATGCCAAAAAAATGATGAAAAGTTAAACTAATTTAATTTTAAATATGAGGCATTACAAAAGGGAACAATTCTAACAGTACAAATTTAATATTTCACATAATTATGAAATGTTTCCAACAGTGCAAAAAAATCCTTCGTAATCAAATGTGCCAGGATTTTGTGCCACATTTAAAATAATTCTAACTTACTTATTTTGACTAACTTTTGTTTTACTTTATTTAATTCAATCAATACAAAACCGAAGGCATATCATGTATAAATCAAGCATAATTCTTTCTTAAAGATTTTTATCATTGCTACAATCAAGAAAAAGAAAATGTCTACAAGAAAATTAGTCTTGATAATCACTTTTCCTTAAAATTACAAATACAATCAAGTTATGTTTCTCTGTACAATCTTTTACTCAAAAAATAAATAAATAAAAAGCTGAATAAAAACTTCTTATTAAAATTTGTAACATATTTTTCTGTATTCAAAAACGTCTACTTCTGAATTATTTTTTAGTTGAATAATTTATTTGAATAATTAATTATTTGAATGTTCTTTGAATTGAGACTTTCAAAAATTCAATCTTTTGAGCTTACATCAATATTTATATCATTCCCCGATTGTTAATTTTGCCATAAGACATTTAAAGTCTGAGCAAATTAATAAAAATAAAAATAAGAAAAAGTTTAGTCAAAGTTCTTTACACTAGAATTTATTCCTCGATAAAATCGTTTTCTAAAAAGTAATTCGTCTCCCGTCCAAGCCATTTTGATTCTGATGTTAAATAACGAAAGAAAAAATAAAGAAAGAAAAGAAAATAGTGAACATTTAATTATAAATCGTTTGCAGTACTTAAACAAGATATAAACCCAAAATATACCTCATAGTTTCAAAAAAATTTTTTTTTTAAATTCCAGTTTTTTTAAGCAATATTTTTCGATTTTAACATAATGTCAGATACAACCAAAATGAAAAAAAATGTGTGAGAGTAGAGATTGTATGTGCATTTTGCCATGACTTACATTTAATGAAATTGAAAATAATCAAAATTCTCAAATGAAACAAATAATCTTTTTCTTAAATGTTTTTTTTATTTATTTATTTATTCCATATGGTTTTCGTCAAGGCAGTGGCATCAGTCAAAAAGAACATAAAACAAATCTTTTCCGCGTTACTTCATAAATACTGAATACAATATGTTGTATATCGCACAAAACCAACATATTTTACTACATTTTTTCCATTTTCGTGTAAAAATTGTTTATAGATTGCATTTTTTTCTGTATGAAACTTTTGTAAAGAATTTATTATTAAGCCTTAATTATGTCTTATAATTTTATAAAAAAAAATATATATATAGCACTTTTTTCCTAAATTTGTAAATGTTAAAAGAAATAAAAAATCATTTTTACTTTAATATTAGTTGTAACCGATTTTTTAAGTGCGACACGTTAGTCGGTTATAAATTAATGTAACTTATCTTTCCTTAATTATTACATTAATTTTATTAGAAGATAAAATCTTGAACTTCCTTTTTTGAAATATTTTATTTTATTTTAAAAATACTTATTAATTTTTTTTCGATATTTAGATGCTTTGAAAATAATTTCATACAGATTTTTAAGTACCAATTTTTCCAAATGGCCCGAATGTAGTGACATCTATTGATAAAATTTGTAACTTAAAACTAGGAGCGAATTTCTTGGGTCTCGTTTTATATGAAAATGTTTTATAACTTTAATTTTCTCAAAGATTTTAAAATCTCCTTTTTTAGTACCTTACTCAATCCAAAATTAATAATTAGACAACCTTACAGACTGTTTTCAAACGCAAGCAATTTTTGAAAACTATGCAAACACTGAAAAGGAAAATAGATATATATGCTGTATTGTAATAAAAATAATAATAATAATTCTTTGCATAAGAAGTGAAATTCTAAGCATAAATGTGAAAAAAAAATTTTAATACTTCACATTGTCAAAATAGTGAATTTATAATTTGTAATATTTTTTGAACAAAGGAATATCAATTAAAAATATAATTATTAAATAGTATATAAATTAAAAAGGAATAAAGTCATAAATAATTTATTGATAGTTACGAAATTATTAAAAGAGATACATTTTTCTTCAAAGCTTGTGTATATAATTTAATTTGATCAATTTCGATTTTTGAACATTACCTTCGGAATGGTATCAACTTAATTTTGGCATTTCGATTTTCTGTTGTGAAAAAATAAATAGGATTTTTAATTAAATACCTCAAATTAACCTGTGTTCATAATGATACAGCTTTTTCAAATTTTATTGCCACTTTTGATACTTTTTGCGAAATTTTTCATACTTATATTTGCCATGTAGTACATATATAGGTGCAAAATGTACCTGCGCGCAAATACTTATTAGCTTTAAATATTTTTGTGTACCTTTTCTGTTTTTTACACCTGACCAATGCCTATTTAAGTTTATTTCGGGCCCTGGGCGCAGGAGATCTACAGGCCCCCTTGTCACTGGCAGATCGAAATTTATAACCAGAAAATCTGGTTAAGTCCAGCTTATCCGAGCCCTTCCGGGTCCCTGGGCGCCCGCCCCAAGGATAATGGATAAACCGGCACTGCACCTGATATTCCTTCTCACATTAACATATTTATTTTTTGTTTTGTGCTTCAATTAGGATTCTAATTCCAATTTATTAAAAATTTTATGTAGCAATATATTTATTTCTTTTATTTTTATTTATTTTACTTTATTTTATTTAATAACTATTTTTATTTTTATTTTATTTTATTGCTTTTAATTAATAACTAAAATTTAATACCTATAATCAGGAGGTCGATTTCACTTTTTGAAATGAGAAATTCCATAATTCACAATCCATTTGCGTTTGTTGTAATAAAAATTTTATCATGGTTTTCGGAAAAAAATGTCATCTCAGACTAATTAAATTGTTTTAGAAAATACAGTTATTTTTTAGTCATATACGGCAAATAAATGTTTTGTTCACTTTTGTTACGTGTTTTATTGCATAATAATAAATAATGAACACTTTTCCTCTCATTACCTTTCTTTCCACGATTTAGAATTTTATTTAATTTTATTATTCATTAACTCTTGTACTTTTGGTTTGTTTTCTATGTTTCATTCGTTTTATTTAAAAAGGAAAGAGTAAAAAGGAAGAAAAAAAAATCTTCTACTGATTGCAACCATCTTGACACTTTTGTCTCTATTGTATTATTTATTTCCCAACTTTTTATTTTTGAGAAATGTCGTTCTACTAGTTCCCTACAATACACAAAAGTTGACTCATTTCCGTTCAAAATGAAAAAATATTGAAACTATTTTCATTCTTTCTTCTGTCACACTCAAAGGAAACGAGAAATGATAGTAGCTGAGATTGGATACTTCTTTGAATAGAGATGTCAGATTGGTGTGCTTAGGCGAAAGTATTTGATTTCTGATTTGATAAAGATTTAATGCAGATTAATTTTAGTGCTCCCCCCCCCCAATTTATTAAACTCATTTAAAAAATAAATAAAACATATAAAGTACGATAATAATTTCATTTACGCGGACGTTCAGAATTAAAAGAATTTATATATTTAGTAGAATTTCCCAGAAAGTACTGAACGGAATGTAAAACTAATACTTTCAAACATTGTTGCAAATTTTTAATGTCAATTACTTAAGCATACATGTCCCTTCTGTTCATTCTGAGCAGTTGTCTTCTGTGTTCCAAGGGGCTCTACGAGTCACAAAAAAAAAATCGAAAAGAAAATTATACATGTCTATGCAAAATGGATTCCCATTCTCTATGAAATTTATATAGCCACAAATATCTAAAACTCATCTCAATCACTAAAGCTGAAAATTTTACTTGTATATTATAACTTTATTTTGTAATACTTTAACTTATTATAATATAACATGTTGCTCTGCTTTAAATATTTTTTAAGGTATATTCTTCTACGCCTCGGAAGAGTTCCGCGGAATCACCTTATAGTCAGTGGTGTAGCTACCCATGGGCTAGGAGGTGCCGTGCACTGGGGCTCTCAAGCTCAGAGGGGCCCTCGGACCCTGATCATCAAGCAAGCCGAACTTACGATAATTTCTCGCACATTTAAGATTTTAATACAAAAAGTTGCAAAACACAACTATAATCATAACAACTCAGTTGAAATTAATTTCGAACTTATAGGGAATTCTTTCTTTTGTTTGCCTAGCGTTGCGAACTTAATTTATTAGTAAGTTTATATTATTTCAATTTTGTTTTCACTTTTCTATAAGCTGTTAAATGAAAGTAAACTTCAAGTTCCATGAAAAATGTTACATTACATCTTAAAAAAACCTACACAGGAAGCAGTTCCTTCCTCTGGTTACTTTCAATTTTTTATAACGATATGATTCAAATAAACTAGCTTCCTGTTTCAATATTTCACAACGTACTCCTATCTGCAATATGATTTTGCCCTGCCCCTCCCTTCTCTGCTCTTTTGCAGAGGTGTTTTTATAAAAATAATTATTATAATATGGTATTGTATTTTCTTGTCTATGCATGTTTTTTATATAATTTTCTGTCTATCTATGTGAAACTTTTTGTTGTTCTGGTGAGTTTGATCCTCCCGAATAAATAAATTTTATAGCCAGGAAACCCCCAAAGATGTTTTGTATCGTAGCATTACGTTTCTCCTTCCTTTTAACGTCAGTAATTACTGGAGCACATACGAAATGTATAGCATAAATTCGAAAAATAAAATTATGGATACAAAAAAAAAGATAGGGTAGCGCAAACAATCCCAAGAAAGAGAAGATAGTAAACAAAAATTACCCAAAATTGAAATATTTCTTAGTCAACCTTCTGAATGAGTGAATATGAACGTCACACTGTTCAGCTGCACGAAGGCTTCTGGTGACGGATCTCGTAATTTTGAACCATGGTCAAGTGACAAGGATGACACCTGAACTGGCACCCCCTCTTCTAACTACCACCCCACCCCACAGGAGGACGTTTGAGCTCTCGACAGATTTAACGTGCTTCGCTTCTCTACATGGCGGGTCTTTACTGGTACTGGGCTCGAACTCATGACACACCAGCCACGGAGACCTTGACTAGTAGGTTACCGCGGCCATAGTCAACCTTCTACGAGTACTTCTAACTCAAGTATTTCTGTCAATAGTACTCAGATAATGCGGTCACTATAGTGATGCTGGAAAAGCCAACTGAAGGAAATTCAACAGTAATTGCTGTTAAAGATACCGCCGTTGATGATGAAACTTTTTGCAAACGACTTCGAATCATTCAAGTACGAGGCCAGTAAAACTGCAAGAAAATGGGTTATACAAAGGGTGATCAAATGAAAAGGTACGAAACGACACGGTGGGTACAAATATAGACTTTATTCAAAATATACACCGTAGGCCTGAGCACAACGATCCCACTGATGAACAAGCCGCAGGATTCCTTGTTCCCAAAATTCCTGTGGCTGTGACGAGACCCAGTCCTTCACAGTGTCCTTGAGTACGTCGTCCGAGTTGAAGCGCTTTCCTTTCAGGTGTTTCTTCAGTGGACCAAACACATGGAAATCGCAGGGTGACATGTCCGGACTGTAGGACGGATGGTCCAACGTCTCCCATTGGAACTTGTCCAGTTCCATTTGTGGGACTCTGGAGACGTGTGGACGCGCGTTATCATGGAGCAGAACCACACCCTCCGTGAGCAGCCCGGTCTTTTGTTCTTGATGGACTGCGTAGGCGTCGGAGTGTCTCACAGTACACATCGGAGTTAATACTTTTTCTGTGCTCGAGTAATTCTGTGCTCGCATCATTTGGACGCCGCTTTTTATAAGAGCCTTTGCTCTCTCCTGCGCATGCGGGCACCCGCGCATGATCCGATCCCAGTCAGAGTCTCCAATGGCATCCCGAGATGTCTCGCTACATTCTCCCTTGGCGGAATATGCAAATATTTAACTGTTTCATTTTTATGTCGTTTCGTACCTTTTCATTTGATCACCCCTTGTAGATTCCCAATTTCAAGAAAAAAGGGCAAAAGAAAGTTAAAAAATATTTTGATGTATTAGCTTATGATCGCCGATTTCGAAACAGAAAGAAATATTTAAAAGTACAATTTTCAATAAGGTACTAGAAACAATATTAGCTCAATTAAATACACGTTTGACTGCAGTCTGTTAAATATTCAATTATCTAAGATCAACGTTTTTACTAGATGTAAAGGAAACAACTTTGTTACAAAAGTGTGACGAATTCTATATATATATAAAATAAGTATTTTGATATAATAGGCCCAAACTTTTACCTTCAATTTCTTAATATTTACCACCTAGTAATCTCTCTAAATTAACCCAGGCATGAACTGTGCACCAATTATGTGAGGAAATAATGAGCAAACATGAAGTGCTAGAATGTGACATAACAGAAGTATTTAGACAGCAAAGTTATTATTCTTTATAATTCCTGTTACTTCTGCTTCCACAAAAAATTATTTAGCAAATTAAAAATTATTTAAGAATCGGTGTGTGGGGGGTCAAGCTCAGGTCCTCATTTATCGCTAATAGCAACTGAAAACAAAGTAGCATCAAGCCTGCGATTAAGTTATTGAAACTTTAGCGAAAACTAAAGCTGGAAGAGATTTTAGACCAAATTGTTAATTTTGTGACGTAGTCACAAAGGAGAAATCGCCCCTATTCATGACGTATACCACAGCAGGAGAGCACGTGGCTTTGGCGTCATTGTGCTTTGTCGGACATCTGGACTGTCGGCACCGATGCAACTGGTAAACACTATGGGCTGGGCATCACTGCATTATTTTTCGTCCACAGGCAGGGATTGTCCGTCTTGAAAGGCTGGCGCCTCGGCAGACGGCGGCGGGTACCATCAAAAGAGGAAAAGGCGACGAGATTGTTCGAGAACCAGATGTCAGCCAAGCCTTTGTTGCCGGAAACTTTTGAGAGGGACCCGAGCCTTTGTTATCCCTGCACCAATGGTGGGCCTGCGAGACCGAGGTGCAGGGTGCAAAACCTTGAGGCCTGCTGATGGGGGTTGATGAGGGGCGTGGAGTGGACCCTCCCCTGCAGTTTAAAATGGTCGACCCAGCGAAAGAGAGGAGGGACTCCCGAGATCGACTCCTGAAACAGTATCCAACGGACGAACAAAGAAGCGCGAGATGGCCTCCCGATGGAACTCCCGAGATCGACTCCTGAGACAGTATCCGGCGGACTAGGAAGGAAGCGCGAGGCAAGTGCCAGCGATAGAGAAATTCGAGGATCTAATTTTCGTTCTCCGTATCCTGAAGACCTGATGCCCGGAGAAGACGCGAGGAGTGGGCACAAATGCAACTGAACTGGCTAAATAGAACTAGTACCTGAAACTGACTTTTTCTGTTCCCAGTGATCTTCTAAACGTTAAAAAGTGAAATAAACCAGTTTTTGATCGCAATGAAAAGTAATTTTTAATGTTAGCTTAGCGTCGACATCACGTTACCGAGTCCACGACGCCACAATTTGCTGTTAATAGTTAAGTCTAACCTTCATGTAATAAACCTTTATTCTTCACCTACATCGTTTTATTTCATAATACTTATGTTATTATTTGTAATCTTGTTCGCTATTATCTAATTTTTTTATTACATTTTGTTACATGTTATTTCTCATCTTTCGGTTCCGGCAGTTTCTAAACTCTTCACAGCTGCTCCAGAAGAGGTCTATCGTGGTGTCAAATCGAACCTGGGTGATCTCTAAAGCTCAAAAAGCTGATCTCTAAAGCTTTGTATATTTAAAATATTCATATATTTTTAGTTTTCTACTTGATAAAACCCGTCCGAGTTAGCCCCCCCCCTCCCGTTTTTAACACCATGGACTTTGGGTACCTAGCTATGCCTCTGCTTATAGTTTCAAGAGTTCCAAAAATCGATAAAGTTTGAAAATCACTGTTTTAGAGGAAAATGCCTTGTAAGGGGATACGTGTCTATTTCCGAGCTTCGTTCATTCACACACCTCAGCGCGATTTTCGTATGTGTGTGTGTGTGAGGCTTCTCGGGATTTTTTTCCCGGTTATTTTTTGTAAAATTCGATACCATTCAAAAGCAAGCAATATTTAAAAGAGTAACAACTAACATATAAACACAAGAATACGGCTGCGAATCGTCAGAAGTGGAAAATCAGTATCGGAAACAGATTGCTTAAGATTTCTTTTAAGGACTCGATTGCTTACTTGTACAAAATACCCAGTATAAAGCATAAAACTTAAGGAGACAGTTTAATGCGGTCAAATTTGTAGTGAGAGGAATTAATTGAGGTCGCTCAAGATTTTACTTCAACGCAGTTTAAGAATTACATAAAAATCCTCGAGTAATGTTTACAATTTGTAAGAATAAAATTCAAAAATAGAGAGAAATCTTTGCTTAATGCAATACAAAATAAAATATTTTGATTGGATATTGTTCCCTTGAGTGTGTTCTTCGTATCAGCTATGCAAATTTATTAAAATTTGAAATCTATTTTGTTCATGAAATATTTTAGTGTCTTAATTCGTGAAAAATGTGTACTTTTAGTTCGTGATATATTAGTATATTAACCTTTACAGTTTTTTTGTTTGTATTTAATATATATTAATACGTGATACTTCTCATTAAAGTAGATTAAAAATAAATATATTTCTTCACATGTGATAGTAAAATTATCTAAAGTTCTTTTATATTTTTGGAACCTAACTTCCTTTTTTGATGTTCTTTTTTTTTTTTTTTTTTTGTTTCATAGAATATGGGCTCAAAAAACATGGCATTTTTTTGGAAAGTAACAGCCGTGTTATTCGGTGGATATTACTACATTTATTCATTACTTATTATAAAAATAAACTGTATTTCAATAAAATAGCTCACCGCGAAATTTAAGCAAAAGTTAAAGGTGTTTTTATTATACTTTTGCTTGGTAATTCGTAATAAATGACAAATATACTTTCCCCGCCTTTTTTGTATTGCTGCAAGCTGTTAAAGAATTTTCAAATAATTATTAAATGTCTTTATTTTTTATAAGTCTCTTTTTCCCTTTATAACACAAAATACTTGAAATAATAAGCAAATATATATTCCTATTGCTTTCTGAGACTTTTGATTCAAAAATAAAATTTAATAAAATTTTCAGTTAATGAAAATTTAATGTAATAATGTTTTTAATTTTAATGACTGGGATGAGCTTACTATGTTTCAAACAAAAGTTTAAAGTCGAGTTCTATTGTCTCTAATTGTAAATGTATTTCATGTTATATTAAAATCATTTAAATTTGTAAATATGTCAGCCAATAAGCTCTAATACACACACACACATATATATACTCGGGGTTATACAATCTCCCTAGTCCATTTTGCATGTACATTTATAATTTGCTCATTAATTTTTATTTTGACTCATGAAACCCTTGGGTATACCTCGTGGAACTCTAGGGTTCCGTGGAACACGATTTGAAGACCCCTGCCTTAAAGAAAAGAATATATTTATTGTAATCTGATGAAAAATTAGGTCTTTAACATTGAATGTGCTTACTGCGGAATCTAGTAAATGAAATCTTTTAAGAATACACTTACGCAAGAAATGCTTTGTTATTAAAATAAGATTTCTTAAAATTATATAGATAGATTGAAATAAAATTTGTATATGGAAAAACTTGTATAAAACATGTACCACCACCTTTGCCAATAAGATGAAAGCTGAAGAATTATTTTCAGAGGGGTTCCTTATCTCATGGGCCCATCATTTTATGCATAAAAGGTTTTTGAAAAAGAAATTTCAATCGAAATCAATTACAGATACCCTGAAGTGCCACTGAATTAGGCATAGCAAGGGCTATACAAATTGTGCAGCGTTGCGCATCATTTGTGCGCAAGTGAGGGCGATATGGTAACTGCATATATAGGGTGTACTGTGGTTGTTCTGAATTAGTTGTTGGAATTGCCAGTATGGGTAAACTGCCTGATTTAGACGCCTTTGATCACGGACAAATCGTAGGTGCATGATGTAGGTCATTCAATTTCCTATATCATCAGACAGCTAGGATTTTCAAGGTCGACAGTGTCGAGTATACCTAGAATACATGGACGGTGGACAAAAAACTAGCGATCGGGCAAACTGCAAAGGTCAATTAGACTTGACAGTGCGTGGTGAGAAACGCTCAGGCGTATTGTAAGTAGCCAGAGAAGCCAAACATTAGCTCAAATTACCAACCAGTTGAATGACGATGCCAGTCGTACAGTCAGTAAACGCAGACTGTGCAACGCTCACTTCACGGTATGGGTTTCGGGAGCCGTCGACCTACGCGATTACCATTGCTCAATGCTCGCCATCGGGCTGCACGTCTTGCCTGGGCAAGAGAGCACATGGATTGGAGTGTAGAGGACTGGAAACGTGTAGCATGGAGTGATGAGTCTCTATTACGACTACTTAACGTCAACTAGAGGCTCAGAATATGGCGTCAGGCTCATGAAGCCATGGATCCTACATGCAAGGTTGAAACTGTTCAAAATCATGGTGTCTCAATCATGGTCTGGTGTGTTTTTTCATGGCACTGTTTGGGGATCTTTGGTCCGTATGTCTAACTCCCTCAATGTAATTCGGTACGTAGAGTTGCTGGGTGATCACCTCCAACCGCTTATGCTGTTCTGTTATCCGCACGGTATTGGAATTTTCCAGCAATACAACTGTATCTCTCACAAGTCCCGGCTGGCTGCTGGATGGGTGGATAATCATTCCTCTGACTTTTCTGTCATAAATTGGCCACCTAGAAACCCTGACTTAAATCCTATTGAGCCTCTTTGGGATGATTTGGAACAAAGCGTGAAAGGCAATTACACAGCACCAACAAACCTTACTGAATTATGGTCAGCGTTAGATAATATTTGGCAAATCATTCCCATCAAACGTTTCCAGAAACTTGTTGAATCTATGTCTCGTCGTGTGGCAGCCGTTATCAAGGCCAGAGGAGTTCCAACTCGTTACCAGGTAGGTATTTCTAACTCAGTGGCACTTTAGTGAATCAAAAAATAATTAAATAATACTAAAACTAAATTCAGTAGCAATAGCCCTTGAGGGCCAAGACCTAGTGTGCCCATCTTAGTTTGCGTGATCATGGGCGCTGAGGTGCGTGAGCAGATGTTCCGGTCAGGTGGTCAGTCTGACGCGAATTAAATAATAATATTATTAAATCTGATACAAAAATTATATTTTTTAATTATTATTCAATACGCAAAAATAAATATATCAAATTACGGTAATAGGTAATTATATATAGTGAATGTGCGAAATAAATCCCAAATAAAACTTTATTCAGGATATATCAATCTAAAAAGTGTTGTTTATTTTTCAATACGAAAAACGAATTGGAGTATTCTTTATGACGCAAATGCAATTAAATACTACTGCCATTCATGGCGCACATACTATGAAAGCGAATGAAATTCATTAATTAGTTGACACTAAAAATAAAGGTAATATATTGATTTTCTTTCATGAAAGCTCAAGGGCTTTTTCTAGGGGTTAATGTACTCTTAGTAAAGAAATTCTCTTCTTGAGTCATGGTAACTAGAAATAAGGGAAAGGGAGTGCGATTATATATGGAAAAAACAGAATCTTTCTGACGTTTCGGTTCCTGCATCAAATCAGTGTTAGGTTAAAATTTGCTGTTTGTAACACCTTATTTTCCTGGATAAGCTCAGTTTTAGTTATTCAAAGTAATATTTTATTTTCTACTTTAAAAAAATATCTTTTTTTTTCCATAATTTTTACTTTTACTTCATAGAAGTAAGTTAACAAATTTTGAATGGCATCTTTGTTTTCGAACTCATGTCAGTGAAAAAGCATCATTAGGGCAGCGTTTCTCAAACTGTGAGAACCCTAGGGAGGCACGAGCATATCTAAAAGTCGTAAATAAACGATTTTAAAAAATTATTAATTTACTGAAGGAATGAAAACAAACTACATTCTGAGATAATAAAAAATATACATTTACAATGAAATAATATATTTATGAATGCATCAGTACTGCGCAATGTGTATGTGATAATTAATTTAACAATACTAAGTTAAGAGGAAGTTTATAATTACTAATGACCCATGGTCTTGTACAGAATAATACGCAAAATTTAATACTTGTCTTGATAATTTATACAGTTTATAATTTTAGTCGTATTGTAGTTTTAGCGTCAAAGTTCGTTATTATTGAATTCAATATATTGTTATTGCATGGGGGGGAGCACCAAGAAAATTATGATTGAAAATTGGGCCGCAAACCTTGAAAGTTTGAGAAACACTGCATTAGGTAATGTGATTGCTTAATACTGCTGAAACATTTAAAAATAATGCAATTAATCATTGTCATGAAAAGGCGTAAAGGTTGCATACAAATTGTCTTAATACGAAATGGAATGACTTTATTAATTGAATAAGGAAGTCATTATTCATCAAGAGACGGAAATAACGTTAACTGATAAATTAAGATTGCAAGTAAAAATATGTGTCTACATTGTAAATCTTAGAAATTTCATTCCATCCAATAACTATAAATAGCCTGTATTAAAAGAAGTACCATGCAACAACAAAAAATACCGCGATTCTATTTGGTAACAACAAATAATTATTTTTATTTTTTTCGGGAATATTTATATAAGCCAGTCTCTCTCTTTTTCTTTTCCTTTTGCTATTCTTATTTCCCAAAATATATCATAAATACAATGCTCTCAAACAAACGAAAAGGCGAAGTTTTTGTTTTATTTTCAATTATTTTCCTCATTTTTTCATGAAAAACTTTTGTTAAGGCTTAAAGCCTTGCACCCCTTTACCATTGGTCGCGGTTACTATTTTTTTCTTCTATGTTTAGTTTTTCTGAAATTAGAAAAGTAAGTTTTACGGTTAATATGGATTATGATTCAAAATTACGAGATCCATCACTTTTAGCCCATTTGTAGCCCTGGAACGATACTAACAAAAACGACACTCAAATGAAGGCGCCCCGTTTTGATTTTTAAACTAAATCCCTTAGAAAATTGATGAAAGCTCTCTACACACATTTAGGAATCAGATTTTCTTATTTAATAAATATAGTTTATGACTCTATTTATTTATTTATTTTAAATACTGTTTAAATGCTTTACATTGGACTACTGAACTGTTCTTTGTAGTCCTAATCAACGATTAAATGATACGGTATGGTTATTAGAAAGTAAGAAACTCCTTCGCAATTGTCATCCCCACTAGAGTATTGTAGGAGTATCACGCCCACTAGGGGGGCGCGCCCCACAGTTTGTGAAACGCTGTTATATGCTAATAATATTTTACGGATATAATCTATTATGTCAGTAACATTCTGATTGACAGAAATATAAACTGTGTGACGACAACAATGGGTTTTCCGTTCGGGTGCATCTCACGGCACATATATCTCCCAAATTAGATTTAGCTTGATAAACGTACTGGGTACGTTTCTTCTCACAAAATCATCATGATTGTCAATAAATTTATGTTATGAATCGCGCACGTTTTTGATAGATGGCGACCCCGTCCCTACGATTAATACTTGGTCGTCTATACTGTGTTACGCGTTTAAAATTTTCAATTTCAACTAATTCCTCATTGCGAAGCCATGTTTCAGATATCATCAAAATGTGAGCTTTTTGCACAATATTACCACGGATATCCCGTGCATGTGCCCGGAGACTGGCAGTTGAGTTAAGAGAAAAGATAATCATATCCTCTCCATCCATTTTATTGATCACAATTTGATCAATTGTAGTAAGATGAAAGGTAGAAAGCCTGTTAAACTCAATCACCTCTGTCTGGAGGCTGTTACTGACTTATGAAGATACCGCTATAAAGGGAATATTCTAACAAGTATATTGATTGTGTTGTTGAAACAAAGTTTATTTTTGATAATCATTCTTCGTTACTTTACTATTCAACGCACCAAAACAATATTAAATATATACCACCAAAATTGGCAATTTTTAGTTGTTATAGTCAACTTCTTTGCCAAAAGAGCTAAGGCATGAATTGCCTCTTCGCTCGAAAACGGGTTTTCGACGCCAATTACGCTAACAAAAGAAACGCTAATAAATGTAATTTGCGAGTTTTTTGTAAAGTTTTATTTTTTTGAGGGCTTGGTTTTTGAAATATACTCTCCAAATTTCTCTCATAAATAACAAATAACGGTAATTTTCAAATAAAAAATATTAAAAAAACGACTTAAATTATTTTTTTGTAAAAAGGGTATTAGATGAAAAACACAATTTTTTTTTTTAAATCCGTAATTTTTGAGCAATTTTTTCAATCCTTGAACAAAACATGGATAACAACATTTGACACTTGAAAAAAAAATCGTGTGGTTATGTTCATAAATAACGAAGTTGTTCAATGTTTAGTTAAAATTTTGAGTATTTTTAGAAAAATCGCAAAAAAAAAAAGTTTTTGGTATTTCATATTTTAAATCACTGATTCGAAAAGAACAAAGTTTGAACTTTCTTATTACAGACTTACCGATTTTGTAATTATTTTTTTGTCTGATTTTGGTGGGAAAAGAACGATCGCAATTTTAAAAATGAAGAAAAAGTAGAAAAAATCTTTTCCTTCTTTCTTCGGAGAGAGATTTAACGCATACGTAGAAGCGTTCGTACCGCTTTTTTAAATTTCACTCCTCATAATATTTCCATACCGTGGGCTTTATATGGAAATCGATTCTTAAGGAGTAAACTCCAAAATGATTATATCCAAAACGATGATATGGTCAAACTTATGTGTTGTTGATTGAAATGATCGAAATTGGATTGTTTTAGTTATCGTATTTTCATTTCAAGCCGTTTTAGAATAGGGATTGTTTTTAAATTCCTAAAGTAGTTTTTATTTTTACTACTACGATAAAAGATTGAAAGTTAAGGAAAAGAACGAAAACTGTGAAAGTGTAATTACATAAAATGGTGTTTAAAAAAAATCTTGCAACTATCAGAAATGCACTAAAAATAATATTTTTCCTTTTTAATAGTATTCATGTTTTTCTTATAAATGTTTAAGGTTAATTTACCTTCTGAAAAAAAAAAAAAACTTCTAGGCAATTTTATTGTTCAAAATCGCCAAACACTTATTTGTTTCCGAATATGAAAAATCGCTAACTTTAATTGCCTTTATCTAAAAATATTTTTTATGCAAAATTTAAAGCTCGGAAATTAGTATTTAAATAGTAATCAGCAGATATTTTTGAAACTTTGGAAACTTAAGAGGGCATGTTATATTGTAGTACTTGCATCAAAAACCTTTTCATTGCGCAATTATTATTTAATTTACATTCAAATGTAAAAAACAAAACAAAAGGTTTAAAAGTATCATCTCTGAATTTATTTAAAATTTTTATTTACCTCATTTTTTAAAAATTTTATTAAAAGCATTTAAAAACACATGCTGTTAATTCCGAAAATAAAATTTTTCCTGAAAGTTCAATTGTATTTTTTCTTGCATTTAAAGAGAAATCTAAAAACCTGAATTACTATAATAACAAAACATTAATTGTAAGAGAAAAAGAATTGTGAAATTTTAAAATTATCTTGTACGAGGCATGACACCCTGCAATATCACACCGGCAGATATCATTCTTGTCCATCATCTAATTAATTATGTTAGAAAAAAGGAAAAAAACACAAATATACAAGTATTCTAAATTCTACTTCATAAAAAAAAATGTGATAGAACTAATTTAGCATGGCTGTTTATCTAAATTTAAGTAGACAAAAGTTCAAAAACGAATGATCAAACCTCAAGAAGAAATAAAGAAAAGATCACAATCACTCCGAATTCTTCTTGAGAAGCGATTGATTTAAACCATTAATTTAAAGTAAAGCCCTATTTTTCATAGCATTTTAAAAATATTTTATAAGGCATCAGCTAAGTCATCCCTTAGTGTAGGAGGGTTGGAAGGAAAATCAGCCATAATCACAATATAACTCCAATTTATTCTCAGTTATGACAAACAACACAAATTCTATTAACCAAAATTAAGAGATGCACCCAAATACCAAATATGGAAAACAATAACGAGGCACTTGGGATACGAGAAGACTTTAAATAATCAGATCACTTACGTCTAGGTAATATCTTCTGATTCTTAGCTATCTAATTTAATTTGATTCCTAATCAACAAATCGTCAACTTTAATATTATAATAATCAGCTACGAAGTATCCGCGCCTCACTTCACGTTTAATCAATCACTGCTATCCTACGTTGGGCGCCATTGTAAGGGATGCGCTAGTTCATTCCTTACGACTTTAATTGCAATTATGTTAAAAATGTGATTTCTATTGGTTTTTGGTCCATCAATGTCAGAAAAATCAGCCCCTAACCAAGTTTTCCTTTATTTCCCTGGCGAAATTTTCTATATTTGAGTCTTCACATATTTGTGAGCATAGTTTTTCGTATTTCACGATCAATGACAGTAAATACAGATACTCTTTTATCGACATTATTTTATAGGCTATGATGAAACTCTCAACAAGTAATCACACACCAGATCTCAAATAATTGTGGAAAAATGTAATAGTATACATTTGTCTCATTATACTACAATTAGATGCTTGAAACTATAAGTGTTATAAAATTAGCAAAATAAATAAATTAGATTAAACTGCCATTATCTTATTTAATTTACATTTATGGATTTTCGTAGTTTAATATACACCTTTTTTAGGAATATATGCAAGGTTAATCAATGAATTCAATCGTTTAAAAAAAAGTGTAGGCTTCCACTAACCTTCGCCTACAAAGTGGACCCCAAGACAAAATTGCTTACCCTTTACAAAGTATAATGTTACTTTTTTTTCTTGATAACTGCTTTTTATCTTATTTTATTTTTTTTAAATTTGCAGCCTCAATACGCAATGTAGTGTCAATAAGTTAATAATCCAGTATTTAGGCATATAATTAAAACATACAAATTATAACATATACAAGCATAATATTTTCCAGTAAAAGTTTAATTAAAGCAAACCACTTAGGAAACGCATTCTACTCACTTTTATAGAACTAAAATTATGTACAACGCTTGTAGTCATTTTTTTTAACTGTACCCATGAAAACTTACAAGCATTGAATTACAGATATTGCCGTCGTAAATTTTTCGTTCACGCGTTTGTAAGTGACGCATTTTCACCAAATATAAAAAAAATTATGTAATTTTTTTTAAATTTCATGTAAAGTTTTTATTCCCTTTTTTTTATCTTTCAAAAACTGTAATTAAAATTAGTAAATTTTCAGAAATCAGATAATGTTTCGTCTCTTGCTAAATTATTTAGTTATTTATTAGCCAATTATTTCTGCTAATGATGACCGAAATAATATCTTATGTCATTATTAAAAATTTCTCTGAAAATTCGTTTTTGAGTAAGTTTTAAATGTCTATGCCCATTAAATTGACACTGAAACTTTTATTTTAACTAATCAACATTTCTCAATAAGACAGAACGCACTTTCTTTAAAACCATTTCTTGCGTAAGAGTTCCCTGAAAAAATTAAAAAGCTTTATTCTTCGAAAAAAATATCAATACTAACACAAAAGCACGATTTTGTGTGCTTGTGTTCTTTAATGCTTTCTGTAGGAAAAAAGAAGCTATTCCTGAATTATTTTAACTAACATTTTGTCTCGTGTATATCCTCATGTTTGCGTTTCCCATTTTAAAAATTTATTTAAAAATTTAAACTGTTAAAGAATTATTGCTGTATTTAGTAAACCATGGTTGAAGGAGAATCAATGAAAATTATTGATTCCCTTAACAGGAAAAAATAGAGCAGAATATTTTTAAAAAAACAAACAAAACAGATTCTTAAAAAAGTGAAGTAGTTATTTTTCCCGGTATCGAAATATTTAATGATTTGTCTACTAAATATAAAACAGAAAAACATACCCAGAATAAAAACTGTTTCCTAATTTTCAGATTAATTTATAAGGCAAACAAATGTTTATCTAAATAAAAGAATGACAATTTCAAACCAATAATTAACTTTGCTGACACAGCAAATAAAGTTCTGATTAATATCCACTAAAACTTTTACATTGCTGTTATAAACGCGGAAATGTTTTTGAAAATTAAAAAAAATAATAAAAGATCCTTAATGTGGTGTTTTGTAATTACTATAGACAAAATATCTCCTTATACTATTCAAAAGAATATTTTTTGTGGAGCAGCTCCAAAAGCTTTCTAAATCCAGAACTACTGTACTTAACTATAAATGAGTAGTAAAAAAATAATGTGGCTAAAGAGCATTTACACGGGGAGGGCATGACTGAGAGAGGAAATTAATTTGGAGACGATACTTGGTGTAATAGTAGTATTACTCCATTAAGGTGTTCAGCCCTTAATGTATTAACGCCGAATGGCCACTCAATTCGTAGAAAATAGCCTTCGAAATTCATGCTTAGCTTTTATACAATTAAGTTTTAATTATCTCCAGCGACGCAGTGGCACAGCTGGTAGGGCAACTGCCTTCTTCGCGGACGGATGGGGTTCAAATTGCGTGATGAACATTTCTTCCAATTCATTTAATTATTATTTTAAATTAAATAAGTTTATTTATTAAATATTAAATGATATTTTTTGTAATTATTTTATATTTTAAAAAGTAAAATAATTACTGTAATTATATAAATATTTTTCTTATATTTTATAAATATATTTTTATATTAATAAATATATTTATAATAAAATTATTATAATAAATGTTAAATGATATTTTATATAAAAATTAGTTACAAATATATAGTTATATAAGTGAGATGCAATATATTATAAATAAAATATTATATATAATATAACATAATCTGTAAAATATATTATTGTTATTATTAAGAAAAATTTTATAATTAATATAATAAAACAATATATGTTTTTAATATATATTTAATTAATTTAATTATTTTATAATTATAAAAAAATTTAATAAATCCTTTTTAAACAAATTTATTTAATTTTTTAAAAAATTGAAGAAGAAATTGATTGCACGACTTGAACCCTACCCGCCCGCATAGATAGCAGGTGCACTACCAACTACGCCACTGGAAGGAATTAAAGCTTAATTGTATAAAAGCTATGCATGAATTTTAAAAGGTTGTTTTCTCCGATTTGACTGGCCATTCGGCGTTAATACATTGAGGGTTGAACATACTAATGGAGTATTACTATTACACCAAGTTTCGTCCCAAAATGAAATTTCTTACTCGTGCCCTTCCCATTTAGTTGTTTTCTGGCATTAAAATTATCTTAAGCCGATGAAAAAATCTAATAAAAATTCATTTGAAAAGAAAAAATTCATTAAAAGAAAGCAAACATTTATATTAATGAGTCTTCCCAAAACATTACGCTTGTATTAAATAGCTATATTGAGTATATTCAATATGAAAAAGAACAGAAAATTACATTTTAATGAAAACACAAAGGATCAGGCATTTAAAATAATTTATACAATTTTCGAATTTGTGTAATTCATAAATGATAAAATAAACAACCATTCTTAAGACTATACATTCTAAAAAAATCCATGTAGCAAGATTCGTATTTTTTAATAAGGAATTTAAAACACCAAGAAAACGTTAAAGTCGTTCAGCAATAAGTTTTCAACGATTTCTATTATCAACGAAGCATGAATGACATATATGGAGAGAATGTTAGTGTAAACTTTATATTAACCTTATATTAACCAATTATTTTATCCGTATTAATGGAATCCTGGTGATAAAAAAATTACATATTTTCTTTATCAGAGAAAATTAAATAGCATTTGTTTATCTTTTTGTTCAGAAAAATTAATTAATTTATTGAAATTGAGATATATGATACAAATTTTGAACAAATATCAATCTTTTCTTACAGCATAATTCTACTCATCTTTATATGATTCAAATAATATTAAACAAAAAATTTCGAATTTCTTGAAAAAATTGCCATATGTAATGCAACATTCCAACGAGATAACCAAGATCCCCTCCCCCTTTTCACATTCATTTGTGACTAATATTGTTCTTTATTTCCATGAGTGTGTTTATTTTCGAAAAAAACATCTACATTTTCAATGACATAAGCAATTTAAACATTTTTCTTTAATTACTGTGGCTTTTTAACGTCCTTGAAATCATTCTTTCTATTGATGCTGCCTGTTTTACAGTACACAGCTTCGAATTTCTCGCTTGGAAATTTGTTACTGCCTACACACGAGAGAAAAAGGTTTTTTTGTTCCTTCCCGACTATTTCCAAGAAAGAAACACGGGAAGCTACTTTCTATTTTTCCCCTATGACCTTACTCTTCAAATAAACTGTCAAAGTACATTTCGAAAAGTCAGTCATATTGCAACACAAATCCCGCTCATTCTGTTGCAATCAGAAGCAACGCTTCATTCTTTAGTAATAAAATTTAATAACGTACTGACATTTCTAGCATTTATTTAGTTACAATAACAGCGAGATATTTTGATTTGGTTTTTAATTCATGTTCTACGAAAACTGTTAGTTTCTCAATAGAGATATAATGAGCAATATATTTTGAAGATATTTTGCAAATGAAATGAAGAAAAAAATTTGTTATGTAATAATTTTCAAAAATATTGAAAAATTTACAATTTTGTTTGTGTATGCCTTTTGTGAGCTCCATTAATTCAATTGCGTGGAAAATAGTACGAATAAATTTCTAAGCTAGTTTTTGGAAAAGGAAATGATTTGAAACTTAATAAGATGCAATTAAAAACTTCACTTTGATTAACTTTCTTATATTATAGATATGCCTGCATCAATGGCGCACACAAGGGGGGGGGGGCTTCCCCGGGTCCAGACCCCCCACAAAACCCTTGATTTTTTTTCGATTGGTTATAATCTTTCTATTTAGTAAGTAAAATTTAACTCTGTATTTGTTTTTAGTAATTAATTTAAAAATCAATACTAATTATTTATTCAATAATTAATTTTTTACTGTTTTGTTCCCACAAATCGGCATAATCAAAAGAATAAATTGGGCGGCGTATAGAAGCATGATAAGAGAATGGTGGATTTCCGACCCTGGACCTCTCCCCCCCCCTTTGAAAAGTTCCTGTATGCGCCACTGACCTGCATGGATGACTTCATTCTACAGTAATAAAGTCAGTCAAAGTACGATAAAACTAACGCAAAATAATAGCTTTTAATTTGCTGGGAATCAATATTACAAGGATAAATCAAGACAACGCATGATTGCCCCTGCATCTAATAATAAAGTCCACCTCACCCTCTTGTTCTTTTTATTCATTAGAAAATAACAATAAATAACAATTCATAAAAAATATTGATTCATACAACATAGTCGAAAGTTTAAATTAAAGCTAAGTAAAGATAAGGTCGTTAATTTGTAATACCTGTCGGTTCCTGCTTGACTCTGAAACCCCTTGTCTACCTGTAAACCCGGCTAGGTGTGTGGGAGAAACTGAGTGATCAACAGACATGATTTCAATCTAAGTAATTTATTGTTACCAAAATATCAATCAGACACAATAACAATCTAATTAAGATAGGTGATTAAATAGTAGAGCGCGGAGGTGAAATTCTATAACACGGGGATACTACTACAGACCCTCAACTGAATCTAAGACAGCTTAAATACGCTCAATATAAACTACGTCGCACACTAATAAGCTAACTTCTAATTAAACAAGCTCACGATACCTGTACTTTTTATGCAGCGGATCCTACACTTGAATCTTGCAGGTGATCTTTATCGGGATTGACGGATGTCGCTGGATCCACTGGTGTAATCCGTTTTCCTGGACGACTCCAAGACCTCTAAAAATTCCACACACACTATATCTTTCAATCTTCAACTAACAAATTAACTCACAACTCTTTGCTAACTCCTACTTGCCAACTCACAAACTCGCGAAAGCAGAATTTATATAATATACTTCATTTACATAATCACGCTTTCTTGGTCGGTGAAAGTTGGTTGAATTAAATTATTTTGCCCCAGAAGAGTCCCCAAGGTGTTAATATAGTCGCGGATAGATCCGTCACAAGTTGAGTGTTCGGCATGATACGAATCGCGCGAATTATAGGCTCGAATTCTATTTTTACTAGGGCAGAGGTCAGCAAACAGCGGCTCGTTGCATAGAAGGCTGCGGATCTTCAGTCTTCTGCCTCTATGAATTATTTTAAAAAAATAATTTTGCCTACTAAAAATTGTTTCCCATTCTCTTTTTCCTTTATAATAACTATTCAGTGAAAAAATTACCTGCATTTACATATACGTGTACATTTAATTAATTTACTATCTTAAGACAGTTATTTAAGATTGTTATTTCCATATTAAATTGTTTTCCATTAACAAAGCGCACTGAGAATCGGGTAAAATATTGCAATTATTTCTAAAGCAGTAAAAGTCTGGTTTACTGATAAAAATGCTGCCTGTGGGAAGAGATATTTTAAAATAATTTCCAGCAATGTATACTTATTTGCATAAATGAGTTCGAGAGCCTTCATGACTTTAGACAAAAGACACACCTAAATCCCCAACAGAAGAGACAAAACATTCAATATTTTATGACAAGTTTTAAGAATAATAAAAAGAGTTCACACACATTCGAAATTTTCATAATGGCTGTTCTTGCACTGAGCCAGAGAAACAAAAATATCTTCGATAGTTCTTAGTTCCTGAAGAAATGTAAAATATTACTTTGAATAATATTGTATATTCAAATATAATAAAAAATACTGACTGGAGCAATAGTCCTGATCACGCGATCGCTACGAGAATGCCCATCCTCCAGGACAAGCGTATGCATATAATTAGTTTAGATCAGGGGTCACCAACCTATGGCACGCGTGCCACATGTGGCACGCGGTACAATTTTCAGTGGCTCTCTGCACTATTTTTGCTCTTTGCACCAAGTGCAAGACTCAGCAAGCCTCTCCAGATCACATCTTGGACTGCTTGGTACTTTTGAGGGATGACCTTTTTTCCTCTCCCCTCCTGGTATTGGACTTCTTAAGGGTCAATGGTCTTTTTTTGGGGGTCTTGTCTGACTCCGTCAGACAGACTGAGGATTAGCCACAACAACAACAACTACTACTTTATAAATTTATCAGTTTTTGAGTGGATGGAAGTTGATAAATTTGAAATGGACCTTATTTGACAGGCATCTTCAGAATTATGGACATTTACGAAATTACCAAAAAATCTGAAAGAGTTTGTCTAAAGATAAATTCACAGCTATTTTATAAATTAATGAATGTTGTTGTTGGAGATATTTAATTGTTTGAAGAGAGAAAATTGCATGTACTCTGCTTTCCGCTTTTGGTTCTGCATTTCTAAGAAAAAAATACTTCCTCAAATGAAAAATTTTTCAAGTATGTAAAGAAATTATTTAACTACTGAATGCTCAAACTGAAAATCACACTTTATACCCTTAATTTTGCGATACGAAAGTAGAGTGGTGCAAGCACTAAGTTCATATTAACACATTTTTATTTATTTAACTGTAATAAAGGGAAATACTTTTATACATTTTATGTTGTCTGTTTCTTATTTTAATAAGTATGTTTAAACATACATGATATATATGAACAATTTTATTTTATTTTTTAAAAATTTTTGTTGAAGAAATAGGTAGAAATAAGCAGCATAAAATATATGTTCAGAAATTTTAAGTGTCGCAAAGGTAATGTATAATAAAACTGTAAATCGGTATTATTAACCCCTATTCTGTAACTCTGCCTGCATTGTCGCGTGAATCGAATTGTTACAAAAATGTCCTACTGTGTGGCACGCTGAATCATATTGGTAGATTGGTTTGGCACACCACAGCTAAAAGGTTGCCAACCCTTGGTTTAGATTCTCTTTTTTTTTTAGACTCTGATATATTTGCCTTATATATTTTAGTTACAAATTCGCTCTTCTATCTCAAAAATTTGCTGATCCCTACACTAGAGGGTCAGGCAAAATAAATGCGGCTGAACTACGCAGAATTGCACTGAACGTTAAAATCTTCAAATGGGATGGTATGAAAGGTAAGAAATAGAAGTACCTATTAAATATATATTGCCTGTGTTGAAAAAACACAGTTCGAATTTGAGAGTTCTTTCACCAGTATGCGTAATGTTAATCTGATTCATAAGATGTCAGTTCGAACAAACCGAGTATAAGCATTGTATACGCAAAATTTCAGAAAAGCCACAAAATCGATGCACACTTTTCTGAATAATCCTTCTTCTATATTTTTTATTTACATGAGTAACTGTAGAAAATGGAATAACTGGAATTTACGATATAAGTCATTATGTGGATTTAATTTTATGCTAGTTGAGTTTTCTCTAATTCCTTAATAAGTTTTCACTTAATAAATAGATTTCCCGGCTTTTTTTAATGAGTTGAAATACTTTTCGACAATATAATCATTTTATTTTTTATTACAATAATTTCATTTTATATTATACGGATATCAAATTTATTAGAGAAAAATGAAGCCTTTATATTCTATCCCTTTGAAATCGTCTCGCATCATTCCAATCCACTGTGGTCTACCACTTCAAGACATTCTTTTTAAAATTATAATTAAAGTTGCACTTTCAAAATGTTGAAAAAATAGAGCCACTGATCATTATGACTTTTCATTTAAACAGGATATATTTGAAGAAGGAAGAAATGGTATGGATAAAAGAAAAAAATCCCAAAGTGTATCAATAGATGGCGCTGTAAGCGGAAAACGAAAGTGGATTCGGCTGTAAGACATTTTGATTCGAATTTAGATGGCATTGGTATGAGTTCCACATTAAATCAACAGTATTGTTCAATATGCATGATTGTTTTTGATTTTTTTACGGACAAAGTGACATTCAGGTCATTCAACAGTTTGTGGGTGAGTTAGTGAAAAGTCCATCCACCATGACAAGGTCGTACTACATTGGAGGGGAAAATCAGATTTTAATTAATTGTCCGTGGGCCACAAAAAGCACATGAAAAAAGCATTAACTACCGTAAAATCCGGCGTAAAACGCACACCTATACTTTCAAGCTTTAATATTTAAGTATGTTCGCCGTATAATGCGTACCCCGTTTTTACGAAGGAACCTAAAATGTATGTAGGAAATGAAGTCTTTTATTCAGGTATTAATTATCCCAGACTTTTAAGAAAATTAGTATGCTTCTAAATACAACCCTTTAAGTTCATTATGTAATTTCTTTTAACTGAACATTATTTCAATCTACGTATAATAGAAGTCAAATTTTTTTTCTGCGCTCATCTCTTTTTCTTTTCTTTTTTTAAAATTTTTTTGAAGCTATCATTTTTATACCCGGTGTATAAAGCGCACACGTAAATTTCGATTTTATTTTTTGTGTTCAAAGAGTGCTCGTTATATGCCAGATTTTACGGTATCTCTAGACGAGCACGAAACATTTTGGTATCGATTAACATGTTGGTATCGATAAACAACAGAGCAGAGTGTCTCAGGGGTCACGTAATCCGTACCTTCAAATCAGCTAAATTTACAATCGGAGCACTGAACACAGCATTTTTAAGATAACCCAACAGCCAGAAGTCATAAGAAATTAGACTAGGTGATCCTTTGGCAAGCTGATGGAAAATGATGGCTGATCATTCCATCATTTCCGAAATGTCATTTAAGAAGTTTTTTGCAATGGAGCACTGGCTTTGCAATGTTTGGAGAAACGCTATCTATTGATAAACTTTAGAGCTTTTCTTCTTGCCAAATATGTTTCCTCTTTCTTCAAGTATATTCAGTTCAAATTTAAAGTCATTCTTTCACCAGGGTTTTTTTTTTTTTTTTTTGCAGCGGTTTGTATAAGTGGAACTTTAATTATAATCACCTTGTATTTCCTCCAGATATAAACGACGTGAACGCCAAAGATTCTACTTTCTAAGTATATCTAAGATTTTGTTGTTATTATTAGTTTTTTATTCTTTATTCCTTGTTTTTTTCTAGTTGGTTAATTTTTGCAAGATTCTTCCACAATTTTTTCTTTTTCTTCTTTTGTTTTTCCACACTGCTACTTAATTTCACATAACGCCGATTCATCACTATTCGCGTTTCCTAGTAGATATGAGTCAGTGAAAATAAATTAGTGGCAGAATATCTTTAGAGTGAATGACATTTTCACTGCATGAAAATTGTTACTCTTCAATCAACTGAAGCATCTAAACAACATTACACAAATAAGGAAAAGGAATTTTTCCCATACGCCTCCCGTTGTCACACAAAACTTAACAAATTAAGGACGATAAACAAGATTCATCAATACTTTCGAAACATGAAAGACTCCTGCTGTAATCAGTATTCAGGAAAATTACACAGCATTTCTTTGGAATTTATAGTTTAATGAAACCCATTTGTTTTATGCAGTTAATAATTTTTTATTATAACTAAATTAGCTTAAGAATGCTTTAAAAGTTATTTAAAATGATAATAGTTTCAATTACTTAAAGTCGGTAGATATTTTTGCTTGTTGGAATAATTTTAATGATGACAAAGGGTGTTACATTTTTAATGTTTCATAACATCATTCATTTTACGTACATTTGTGTCAAATCGGTAATTTGTTAAAAAAATTTTTTTTTTTTTTTTTGCTTTAAATCTTCAAATGTGTAATATTTTATACAGACTATTTTTAGAATAAAATTATGAAATAATGTTGTAGTTCTTAGTTTGTTTTTTGTTGTGCTTATGAAATGAACTTAAGAGTCAAGAATTAGAAATAACATATAATTAATATATATTGTTTACAAAAAAAAAAAACCACGCGTTTATCTCAACATAATGTCAATATATTTACTGTTTAAGTTTTATTATTTTTTTTGTAATATTGTAATTGTATTTTTCTCTGAAATTCTTCCTTTTTGTTGAAATAAAATAATTTGCTTTAATTTCACTTTTACTCATGCTGCTGGGATATGGAAATGACAAGCATTTAAGCTTAATTAACTTCCGTGGTAAGGGGAAATAGCATCTCTAACTGCATAAAGCGAAAGTTACACATCGAGTTGGTCATTCGGAAATTACATTTGAATGTTGATTGTTGAATGACACGAGAAGATCGTTTTATTATTCGCATTAGAAAGAGAATGGTAATTTCTACAGCTAGCTTCACACTTCTCAGATCCTAAGGTTAGTAATTGTACCCTATCTTCGAGGCGGAGCATCATCTTCCAACAACATAATGCAAGACCGAATGTTGCCCGTTACACAGTGGGCAGTTTTCATGCGATCTGGCGCACGGAAACCCCTAAAACAAAATTACACGGAAAAAACCCCACAATTTGTGATCCTTATAGGCTCCCTAGCTATGTTGTTCCTAGCGACGGTTTAGATCGGGTTTGTTAGGGCTCGAGGAACACCTGCGAGAATCATTTTCCAGTCGGAAGTTCTATCGCTTCGTCTGAATAAGATTTTGCCGCTTTTGGCGGTTTTCTTTGAAAATACACGTCATGGTTAAATAATTATTATTTGATTTGACTCTCAAATTAGGTTCAAATTTGATTCAAGACAGTAAAAGCGTAACATTTAGCACAGTACGTAATTCCCACAAACGCATATTGGTTTTTTATGTTTAAAGGACTAGAATTTTCCAGATTGACGTGGATTGATCACTGTAACACTTCAGTCACATAGAGTAGATTCGGACCTTTAATTTATTTCCAAATTTAGCTGCTACTCTTGCAATCTCCAAAGTTATGATTTTTTTTTCCAGCGTTGGCCCCGTTGGTATTGCTTCGACTCTTGTTTCGCCTTATTTCTCTCCGTAAGAGGGCGCGTCAACAGGAGTCCAGCGAATATAATGCTAGTGACTCGGAAACGTGCAATAACTAGTTCTATTGTTTCAATTCTACCAAACCCTCCCTACCCACACAATCACACACACTCTATGTTGCCCCCTTCACACCTTTCCTATCCCTCCTCTTCATACCTATTATCCTTTATTGCATATGCACAATGTTAATGCTTGTAGATGCGTACTTTTGTTGATTGCATTTGTTTAATTTGTTAATCTGTTAACATTTAATCTTTAACTTGCCATCCTATTTTTTGAATAAATATTATCCCACAAGTCAAATTACTGTTACTGTTAATATCCCTAGATCCTAGTTCAAAAACTAGGTTCATTTAGCGGTCATTTATTCTTTATTAAATTCATACCTGACATAAATTTGTTGAGACCCTAATAGCCGTATTTCTTGCTAGAAAATAGAGAGAGAGAAAAGAGTACCCAATTTACTTTAACCCGGGAGCAGACGCGGGCACAGAGCCACCCCAAGCTCACGAAATCGTTAATTCTGGGAAACTTTTTTACTTTTTACCAATGACCATGACAATATCCTCCTATAGGACAGTCTTCATGTGAACTAAAATGTATTTGTAACATATTTCCCTCTTTTTTGGGAGTGTCAAACGTTTTCTTATAATCGAGGTACTTGGAGGGACTGAGTTCCCCGTGCGACAACTTTTGTTCCGAGATATTTTCCATAAATGTGTGTGTGTGCTACATTTCCCTCCTGTGAACAAATTAGTGGTTTTGATTGCTGTGTTGGACGACTTACTATGGTTTATAAATGTAAATGAGCGGAATAAAAATTAAACGAGTCTTACATATGATGTGTAACATCTGACATGTTATCGTGGTAAAAATACGCAATAGTAACTTAAATTCTGAAAAAAATGAATCGGGTAGGATTGGAAATAATTTTCTATTGAATAATTATATCTTTAATGAAAATTTTATTTATATAACTCAAGGAGTAATGCAATTTTTTATCAAAAATAATTATTCTTGTTCAGTTTTAGGAAGAACGGAGACAATAGGCTTATAACTAAAATATGACATATATACTTGAGATTTCAAAGTATTTAATAACCGTTGAAAAACAGCGTCAATAACAGTACCACTGTTAGTTGTCGAAACATTTCGATTTGTGTTCATTTCGAGCTTGAGTTCATCATTCAAAAAAGCTATGAAGGGCTCAGCTTCTGGCAAACTGAAGTTAATGTTAAAATCACCACTCGAAATCATAGAAAGCGAGTGATAGTTTTTTTTTTAAAAGAAGAAGAACAGAACCACTTTTGGTACATGGTAAAAGTACAAAATGCAGGAAATCTTTAATATTTTGAACCGTTTGATTCGGAGAAATGTATACGACAATCGAAATCACTGTCCTCAGATTTCATACACAACGAGCCCTGAGACTTCGACAATTGAGCGTAAGAATCGCAAGCTTATCCTGGATGAAGTCTAATAAGACTTGCTGGTATATGCGAAGTGGATTTAGAGTCAAGAAAATGAAACCGAGTTCTTGAATTCGAATCTTTAGAAATGCTAAATTTAACATTATGAAAAAGGCTGGCAGCTTGATGGCTACTAGAGTTGGACCCCGATGCGAGGGTAGCGAAGAGACACCACGAAGCGCACTGATTGGTCACATCAAATAGCATAAGTTTCCCCGATTTCCTGCTACACATTTTCATCCCTTTTCACGAAATCATTCCTACAAATATCCAGCAACCGAGAGGAAAGATGTTACACATCAAAAAAGAAATCGTAAATCGTATCTGCGATCTTTATTGAAGGAAGTTGAAAATGATCAACCAAGGGAAGAACCTGCTGAAATAATGCACATTAATCGTCATAGTGAAAGTAAATATAAGAAAAGCGATGAACATGAAACGTTTGAGCTGAAAGGAAAATTTTCAAATGCTACCTAAAGAACTCCATCAAGAAAAATATGAAGCCATAAGTGTAGCACAAGACACATTTCGTTCAGTCAAAAAGACATAAACCAGAAAAAATTCAACATGCTATTTGTAGATTATCAAAAGACAATAAAACTCCAACAACTTAAACAACATATGACAGTTTTCCCTGCAGATAACATACCTATAATGTTAGCGAAAAGTGTCTGTGATTTTAGTCTTTTATTAGAGTCACGCACATTTGAAATTTCTTGGTTCAATTTGGTTGATATTTTTTTTTCAGATTATCAATAAAAATTGAAAAATCCTTAAAAGTAGGTAAGTATACTTTCTCTTAATTAAATTATTCACAATTTTTATCGTATGTGTACAGTGAAAATAAAAATAAAAGAAAAAGTATTTGGGTGACTCAGTCACCCGAGCGACCATTAACGTTAGTATCGAGTGCGTGCCTGCTCCCGGATGAATTACAATGATTTTTGATCATTAGATATAATTATGAAGATTTTAAAGCTATGAAATAATTTCCGTGCGCCAGATCGGGAAAACTGCCCACTGTGCATCATACGTCAAGTATCCGACTGTAGCTCTGGCCAGCACTTTCTCCAGTTCTCTCACCCGTTAAAAACATCTGGTGTCATAGGTTACTGAGAAAATAGGCCACTACCACTATCCAATCATTACGACTAATGAAGTGTGGAATTTACTTGAAAACCATAGAAAGACTTTCTCGTATTTGCCATCTAAGTCGTGTTCAACTTGATGTCTAACTAGGCTAAAGTCGTTTTAGCTGCCAAAGGCGGAAGCTGTATGCAGGGAAGACCGGGGCAAGATGACTGTGTTAATAATTTGTTGTTGTTTATTAATTTATTTTTAAGGATAGCAAAATTAATTTTACATGAACTGTTAGAGTAGTCCTTTGTTGTATTATAATACACTCACTTCCAAAAGTTAAGCACGAAGATGTAAAATGCAAAAAATGTCAACAAATACCGCTTTGATTGACACTAACTTTGGCAGTAAAGTAGCACATATATTTATACATAAAACAAAATCAATAATTATATACAGAAATGAAAACAATATTAAATTTTTGTAAGTTATCAGATAATGTCATACTGGAGACTTCAACAGAATTATGTATAAAGTGAAAATAAACAGCATAAAATGAAAAAAAGGACATTAATAGGGTATGTGATCCCTCCCTCATCTGTATGCAAAGTTTACACCTTCTGACCATGCTTTCAATTACACTCATGTCCATAAATTAAGGATAATGAAGTTCAGGCAAAGAAAGAGACAGAAGCAAAACAAATTTGACTTATTTGTAAAGTCTATTTATTAAACAAAAGGTAAAGAGCAAAAAAGATGCTATATGTTTGACATAATTAATAAAAATTACGATTTTTACTCCCTGGAGCAAATTTCAAACAGGAACCTATTTACAAAAAACAGTTTAACATGGTTAGTATGATGGTTAATGCGGAGTATGTCTCCCGGACGATGCAATACAGGCCTTACAACGCCTACGCATGCTGAGTATCAAATTATCAATCTGATCTTGGGGAATATTACACCTCTCATCAAGCAATGCCCTCCGAAGTTCCGGTAGACATGTGGGAGGGGGTTGACGGGCTGCAATTCGTCGGCCAAGCATATCCCACATATGCTCTATTGGATTCAAGTCCGGTGAGTATGCTGGCCAATCCATACGGGTGATATCCTTTGATTGAAGGCATTCGTCTACAGTGTTTGCACGGTGAGGACGGGCGTTGTCATCCATAAACAGAAATTCAGCACCCATGGCGCCCCGAAACAACCGTACCTGTTGTTCCAGAATGACATCCCGATAGATGTGGCCTGTCATCGTTACACTATGAACATGCAGGTCAGTTCTGGAACCAAGAATAATTCCTCCCCAAACGAGCCATCCTGCACCACCGTAACGGTGTCGTTTAATGGTGTTCTCTTGGTGGTAACGGGTACCTGGCGCTCTCCATATGAAAGTCCGGCGAGAATCAGACTGCAAACTAAACCTGGACTCGTCGGAAAACATCACACAAGACCACTGTTGCGGTGTCCACAATGCATCATCTCTACTCCAGGTTAATCGCAGGCTACAGTTAGTTGCGGTAAGGGGAACACATCTGACAGGCCTACGAGCATACAGACCAATGTGCCCTAAGCGCCTGTACGCGGTCTGCCTTGAAACTGTCTTACCGGTAGCTGAAGAGAGCTGACGAGATAGGTCTGATGCTGTGCTCCGTCTGTTTCTTTTGGCAGTAACTGCCAAATATCGGTCCTCATTCGGCGTTGTAACTCGGGGGCGACCTATGCTGTAACATCTACTCACATTACCATCATCTTGGAATCGTTGCCAAAGCCTGGAGATGACACTCTGGGCGATTCCAAGTTCCTTAAATTCTTCCCGCTGGGTACGTCCACATACCAGTCGTCCGATAATTCTAACACGTAAAAAATCATCCAAATGCTTCCTTTGTGCCATAACTATGCGGTTATTGCACTGAAAGGCTTTTAAAGCGCTTGCGAACAATTTTACTTCTTTGCCACCATTCCTTATATACCCCTCTCTTACACTCTCGTCATTGTGTCGTACTATCCGCGCCATCTGGTGGTTTCCTGTAATTTGCATATTCTTCTTCAAGATGTGTGTGATAATTCTACAGGTGAAATTTTTATTTTAGAGCTCAATTTCTGTGTGATTCTGAATTATCCTTAATTTATGAACATGAGTGTAGATGGTCAACCACCGCAGAATTAAGCAATCCCATTCTTCTTGTAGAGCAGTTTCCAGCTCAATAAGAGTGCCTGGAGGTGGGAAGCATAAAGATACAGCATGGCCGAGAGCATCCCAAAGATTTTCAATGGGATTAAGGCCGGGCGAATATGCTGGCCACGCCAAACGCGCAATCCCTTCACTCTCCAGGTAGTCATCGACGATGTCAGCTGTATGGGGACGTGCGTTATCGTCCATTAAAACAAAAGTAGGGCCAACTGCTGCAGCGTACAATCTCACAATGGGTTCTAGGACTTCATCTCGATACCGGACAGCCGTCACAGAACCCCGTTTAAAGATGTGCAGGTCGGTGCGGTATCCTAATGAAATCCCTGCCCACACCATAATGCTTCCGCCTTGGAATGCGTGATGTTCGGTGATGTTTTGGTGGCAGATTGTGTGTTCCTTGTTTACGCCATATCCTTATACGCTTGTCGTCTGGCTCCAGAGCAAATCTTGACTCATCAGTAAACATGACATTGCCCCAGTCAGACACAGTCCAATTGCCATATTCCTGGGCATCACTTTAATCGTGCCCCTCTTGATTGGACGGATAGAGGAACACAAGCTCGAGGAACCCGGGCATACAGTCCATTCATATGTAATCTTCGGCGTACAGTAGATGCAGATATAGCCTTACCAATGGACGCTGTATAACCATAGATGTCACATGTGTGGAGGTCGTTCTACAATTCCGCTTGGCTGCAATAGCAATATATCGATCTTCCGCGGGGGGTTATAACCCTTGGGCAACCACCTACGGGCCTTCGGACAACTGTCTGTGTGGTTTGGAATTGTTTCCATAAACGTGAAATTACAGAATGAGGAACGCCGAAGAAAAGAGCAACATCTGTGATCGACTGTCCTGCTTCAATGCGCCCCACCAGCACGCCAGCACTCAGAATCTTCCATTAGTTTTATGGAAGTCATAGAAACACGTATGTCTTGAAAACAAATTGCACGAATATTTTAAACACCTTCTATCAGTATTTACAATCAACTTCTGTAACCCTTCATAAAGCTGGCTTCTTATAAGACTGCCCAGTTTGCATATTTCTTGACATGAACGCACGATTGGCTGTTACCTAACATATTTGCATACTTCCATCTACCTCTGCAGCGAATTGCATTAGCCGGAAATTAGCCTTTTTCTCTCCGTGCTTAACTTTTAGAAGTGGGTGTATATTAAGATTTAATTTTTCAAATAAAGAAGAAAAGGATAATTTTATTTTTTCATAACCTTAACAAATCGTCGTCTTGCCCCAGTACTGGGGCAAGATAACAACACTGAAAAAGGTTGAACATATTTTATCTTTTGAATATGTTACATGGTTTAACAAATGATAATTGTGTTTTTACATCTTACAAAATATCAAACTAAGCGTAATGCATTGTAACGTAATGTTGAAGTATTTAGTAGTGCAGATAACAATGTCGCAAATAAAAATGCCATTTTCATTATTGGAACAATCCTCATTGCAGCACTCTTGGTATTTACAGAACTGGATCCATTCTTCTACTGGAGGGTCACAATATTCCTATTCACAAGCAAGACATCTTAAGACACCGTCCTTTGAAGTTAATGCAGCTGGAATGTTTGGATTGGATTTTATTGACTTAGGCCTACAGGAACTTAGTTTGAGTTTTTTACTCAATTTTTAACTAGTTTCTTTTCTCTGGTTTTTTTTAAACTTCTTGTTCTTCCTTTTGCTTTTTTTTATCACGTTATGTTGCTTTAGGTGGTTTGAAATAAAATAAAAAACACTAACAGGCTTCTTTGGTGCATCGGAATCAGCATTTGCCATAAGTTCTGGTTCTTTTGGAGGGTTTATATGTTGGTTTTCTACTACTACGGTCTGAGGATTAGCACTATTATTCTCTGTTTTATCCACAACAGCATCATGGTCAGTTTTTGCCGCAACATAGTCATATTTTCTTAATACAAGAGGTTTATGAGGCTCGGCTCGATACCACATTCTTTAAACCTTTTCAACGACATTTCCAACTGTAGCTGCTTTGAAGTAAGTGATGCTCAAAAGCTCACAGACAAAAATGTCTGTGATAGTTTATTCTGGATGAGGGACCATAAAGTTGCCACATGCTCTGCTATAGTAGGTTTTTAATTGGTCGAAAAATGGCACAAGAAGGGGCTGGAGACGATGTGATATGTGGGACGGCAACACAATCATGATGATGTCTTTCGTTCTGCAATATAAGATAGCCTGCAAAGTTATATGAGTTTTTTTATTGTCAATAATCAACAGAGAAGGAAATTCTTTGCGTTTCACACGAAAATAAAAGTCCTTCAAAAAAGAGAAAAAGATGCCCTCATTGTTCCAGCCGTTCTCACTACAGTGGCCTACAGTTCGTGGTGGAACTCTTTCTACAAGTTTAGAAAGCATTTGTTTTCTCGCAAAAAATACAGGAAAGGGGACAGGTAAAAGCCAGTAGCTCTAATGCAACAAATTATTGTTTCATTCCTTCCTCTTTAGGGGGCCTTAGCGGATGACAAAAATGTCTTCCTGTTGCCGCCCCCTTTCGAAAGAAACCTTCCCCGATCCGATGCACCCTTTAGCCCCAGAAGAGATAAAAGCGCAAGGTCGCGCGGACAAAAACACAGACAAACAAGTGTTTACAAGATTTATTAGATGGACAACATAGTTAGTTTAATAAATTTCGAAACACGGGACAAGATGACGAGCTCGTCATCTTGCCCCGGACTGTCTGTTTAAAAATATTCGTTCCATTGTCATGAAGGAAGGCAATTGATTGACATTTATTAATGGAATAGGTAGTATTTAACCAAAGTTACTCATAAATATTAGAGAGAAACGATATATCTTACCTGTATCTGTAGCAGAGCTTATTTACACATGCATAAAAGTTATATCGTGGCAGCGGAAAACAATCAAAGCTTCACAATCAACAAAAAATTGGGATTTCAGCGTCTCTATACTATTGTTTAACGAACGGCCCAAAGGAGAACCAGTATTATTAGTTTGAAGCTGCTACCTAGTGGAATACGGAAAAATTAAGACATTCGTCATCTTGCCCCGTCTCCGCTACTAATTTTGCGCCCTGTGTATTGCTTATAAATTTATTTATGTTTTTTTCCTACTATGCTGTATGTATACAATAAATAAAATTTGATTATTTGCTTTCTTTTAATAGCTAACAGTGTAAATTATTTCCACAATTTTCATCTTGAATATGAAGGAAGTCGTGAAAACATTTAAGTTGCTGAGTACAAAAACATGAAATCAAAATATTTCATATAATGTAAACAGCTATTTGTATGCAATATTATTATGTGTGTTTTATATTTTTTCTTCAAAAAAAAAAAAGTAAAAGTAACCCTTTTAACAACTGTACAGAATTCCATTAAAATTTTTATATATTACTCAGCCTTTTTTTTTTCAAACCATCCTTTCCGTTTTTTAGACGGCATTCATGGTAACTAGTCTTATAAGTACCTTTTTCACAAAAAATTCGTCAGATGATGTACTTGTCACATACATTTTCAATTTCATATTTTCAAATTGATCAACTTGACGATTCAATTGTAAGAAAAATTAAGTTAAACCACGTTAGAGTAATTTTAAAGCCATTATTTTTTATACCATAAATACAAGGGCAATTCGGAAACTATCCGCCATTTGGGCGTGGCGCTGGAAGCTATCCTACGAGCTATCTCTGATTCAGTAAGCTTCCAGAGGGAGAATGAGAGTGTCGCAGGGCCAAGAGTTTGCTAGTTATAACGTGACAAAATGTGTGCCGCCATAGAAAATCCAGCGAAATATGAGGTGTAAGAAGTGATAATATTTCTTTAGGCCACACAAAAAAAAAACTGTCAGCAGTGGATATCCATCAAGAATTTTGTACCGTATACTGGCCAAACATTTTGAGTGAAGGTGTAGTGCGTCAATGGATATGCTTTTTCAAGGACGGAAGAACCAACATCCATGAGGAATCACGAAGTGAAACGCTGTCTGTAGTGAGTGCTGATCTCATCCGATTACCATCTAATCACTGCAATGAAGAAGTGGCTTGGGGGACAGCATTTCGCTGACGAAGAAGAATTTAAAAACGCTGTGACACACTGGTTTAAATCGCAGGCGGCCGCTTTTTATACAGAAGGAATTGGTAAAACGATACGACAAGTGCTTGAATATTGGGGGAGACTATGTTGAAAAACTATAGAGTTGTACCTTGATATGTAAATAAATCCCCCCCCCTTCTGTCCTAGTTTGTTTTTTACAGCGATTCGGAAGTTACTTTCCGAATTGCCCTCGTAAATAGGCAAAAAATAAGCTATAGCTGCATCAACATAAAATTTTCTAAAATTTTTGTAATTTTAACAATTTATAACTATAATTTCTTAAATTTCTGAGTAGAAAGTAAAATGTTTTAATTATGAGAACCTGAACAAAAAATAAATGCATACATCAAAGTGTTTTTTTTAAACAAATAGTTTTAACAAATTATGATACTTGATTTTAAAACATTTTCAACCATTTTTCGTTAATATTTATTTTTTTAAAAAATGAAAAGCTATAATTAAAAAAAAAAATCATCAGAAAATTTAGTTTAAGAAGGACTAATTTTATTTACAAGAAGCTGAATTAATTTTTTTAAAAAAGGAAAAGGCTTAATTTGGAGGCAAATGCTGTATTACAGTAACGTAAACAGTTAGAAATTAAGGTAAAATTACTTTTATTTTAACATGAAACACAATCGTGTTTCAATCCTAATTTGAACTGCCAATTTGAAAAATTGATGCAATTTTGATTTTATAAGTATTTGATTTTGTAGTTATTACTTCAGCAATCTTTTTTTTTTTTTCATTTTTTGAATTCTTGTTTTTTGTGATATATATACACTGCTGGCCACCGTAAATGCAACACCCTGATGGAAGCATGCTAATAACATGAAATTTACAACATGCATTAGCGGAGGTGAGATATGCAAATGATTAGAGTTTTAGCGCAGACACACATCACGCACGCCTGTGGCGCCACCTCAAAGCGCTATTTAAGGCTTGGAGATTTCGACGATTTCAAGTTCGGCAATTGTGTTTTTCTTGTGGTTTTTTT
The DNA here is from genome assembly GCA_019973975.1 of Trichonephila clavata. NCBI lineage: Eukaryota > Metazoa > Arthropoda > Arachnida > Araneae > Nephilidae > Trichonephila > Trichonephila clavata. The sequence goes on from BMAO01039570.1 coordinate 78,797, forward strand.
CAAAAAACGATCAGTTATGTCTCGTAGAAAACAGTGATCAGCTTTTGATCAAGTATCCGAGTGCGACAGAGGAATGATAGTAGCCTACCGAGATTGTGATTTATCTTTCAGGAAATCGGTAGTCGTGTTGGACGAAAGCAAACAACTGTAATGCGGATATGTGACCGATGGATGCAGGAGGGTACGACGGACCGACGTGGTCGATCGCATCCACCTCAGTGCACCACTTCACGTGAGGACAGGTAAATTGTGCGCATGGCAGTGACGGATCGCTCAGTCACATCACGAACCATAGCACAGCACATTGAGTCTGTAACGCATCATTCAGTGTCTGCGCGTACCATTCGACGCCGTTTACATCAGAATGGTATGTCCGCAAGACGTCCATTGCTTGTTCTACCCTTGACGCAGAACCACAGACGTCTCCGCCGCCAATGGTGCGATGAAAGAAGGATGTGGGTGGCAGAATGGAATGAAGTTGTCTTTACTGACGAGTCACGCATCTGTCTGCAACACCACGATGGTCGGATTCGAGTCTGGAGACACCGTGGAGAGAGGATGCTGAACAGTTGCGTTATGCACCGCCACACTGGTCCTGCACAGGGTATTATGGTATGGGGCGGTATTGGATATCACTCTCGCACTCCTCTAGTATGCATTGCCGGTACTTTAAACAGCCAGCGCTACATCTCCGAGGTGTTGGAGCCAGTTGTCCTGCCTTACCTTCAGGGCTTGGCCACAACCATATTTCAACAGGATAATGCGCGACCACACGTGGCACGCATTGTCCAAAGGTTCTTCGTCAATCTCCAGATTGAATTGCTTTCCTGGCTGGCTCGCTCTCCGGATCTTTCGCCGATAGAAAACATGTGGTCCATGGTTGCTCAACGATTGACCCAGATTACACCTCCAGCTGCCACACCAGATCAACTTTGGCAACGTGTGGAAGCTGCTTGGTCTGATGTACCCCAAGAACACATCCAAAGTCTCTTTGAATCAATGCCGAGGCGTGTGGCAGCGGTGATCTCCAACAATGGCGGCTACTCTGGCTGGAACCACACTTCACAGAAGTTTATAAATTTAATCATTTGATACTTGGTCAACATGTTATCTACAAAATAAATTTTGTTGTGCTATTTCTTGTCTTTCTTGGTGTTGCATTTACGGTGGCCAGCAGTGTGTATATATATATATGTATGTGTGTGTGATAATTCCCTCTTGTATCCTTTTAATTTTTCTTCTTCAATGGCTCAACAGCCCTGGATGGGCCCTGGCCTTCTCCAGAAGTCTTCTCCAGGCATCCCTACTTTTGGCAACTTTTTTCCAATTTTTGACCTTTAAAATGTTTAGGTCTTTTTCAACAGTCAATCCATCTTAGCAGGGGACTACCTCGAGGTCTATTTCCCAAGGGTTTTGCCAGAAAGAGTTTATTGCAGCCACAATCTTCTTTGATTCTAGCCAGATGACCAGCCAATTTAAATCATTTTAATTAACTCCTTTTAAATATTTTTTAATTCTTTGGTTCAAGACTAACGCGTTGATCTTAATTGTAATCTAATACTAACATTGCATCAGATAACTCGCTCCCGCTCGTTTCCAACCAATCATGGGTCCCATTAGAAAGGAGTCACGCGACCTTCACAGCCAGCATTAAAGCGAAAGTTCTTTAATGATCTCTTTTTGTTTCTTTGTCTGCTCACCTTCAGCATGTAATCGTCACTGCCTGCTTTCGCATGTTTGCTTTTGTGTTTTAGATATTAGGTTTATTTTTGTGTACTGTTGAAATGTCCTACTCAAGAAATAATAAAAAGTAACAAGTATCAAGTCTTTTCCAGAATGGCATAACAATACCAACATAAGTGTAATAATCAAGGAAAAAATCTAATCAACACAAGGTATTTTATATATATACGCGTGTGTGTAATAATTCCCATTATAATTTCATCTTCAACATGTTTTTAATTTGTATTGATCCTGGCCTTCAGGACTCACGCGTAAATAATTAATTATTGGCTGCCCGCCAATAACCGTAACCGAGACTCTGGAAAATTTCTGTTTCTTTTTTTGTCTTCGTCACCATGTAACGTACGTGTGTGTTTTCTGTGCTGTGTATGTTTCTGTGAGTTTAATGTACTATAAACCGGATTAACAAACCACAAGACTGCCTTGTCAATACCATAAATATAGAACATAAACCATCTAAAATATGGTCGTTAAGGAAATTCTTGACACACGCCACGCCTTTCAGTTAATCATTACGAATGGCCACAGTTATTTCATACATATATAAGGGGTATTCAAATGAAACCCAGTCACTAGAGGAAAGTAACGGTAACGATTTTATTAACTCAAAAATGTAGTTATACACAGTACACATACTCAAAAATAGTCATCAAAACTGTTGGTACATTTATCCCATTGCGACACTAGCCGGTCGATTCCATCTTTGAAGAAGCTAGTAGGCTGCTGTTGGATCAAGGCTTGGACCCAGTCACACACTTCGTCGTCCGTTGTGGATCGATGTCCGCGAATAGCTCATTTTAAAGGTCCAAAAACATGAAAATCACACGGTGAAATCTCGACTGTACTGTGGATGTTCCAGAGTTTCCCACTGAAACTGCTGCAATGTCATCTTCACCGCACTGACCGTGTGGGAACGGGCATTATCATGCTGGAGAATAACGCCATTGGACAACATGTTTGAGTGTTTCATCTTCATGGCTGGTCTAAGGTTCTGTAAAGTGACTTGATAACGCTGGACATTGATGGTGGTTCCCCATTCTAGGAACTCGGCAAGAAGTGGGCCCTTATGATCAATGAAGAAGGACATCATGACCTTAATAGAACTAGTGTGCATGGTCTTATAGGTTTCTATGGAGGTGGTGAAGTTGCACGTTTCCACTGCTTGCTCTGACGCTTGCTTTCCGGTTCAAAATGGTGAAACCATGTTTCGTCACCGACAATTTGGGACAGAAAGCCGTATTCCTCCTCATGATAACGTTGCAGATGATTCAAAGACAGTACCATTCAAATATTGCGCTGTTCCTCGGTGTTGGTGGGGAACCTACTGCGCACAAATTTTTTGGAAGTTCGTACATTATGGTGTACATTATGGTGATACATTATGGTGTGAGTAGTGCCCATGCTAATACCCAGTAACCGATGGATCTCGTTCACGGTGATTCTATTCTGCGATGGTCCAAGACTAAAGCTTTCACTTCCTTAATATTCCCGGTGGGATGACGCGATAAGCCTGTCCAGGTCGAGCATCGTCTTCCAGTAACTCATGCTCCTTAAGGAATCTTTGGCGCCATTCCACAACACTTGACCAACATAAAAGTTAAAGTTTGCTTTATCGTTTTTTATTTTGATCATTACATACGAGCATTTCAATTTTTTCCCCCTGAACGCGGTTACATTTGCGCCACTTAACCGCTCCCGATGGTTTCAATTTTGCGCTCAAAATTTAAGTTAAAATCTAAGCTTTTGTAAATATTTAACAAAATAAAAAAAAATACTGGTAAAAGGTAGTTGTTCGGTACTCAAAAGTCTAGAGCGCCCTCTAACGGCATTTTTTAAAGTTTGTCTTTAAAACTTTTTTTTTAAGAAAATACTAATTTAAAGAATGATTTTAGTGAAAACCGCAAATGACTCGATCCATTTTTCCGTTTTTTATCATCATTTGAAATTTAGGACCCTAAACTTTGATGGCGCCTTTCTCCTTCGGAAGACGTTTGGGACACTTGGTTTCCTATTTACTATTACTCGCCTTGATGTGTACTATCACCCCTTAAAGTTACTCCCATCATTTGTGAAACACCCTGTATATATAGACGTCAGGTAGAAAATGGGGTGACCATAGCAAATAAATATGAATGCTTCGACTTATTAAAATTATCTGCGTCTCTAAGTCCTTATGACCTTTTTTAAAAATGTTTGGCGAAGCGTTACTAATTTACGTATCGTTCTCTAGTGAGGAGCGCTGTTCAAAATGATGGTCCTATAGTGTAGTCGTGATGTGACTTGAATTAAATAAATATTATAAAAAGTCTAGATTTTAAATTTAAAGTATTTTTTTAATAGGGGGGTGGGAGTGCAGTTTGCATATCGATTGGTTTTCACAGAGAATTTATAATAAATACGAAATGAAATAAAAGATGAACTAGATATATTGCAAAAAGGGGCAATCTGTTCAACATAAAAGGGTAAATAAAACAAAAAATGGAAAAGATGAGTGACCTATATGATGAAACTACTTTCTTAGAATAAATATATGTATATTTATTTATTTACAAAAAAAAAAAAAATCAAATATCCTTTCCTTAAATATTTATATCCTGTGTGATATTTTATTTTTATTCTTCAAAAACCCATACTCCAAATAATAAGTATATGACTTATTAGTACATTATTTTATGTATTGATTTTTTTCTTGCAAAGTAGTAGTAGAGAGATACATTACGGATATAAAGTACTATCACACGAAGATTCTGAAAATTTACAAAAAATTAGAGAATGTGAAAAAATATATGTACGTTTGTGTTGTGTATAGGAAATGTTTAGCCATGCGTATTACAAAAATACGCTAGCTGTTTGACTTCTTTTCATTTCCATTTCCTCCTGATCTTTTTCTGTCTTACAAATTTACTGATCTTGACACTAAAATCCTATCAAGCATTACACAAATTTTATCCTTCCGTATCGAGCTATGCTATTAATAGTTGAATATTGTTTACCGAATTAAAAAAAAATATTAAAAAATAAAACAATTTGATTTATGTGATTCTTTTCCATCTGTCATTTCATTTATAATACAACACTTCGAAGTGGATTGCTTTTAAATGCAACGAGTGTTTTTTTAATTTCGAAAATTATATCTTTCTGAGAAAAGAAGTATTGCATTTAAAAGGTAAATTTTTTTATTTATAGTTTTGTTTTTTAAGCAAGAAATAAGTTAAATTTTGTTATGAATATTATTAATTTTTCTTTTCTTATGTGTGTGTGTGCAGAAGATTTATCATTATATAAATGAATTTTTCGTTTAATATTTTCATTAATGCGACATCGATTATGAAATTTTTTATGTTCATGAAAGTTAAGCTTTTTTTATATTAAAAAATTTGTTCAAATATTAAAAATTAGGAGATTGTATTACTGTTATTATTTTTTTAATTTCACAGTAGCTAAATTTATTGAATAATTTTCATTTCTTACATAAATAAATTTACTTTAAATATTATCCTTATTCCATCTAACATCATGCTTAAATTTTTCGAGTTTCACAAATATATATATATTTTTTTAATAAAAGATGCTCATATGAAGATTTTGTTAAGAAATTCCTTAAAATTAAAATATAAATTATTTAATATAATTTACAAAAATTGATAATACTAAAAATTTAATTTAGATATAATATATAATTTCCTTTCTATGGCATCTTTTAATGATTTTCTTTTAAAACACTAAAATGAAAAATAGCTCAGTTCCCGCAATATCCTTACCGAAATGACTTAAAATGTATGCTATTTTAGTTAAAATTAAATGTATTGTCACGTAATTTTATTATTTACATGAATGCTCAGTTGGAAATTTTATGGAAGTAAATTATATATTAAAAACAAGAAATGAATTAGTTCCTATTTTTTTCTTTCCGTATCGCTCATTGCAGAGTGGTAAAAATTAGAAGTTTCTTTCTGATGAAATAAAATCTGGGCACTTTCGTATTTTACCATCAACAAATTTCGTCTAATGAAAAGACGACTTCAGTAAAGAAAATGTTGCCAAATTCTGTCAACATAAATAATATTGTGTTCGACCGTGCTTTTGAGCGGTTTTCCACTATTGATTGCATAACGCGGCATTTGGTGACGTCTTTTTATTTGAGGAATTTGGTCGACTGTATAATACGTAAATACTGAAATCTGTAATCAAATTCACGTTTAAAAACATCATGACCATATTTAGATTAATTTTATGACCACACAGTAGCTGAGTGTAATAATCACAAGTTCTTGATTGCTGATGTTCGAGTTCTTATTCTGTTAAAGAATAATTCTACGAAACAATAGGGAGTGGTGTACAAGTTAAGCAAAATCGAGTTGCGCAGTCCTCCCGAGGTGATATGGGAAATTCTAAGGAAAGAGTTCCCTGCTCAGGTGTCGTGCTGGCAGAGATGTCTTAAGGCATGGGTCAACTGGACCCGGGGCCCAGACCACAATGGGGCCCCGTCTCGTTTTCAACTAAGCCTTAATAAGATCATGATTCGAATAATTTCAAAGGTAAAATGTTTTTTCCGTTTCTATTCTCCAAAAAACTGGGAATATTGAACTATATGTTAACTGGCTACATGTGATGACCGTCGTCCATGTATAGGCTTAGGTCTACCATCATACACCATCGTTACAAACTCAGTCAAAACGCGGAGTCGGTTGAGCCGGTTTCTGAGATTGTAAATCATGTACATTTATTTGTTTCGAATTATTGTTTGTACGAGTATTTGACAACGTATATATGTACCGTCTACTTTTTAGGTGGGGCCTACATTAGCGAAGAGGCCTAGGGCCCCAAGAAGTCTTATGACGCCCCTGGTGATGGGGCATTCAATTAAATGGTCGAGCACGAAACCGAATACAATGCCACTCACGTAATTCAAAATTATGATATCCGTAGTTAATGGTCTCGTATTGCTCGAATACGACGTAAATTTAAATTCAAATTTTGAATAGTACCTAAGAAAGGTTTTCATGAATGTCAAAGTATTATAATTTTTTACCGTAAACTATTTAATCGAGGAAATTAATAATGCATTTGCTCTGGTTCGTCAAGTTGCGTTAATCGAACGGATATCGTAATGCTTTTAACATCTGATTCATTTGAAGCTTAGTATTAAAAATTTAAAAATAATATTTTGGGAAAAACATATTAGTGTTTATCACACTTGCAATTTGTAATACAAACTAATGTTGAAATTTTGGCACTTGTCGCAATCCTTAATTAAATGTTCGTCGAAAGTTGTAACAATGTTCATAATTTGAACACGGCCTTTTTTGCAAATGTCTTAGATATATGTTTCAGTTTTTTTTTTCATTCTGAAGTTTCAGTGTATAATAAATTTGGCCACGCCTCGCCAAAAATCATGGGATACAATATTCTTTGTCGATTGGTTACGGCTAAAATCATAGCTACAATTATACTGGTATGTGGGTACATTGGAATAGAACTTGCAAAGTTACAAGCGATCTGGTGTGGATTCGTTTGAAGTCTCTGGAGCTACGATCTTAGGGTCTTAGGTCAAGTCCTGATGTTACCCTCAAAATTTATGTGTAAAGTAATTTATGTGTAAATCAGCGGTATGTTAGAGACACTTTTGTCGGAATATGAAAGGCACCACACTAGAAATCCTTTCCCTAAGAGTGGTTTGTCGTATATTAGTTCCCGTGCCAGAAATCGAACCCGAGCTGGCATGAGTTAAGGTCAGGTATCTTAATCCTTTGATTGGAATGGGACTTCAAACTTCTGCCATCTTTTTAAGAAAACTTTCTGCATCTGAAATAAATATGGTACTAAATTACTTAATTCTAGTAATTCTTTGAAATTGAAAAAGTTAAACTTCCAAATTCTGACACGAAATTACATAGTGCACTCCCCTTCATACCTGAAAATTTTAGGAAAATTTGTTTCGATAGAGTCAACAATTTAGCACACTCTTCAATTAGAACTACCTCAAAATTTCATAACCGTATGTGGGGTCAAACATAAATAAAGATTTATAGTAATAAAAGGAAGAAATATAAAAGTAAGAGCCTCATAATGTTAATGTAGATTTCACAAAAAAATTCAATCTCCACTTTATTAAACATATTTAAATTATTATTCAAAAAGTCTGCAACAAAAAACAAAATAAAATATTTAAAGATATCAATCCTATTGATGTTTTCATTTCATAATAAGCAGTTTTGAAAAAATAATCAGCAATTTTAAATTTAACATAATTTTAAAAAATATTCGTAAAAAAATTATATTGTTTCAAAGGTTCTTTTTGTTAAATGGGAGTATTCATTCGTGTAACAGATTCTGTTCATAACGAAAAATTGTTTAAAAACAAAATTAAAATTAAGTGGAAATCAGAGCGTTAATGATCAAATTATGAAACGAATAGTAATGAGAATGATCTTTTCGGCTTAATTTATTAATTACCAAAAGAATAAATGCTTTTCGTAAAAATTATATATGTGCATTAAAAATAAAACAAAAAATTATAGTTTCAAAAAACTAAAAAACACCCTTTTATAGTTTATCGATTTTGTAACTTAATGTTTTAGTCGCCAAATCTGAAAATGGGATCTGAAATTAGTCACCAGATGAGGGATGAGATCTGAAAATGGGAAATCGTTAATCCTGATCAGGACAATGGAACAAATTTATTAAATTATTGTATTGTCATCGGTACTAGACTAGTGAGCAAAATTTTGAATTAATCTGACCTTTTAAAGTGGGTAAAAATTGAGTTCAAAGATTCCGTTACATACAAGTAAAGCTTGTAAAAATGGGTGTTAATTAACTAACAAGATTAAGCAAAACAACAACAAAAAACAAAGAATTCAGATAAAATGGGATGCATAAGATGCAATGAAACAATATATGCTTAAATAAAAGAATTCGATCATAATTTCTTTTTAAAAAAATGTATTCAATTTTTGACTAAGAAGTATTATTTTCTAATCATAACTTTAAATAGTTTTAAGAAAATTCCATTAAGTAAAAAAAGCAATAAAAACCAAAAAGTATACTTTTTGAACAACCATTCCTTTCAAGCAAATACGCGTTACATTTTATACTGAGTGAGCGCTTATTAATATCGTACTCTAAAGCAACACGAGGGCTATTGGAGATGAACCTCATTCTTCAGTCGTCAGCGGTGTCAAGGACGACATTTGGCATTTCATTCTCCTAGCTTCCACGCTACACCAACGTGAAGTCTTTGAGTTACGTCAGATTAAACGTGCATTAGACATCACGATTTACAGGGCGGGTAAATTTTATAATTACCCACCTAGTGTCTTAATGTTACTTCTAACATTAAGACATTTTATCATATTATCTCTTGTGCACTGGCGTAGCTAGCTCTGAGGGGGCCCTGTATCAAAATTCCTTCGGGCCCTTTTTTTTAGATGTGGGAGCCATGTAAGTGAGACTGCGGACACATGTTGGGGCTCCTGTAGCTTGGAGGCCGCGTATCATCGATACGTCCCTGCTCTTGTGTATTATTACAGACTTGCATCGCGAGAAACATTTTTCAGAATTAATTATAAGTACGTAAGCTCAAAATTATGACTCGTACGGCTGAGAACCATGCGTATTTATATATAAGCCCTTAGATCTCTTATAGAGAGCTCTCGCAATACTATTATAATATCCACAATATCAAATAAATGTGCTGAATTAACAAATGGGCTATGAATATTTAAGTTTGCTTTGGAAAAATGTATCTGATTTAGTATCTATTTCTTCCAACCCCTACTATGATCAGTATTCAAAAGTACCAGAATAATCTGCGCTACATCCAGGAATGCATATTTGTTCGAAGTAACTTATGTTTCAATGGATATCCGAATGACAGAATATTTGGAGGAAAAAAAACTATGCATTAAAATAATACATCCTCAAATTTTTGAATTTGCTGTTCTGAAAAGAAACACATTACCTTACAGAATAACAATTAAAACAGAGAACCAAAGTGAGACATTCTCTTTAGTTTCCTTTTTGTTTCTACCATTCTTTGATAATTAAAAGTCCTTGATTTAGGAAAATCGAAGGACTTTTTTTTTTGTCTAAAAAAAGATTTATTCAATTTAATTCTTTTATTTAGTGCATGAAATAATCACTTCAAGATCATAAGCATCCAACTGTAAACATTTTTCAAACTATAATGTAGTTTTGGAAAGAATAATTTTGATTCCGGAATTTTTTTTTCTCTAAGAAGGATTTAATATGTTATGGATAGTACAGAATACAAAAATAGAGCATGTTTATTTATAGTAAATTATTCTACTTCTCTGCTGTGGCTGAGATTATAAGACTTGTGTAAACCGATTCACCTGCAGTTCTTTTTTCAACAAATCCAATCCTGAGCTAGAAAAATTCTTAAATTTTTATTCCCTTATTTTTTTTTCTTTGTACTATATATAATACATATTTTAATTTCATGATAAAAGGAATAAATTTCTAAAAATAATGAATTTCGATTGTCGTTCTATGATGAAAATGTTATAAAATACAGAACTTTTTTCTGACGAAACAGTTTTTTGAAAGCTGTTCTAAATGTGAAAATGTCTGTATTTTTATAAATATTTAATGCTAATTTTGATACTTCATTAACTTAAGATTTTCTTCTATTACAACCATAAGGCATGTAATCTTCACAACTAACTTTTGAGAAATGCAACTTTTTAACAAACAAAAATAAGTTACATTAATTAAAACATTAAGTTACGTTTAACTCTTACAACAGTTTTTCAAGAGAAAAAACTGGCGTTTTTTGCCCCTCCTTTTTTTTTTTAGCTTGAGACATTTTCATATTTACATAACGTCAATGTTTTCAAGGTTGCATATTTCTATTTCTTTTTCAAAATTTGTGTCATTTGAAAAAATAAAAGTTTTGAATAATTTTCAAAAATAAAAGGAATTGCATGTTATGAATGATTAAAATAGAATGGTTTTCAACAAAAATATTATCTGATTATTTAAGATATCGGCTACCAAGTTTAAAAACTTGAAAAAAATATATAAACAAATCGTTACAGTGTTCGAGATATTTTTTGAGCACATGAAATTTACATTTTAAAATCACATAAGAAATAGGAAGAGCTTAAAAGAGAACATCATATTCAGAGGAAAAGTACATAGATATCTCAAGTGTTTATCTACCTGTTGAGGCTCAAATTGCTTATATTGGCATGGTGTAGGCATTTGGTCGGTGGAGTACCATCTAAATATCGTCCTCGTCACTTGATCTAGAATTAAAATCACAAGGTCTATCGTCAATAGTTCTTGAATAGCTTTAAAGTGCGATGTAAATAAACAATCAATCAATCAAATGTAAATATTTTTTAGCCCTGTATTGTGTATTTTATCTGCAATTCATCTTGGAACCATTCATCATAACATGTCATATAGTTGCAAAATAAGCTTCAAATTATTCAAATTTTAGTTAAAAGTAACCATTTAAAGGCCAAAATACATTAAAAGTTCCCCTCCATGAATGTCGTATCCACTCTCTAGTTTAAAACGTTTAAATCCTCTTTAAAACTGAACTACTGCTGGTAGGATTCACACAGTATGCGTTTTTAACACGCTTTTATAAGTTTCACTTGCATGTAACGGAATCTTGGAACTCGATTTTCACCCATTTAAAAAGGTCAAATTAATTCGAAATTTTGCACACTTGTCAAGGACCGATAACAATACAATAATTTCATAATTTTGTTCCATTGCCCTCATCAGGATCGTCAGGAATCACGATAACCAGATTTGGCGACAATTCCATATATCACTTCCAGATTTGGCGACAATTCCATATATCACTTCCAGATTTGGCAACTTATTGCATGTACAATTTTCAGATTTGGCGACTAATTCCAAATGCCATTTCCAGATTTGGTGACTAAAAGAAAAAGGTGTAACCCTACAGCGATTATTTTTAATTTAAAGCTATTTATATGCAAGTATAAAATACACTTGTGTGGTTTATAAAAATAAAACAAAAAAAAGTGTTCTGTATGTGAGAGAGTGGAGGGTGGGTCTGTGTTATCAATTTCTCACTATAATATAATAATATATAATATAATATAACAATACGTTTAAAAGGTGATAATACGATTGGCATTTTATGTTTTTAACTCGCTTTCTTGAATGTCTGTCCGGGTGGAATTTTGTAATTGATTTTAAACTGTGTGATTTTCCGATGAGCTAGAGATTTGAAATTTGGACCATATCTCAGAAGTGGATGACAATGCATGAAAATGGGAAAAAAGAAGAAGAAGAAAAAACGAAAAGGAGGAATTTTATACTTTTTAGTCCTTTATAAAAACATGGTACATTAAATTTTTTTTAATTCGAACTTTTTCTTTTTACCACACATTTTATTTGTTTGACCTGTTCTATAGAGACAGAATATAATACATATAACGATACGGGACTCATCCGAGGACCTGTAAACGGAGAGAATAAATACCCTTCAGACCCGTCAATCAATATCCATTGAAGAGCAAGACTAATTCCAGCAGCCACGCAATTCTAGCTTCAAATATCAAACTAAAGGATAAATTCAACAATGAATAAATGATAGTTTAAAAAACTAAAAAACACGCTTTTATTGTAGATCGAAATGAAAAATAAATTATAATTTTAAAAAAACTAAAAAACACGCTTTTATACTGAATCGAACTAAAAAGTAAAAATATAATTCTTAATATAAGAATAAAATGATGAACGAGAAAATTAATGTCAGTGTGGTAAAATCGTGGGGTGCTCTATAAATATATCAATTGTTATAGTTTCTAACTTCTTTTAATTCCGAAATTGCACCCCACGCTTTTACCACACTGACATTAATTTTCTCGTTCATCATTTTATTCTTATATTAAGAATTATATTTTTACTTTTTAGTTCGATTCAGTATAAAAGCGTGTTTTTTAGTTTTTTTTTTAATTATAATTTATTAATGTGCTAAGGCACTCTACCACCTGTTGAGTTATCAAAAGAAGCATTTTGAATTCATTTAAATTAAAAAGGTATGACCTTATTTCTTTTCGTTTGCTTAGTATTAGAAAAAGTCTGCCAGTTACAACTACAATTTATGTTCATCGTAAGCACGTATTTTGATGTCCCTAAAATAGATGTTAGGTAAATAGAGTTAAAAGTTCTACAAGGGGTGATCAAATGAAAAGGTACGAAACGACACGGTGGGTACAAATATAGACTTTATTCAAAATATACACCATAGGCCTGAGCACAACGATCCCACTGAGGAACAAGCCGCAGGATTCCTTGTTCCCAGAATTCCTGTGGCTGTGACGAGACCCAGTCCTTCACAGTGTCCTTGAGTACGTCGTCCGAGTTGAAGCGCTTTCCTTTCAGGTGTTTCTTCAGTGGACCAAACACATGGAAATCGCAGGGTGACATGTCCGGACTGTAGAACGGATGGTCCAACGTCTCCTATTGGAACTTGTCCAGTTCCATTTGTGTGACTCTGGAGACGTGTGGACGCGCGTTATCATGGAGCAGAACCACACCCTCCGTGAGCAGCCCCGGTCTTTTGTTCTTGATGGACCTGCGTAGGCGTCGGAGTGTCTCCCAGCACACATCGGAGTTAATACTTTTTCTGTGCTCGAGTAATTCTGTGCTCGCATCATTTGGACGCCGCTTTTTATAAGAGCCTTTGCTCTCTCCTGCGCATGCGGGCACCCGCGCATGATCCGATCCCAGTCATAGTCTCCAATGGCATCCCGAGATGTCTCGCTACATTCTCCCTTGGCGGAATATACAAATATTTAACTGTTTCATTTTTATGTCGTTTCGTACCTTTTCATTTGATCACCCCTTGTATTTACAAAATATTTATGTACTCTGGATCTAATGGATCAAATATAATCAAAATATTTTCTTTGACTCAATCACTAATTTTCTATCGTTACTGCCTAAGGGTGATAAAATTAAAGCACTTTGAAAATACCATGAAAACCGGAATATTGCTAAAAATTTAAGCTCTCAATTCATGCACATTTATTTCAGTTTCTTTAAAACGGCCATATTTAAACAATTAATGTGCCTTTATTAGATTGAAAATAATTCAATGTAGTCTTCTCTCTAACTTAAAAAAAGTATTTTTCATCCCTAAATTAAAATAACTAAAACGAAGCATGTGAAAAACCAAGTAACAATTATCTTACATGATCAATATTTGTTGCTAATGAAATATTTTCAATTATTGTTGAAAAAATTATGCATGTACATTTTTTTATATATTATCCAGGTTTTAAAAGAATTTTATACATGGTTTTCAAGAGTTTTTTCTATATTTATATTGATAAAAATTAAAAGGATGAAAAGCTGTACGTTAATAATTTCAAGATAAAATTGTTATTTGAAAATTAGACCTTTTTGTAACTAATTCACATAAACCGCAAGTTTTTTCCCCTGCACAAAAAAACGCAATTATCTTTCCACTCAGACATGTCAATGGAAATATCAAAGTTAAAGAAAATTGATGAGCAGTACCTAAATCGACTCAATATTTGTGTCCATACATTGATGAGATGTGAATAGCCGAGGCAGTATAACATTAAGATCAATATCTACAGAACACTTTTCCGTAAATTGATGTTTCTCTGGTTACCTTGACAACGCCGTCACCTAAGTTCAGAAAATGAAGAAAAATACGCAACAGAAACGTTAATAGACTGTTACTCCCCTATGTTCTATTCATTTTTCATTGAGCCTCAAACATAACATTAACTAAATGACTTTCAATTAATGGATTATTTAATTTTACATCGGTCAACGACAGTAATAAAATGAATATTAATTCCCCATTGAGAAAAAGAAATATACATGTAAAAAGATTAAAAAAAATTCTTTAATAAAATGGTATTAGTTAGATGTTGTATTTAATATGGTAATGGATATGAGAGGCTAGCATTATCTTTAATGTATCAACAAGAATAAAAGTAAACATTTTTTCCGGTGAGTATATACTTTTTAAATCTTGTTAAATTTAACTAATGTATTAAGAGAATATGCGAGCTGTTTAAAAAAACACTTTCAGCTTCTTTTATAATTTAGAAAAATTCCTATGACTTGCAAAAATAGGTTTACTAAAATCTTGAAAAAAAATTATTTGTTGTATTTGTAATGACACTAAACTTGATAACATTTGATTTGAAACCGAATGTCGTAGCTTACAGAATGATTTTCAAACTCTGGTGTTTTTATGGCAGCTGGCATCATTGAAGATATTTAAAACCAGAAATAAATTTTTTAATATAAGAATAAAGTATTCTTTAGATGCATAACGCAATTCAGATTTACTTGTATTAATTTCTGAGACAATGGATGCCTGAACGCTTTCCTATTCTTCTATTTATAATAATCATGAACCAGATTCTTTAAGCAAATTAAAGTGGCATATCAAATTAATAATGTTGTTTTTCATTTCCATCTTATTTCTCTGGAAAAAAATCCGTAATTTTTTTTTATTATTGTTCGAATCCAAAAGGTCGGGAATGATATTCAAATTTTTTATCCCGGTTTCCTGAATAAAAAATGTTATTCAATAAGCACATCAGAAAATAATTTTTACTGTATTTTTTTTTCATCAGACAGCTTTTCTTGCATATTAATTAAGATCATGAAATAAATCTTACTTTATAGTTTCTGATTCATTCAGATAGCATTTATTAATGCTTTATGTGGATAACATAAAGTAAGCTAATCAACATTTAATACTCTCGGTTATTTTGAACTTTTCTTCTCAATTAATAATTCTACCAAACTTCGCTCTTAAAATTAAGACAATTAACTTGCTATGTGAAATAATAGTGCACACAAAACCTATAAATCAATTGAATATATCTCAGTAATCCATAAATTCTGTTTATGATACATAATTTACATATTTATTAATATTTCAGAAATTATTCCAAAGCGTAGCAGATGCAATACATTTAACCAGAATTTTTTTTTCTTTTTGCACAAATATGCAATGCGTAGTCTTCATGACTGCTAGGGATTGCTTAAATTGGACTTATTTATTCATAAGATGAATAAAAACATGATTCGGCACAGCAGAAAATCAGCAATGTTGCGTCGAAACCGGTATTCTTTTTTAAATCAACCGTGACAAACTGAAATGTAAGTCGAAACCTTGAAAAATTAATTACCGGCACATCAAGAACGTTACTTGTTCGGAGAATGTTCTAGGTGGAAAGTTCAAGTGCATCAAAAGAAGAAAAAAAACGTTTGAATTCGTTATGCAAAAACACGATTTTGAAACTCGATGAAGAATGAACGCAAATTTCTTCCATTAGATAAAAAAAATAAGTGGATTTTTTTATTGCATTTTGCCGTTACTGTCAATTATGTTATGTGGGAGTAAATGTTGATTTAAGATTAGCAACTGAGTGTAATGGCAGGGTAAGCAAGCGAGTTATATTCGCCGATAAATGAATGCAAAGGGAAAAAAATTCTTTGAAAAATGAAAAATTTTATACCTGGAACTCTTTTATGAAATTGTAAACCATGACTGATTTATTCTTATTACATTCATTTATTTATCTGTGATATATTATAAAATCTGTAGAATATATAAAAAAATTTAGCTCATCTTTTTAAATACAATATATAATTAAGTAGAGGTAGACCGTATTTCAAATGTAGGAAAGGTCTACACGATTAAAAAGTCAGTGCCCCGAAATAAATCGTAATTTATTATGGAACTCTCCAGTAATAAAAATGGATTTAATGAATAGGAAATGATTATCACAAATCTACAATACACAAATTAAAAGCTCACACTGTTGTATGTATCCATAGTCACGATATTTATCGCATGACGCCAATATTACACATGATCGTTGTCCAGCTTCGATTTTAATGTTACTTCCGTGCATCATCTTATTTAGGCTGGAAGAGCTTTTTAAGGCTTTCTGAAGCTCTATCTTCAAATAATCAACCTAGGGCTTTCTAGATGCATCATTTTTTGTCTTTAAATCTGGCGACTTGACGATATTTGATGACCAAATTTGTCACCTAGTCAATGTCTCCTATTCATTTACGAAATTACTCTTTCTTGGCACCGTAGCTGTGGTTTGTATCCTATTGTCGTTTCGATACCCCAGTGCCCGCTTTATTCTATAGTTTCCTGATTCCATTTTTTTATTTTTATGTTATCGAAATTTTTGATATTGCTTAGAATTTACGTTTGCTTTTTTTAATTGTATTCTTTTTTCTATTTCCATATATATATATAATATTCCTTCGAAATAGTTTTATTTTTTCATAGCTTATTGTTTGTTTACACGTACAGATTTTAGGCCTAAGTTCTTTTTTTTCTTGTACTATTATGAGAGAATTTTCTGCCGGAGGAGAAATTTCGGATCCTAAGGCAGTGGTCTTCAAACTGTGTTCCACAAAACCCTAGGGTTTCCAAGAGTCACAATAAAAAAAATTGAAAAGAAAATTATAAATGTGTACGCAAAATGGGTTAACGCCTCTATCATAGAGACGTGAGCCCCCATTTTGCCATTTGTATAATCATAAAATTTAAAACTCTCATCCCTGTCATTAAAACTGAAAATAACTTCATTTTGTAATACTTTTTTAAAAATTTTATTATAATGTTTCCATTATTAAAGCGTATTATTAAACGTATTAGATTGTGAATATTCAATTGTTTACTATCCCGGCTCCATAAAATAATTTTACACTCTTTAGTACAATGTTTTGCACAACTATATAGTTAAAACTAACTATATATATATATAAACATAAAACTAAAATGCACCTTTTTTTCATCAGTGAAAAAACACTTATAATAAAGGACAGGCAAAAACTTATTGACATATATTAGATTCGACACAATAAAATCTAAATTTAAGTAAAAGCAGCTCCTTAATACAAAATTTCTCACTCAGCTATAAACTTTTTAAGGCCATTCAGAACAAGATATTTAAGTAAAAAATATTTCTCAACGTTAGTGGCTATAAATATATGTATATTCTAGCTGAGACCCGACCACGCTTTGTTGCGGCTTTGTTATAATACATTAATTTATTATTATTCTAAAAGCTATTTAATGTAGTCAAATTAATATTCGCTTTCAATTTTGGAGAGTTTAAATTAAGCATGAAACAGCAAAATGTTTTTCATTTTGCATTTTATGCATCTCCTATTTGATTATAGTATAATGTATGAATTACTTATGAAGTTGAAGTTACAGATGAAGATTTAATTTCATAAATGATTTAAATAGCGGTGATTGTTAGCAATTTTTAAAATATTATTTTTATCATTTTAAATTATAACAACAAATAATTTTAATATAATTAATAGCTATTCGGTGTACAACATTTTTCGGTAACCTGCCTTTTGCCAACCCAAATAGATTCGACGGTTCCCCCACATGTTAACACGTAACATATAGTTACCCATGCGGGAAGCATGGATTTTTGAAGTCCAAGCCCCAAATGGATATCGTTCGACTTTGAGATTTATTTATGGTCATCGCGAAAGCCAAGCGAATCGGGAATTGGAGCCTTTTGAATGGTATTGGAGGTTCAGACGGTATCAGTGGAATATGTAGCAACAGGACGATTTCTCCTTTAAAACTTTACGAACAAAATGGTTGCTTCAAAAAGTTTCCCGGTAATTCTTTTGATGACCAAACGTGTATGTTGCATTATCTAGATCAGCGATACTCAACCTGCGGCCCACATGACCTTTCTGAGTGGCCCGGTCATGTCCCATTTCACTAACAAATTCAATTATTTAAGAACAATTCATTAAAAATTTAGTGAGAAATTCAGTCAATCAAGCAACCAAACATATCAATTTTGCCATCGATGTCGTGCTGGTACTATAACGAGATAACTTCTTTTTTTAATTGTAACCGTTAGTAATAACAATGGAGTAGCGACCATTTATGGAGGAAACTAATTTTTAATTAACCCTCATGTCTTCCAAGCGAAAAATGTTAAATATATATATATATATATGTATGTTGTTTCAAAACGATTGGAATCTTCACTATTTTGAAGAAAAACAAACATAGATCAACATTAAAGACCTCTTTCAAGACGAGATAAATTGGCTTCATTAAAATAATTTTGCAACAGCAACTGACTATTTAGCCCATAACTGAGTAAAAAAAGGCATAAAACCTATTTTAAGTGAGTTAAGCTAGTTGAGTTCAAAAGAGTTTAATATATATATATACTTTTAAAACAAAATCCATTATTATGAGTTTTAATATTTTGATAAATTTTCCGCATTTTAAGGCTATCTTTGCATAACCTTAAAGAATAGGAACCGAATTTGGACTATTTTTTCAGATATAAAAGTACTCGAAGATTAATGTTGCATTCTGCTTCGCTAATTCTTTCGAGAACCTCTTATTTTGTCATGCTGCTCATTTTTAATTGATTTGACACATCTTTTCTGGTTTAAAATGTGTTTCGCATTTTTCTCCTATACCGTTATGCTAAATAAGATATTATTTTACATATTAAAAGGAAAACTTAATTATTTAGGAAATATTTTGAAATTGTAACAACGCTATGTTGTAAGGAAATGTATGAATTATATACAAAGTTGCGAATTTTCATGAAAATTGAGTCATTTTTCTGCATGAAAATGTGCTCCGCGTTTAGTTTAGGTCCTCATACATTTGACGAAGACAGCCTTTAACGTCCTTGATCTTACAATGCCTTCCACGTTAATCTTAATGTTGTGGCCCGAATGAAATAGTTATCAAAAGTATGTGGCCTGGTGGTCAAAAAGGTTGAGTACCCGTGGTCTAGAGGGATTTAAGTTACGCAGAGAATAATCAGTGAACCAATCTTCAACCGAAGATTATGTGGTGGCATTCCTGATAAAACCAGAGAATTCAAAAACTTAGTTGGAAAATTTAGGGTTTCGTTTTAATGAGCAATAGTGTCGATTAATTTAAAAGGCAGTAGATCACCTGGTAACAGGAAGGAAGTTGTTTGGAGTATTATCTGGAAGTTTATTTCGTCAACATCAACATATTTTCTGCCTAAGTAACAGGATTACAGAGCCAATCATTATCTGGATAATTATTCAGTATATCCAGGCAGTACTGGTTTATCCATTGGGTACTTGGGGTGGGGCACCCAGAGGCCCGGATAAGCTGGAAACCAGAAAATTTGGTTTTAAATTTCTATCCTCCAGTGACAAGGGGCCTGTAGATCTTCTTGCCTGTACAAACTTTGCACATACGTCGAAGGCTCAGAAATAATTTTAATACGAAATAACGATTCAAGGAATTTTTACCAATGCATTGCGACACCTTTATTCAAACTCGAACGAACAACTACTACACAGAGAGAAGAAACAAAAAACAAAGTACACAAAAAGGGGGGGGGTGTTCCATTTCTCCGTACAAGAGGGGTGAGGTGAGAAGGGATGACGCAATGGTCCGTAACATCCCGCCCCACGTTGAAATAACAAATTTCAACCATACATCAATATAGAAGTGGACTGTTACAAATTATCAATAAACACAATTTTTTACAATATACAAAGCTAAATAATTCAAAATATGCACAAATATCAAAATAACAAATACAAATACAACAAATATCAAAAATAATAAGCAAGAAAAATATACAATTATACAGAGGATATTAAATTTGCTACAGGCAGAATTGCGATGCTATTGATAGACCTTTTCAAAATTTTATCTTTTATTTTTACTTTCACTACACGTACCAGGCCATCTGAACCAGGTATGACTTCCGTGATTCTGCCTAAGCACCATTTGCACGTAGGCATATTATCTTCTTTTAATAACACTAGTGTTCCTACATTAACATTGTTTTGTTTAACTAACCATTTTGTTCTTTGCTGTAGGTTAGAAAGATAATCTCGATGCCATTTGACCCAAATAATTTGTACCATTTTTGTCAACCTTTGCCACTTATCCAATCTATTTATCTCTAAATCAATCAAACTAGGCTCAGGAATAGCATTTAAAGGTCTTCCAATAAAGAAATGACCAGGTGTGAGGACTTCACAGTCATCCGGGTCATTAGACAATGGGCAGATAGGGCGCGAGTTTAAAATTGCCTCTACTTGATTCATGACAGTACTAAATTCCTCAAATGTTAGCTTGGCATCTCCAACAACTCTTTTAAAATGATATTTAAAGGATTTGACTCCCGCCTCCCAGAGCCCTCCAAAGTTAGGTGCTCTGGGAGGAGAAAAGTTCCAATTAATATTCTCTGATGCATAATATGTTGCCAACTCTTCATTTGGGTTACACACCATCTGGTACAAGTTTTTTAGCTCTCGTTGAGCCCCAACAAACGTTTTAGCATTGTCTGTGAAAAGTGTTTTGCTAATTCCACGTCGAGCAAAGAACCTTTTTAACGTGGCTATAAAGGTGCCAGTCGTTAAATCCGTAATAATTTCAAAATGAGTGGCTCGGGTAACAAAACAAACAAAAATGGTTAAATATATTTTATGATAAACACCCTTTCGTTGCCCCTTATATTTAATACAGAAGGGCCCTAGAAAGTCGATCCCACAGCAATTAAAGACAAAACCCTGGTTTACACGTTCACTTGGAAGTGAACCCATCAATTGCTCGCAAAGTTTAGGTTTAATTTTGAAGCAAGTAACACATTCGTGAGTAATTTTACGAGCTAGAGACCTGCCATTTAGAATCCAGAATTTCTGCCGAACAAAGGATAAAAGTGCCTGAGGGCCAACATGCAAGTTTTTTATGTGATAGTACAACATAATTAATTTGGAAAATTTATGAGTATGAGGTAGAACAATTGGAAATTTACAGCTAAATGACATATTGGAATTTACCAATCTTCCCCCAACTCTAAGAAGACCTTTTCCATCCAAGAAAACATTTAAAAATTTTAACTTGCTTGTCGTAGGAATTTCCTTACCTGCAGCCAAACATTTAATTTCTTCAAAAAAACTTTCCTTTTGTACTGGTTTAATTAAAGCAGCTGTAGCTCTTTCCAGTTCTTGATTTGTGAAAACACCAGACTGTTTAGAATCAGGATACTTACAATTGAAATAGAACCTGAAAATATAACTCACAATCCGAACAAGTTTAGTAAAACTATTTGTAATATTTAAACAATTATCAAGGAATACAGATGGACCTGCATGAGTGATGAATGAGTATACAATATTAGGGTTTTTAAGTTCTTCGAAAAAGTTGTCGTCTTTCTGCGAAACGACAGAGTCTGAGTTCAAAGTTTTGTCCTTCAAAAAGGAAGGACCTGTCCACCAAAGTTCGTCTTGAAGCTGCAACTTAGTTGCACCTCTTGAAATCAAATCAGCTGGGTTCTCCTTGGTTTTTACATGGTGCCAGGAAAAGGTTTCAGTCAATTCTTGAATTAAAGAAACTCGGTTTGCCACAAAGACTTTTAGAAGGTGTGGTTGCATTTGGATCCAGTCCAAAACAACTTTCGAGTCCGAAAAAAGATGAACTTCATCAAATTCTAAATCAATAATTTTAACAATCTTTGAGGTCAATTTCGACAACAATGTCGCAGCAAGCAGTTAGAGCCTAGGTATTGACAAAGTCTTGAGTGGGGCGACGCGAGTTTTGCTGCAGAGTAATCTTATCTGAGTTTCATTGGCATTCTCAGATTTTACGTACAGGCATGCACCATAAGCTTGGGCTGATGCATCTGCAAATCCAATAAGGTGAACTGCAACAGAATCTTTCAGTAAAATGCACCGAGGTATTTTCAAATCCTTCAATTGATGCAGCTCGGCCACGTATCTCTGGAAGTTTTCAATTTCTTGACAAGGCAAGTTTTGATCCCAGTCAATTTTTAATAGCCAAATTTTTTGAATCATCATTTTGGCCTTTATGATTATCGGTTGAAGCAGTCCTAGGGGATCGTACAATTTGGAGATAAATGACAAGACGGTTCTTTTAGTAATAGTCACTGGAACCTCTTGCAAATTCATCTGATACATAAATGTGTCCTCTCTAGGTCTCCACGACAATCCCAAGGTCTTTACTAACTCATCAATTTCATTGAAGAGGAACTCCTTGTTTTCCGTGGGCACGTCTTTCAACAACTCCAATCTGCGAATAGCAGTAGACTTTGACTGCCCCAGTTCAATGTCATTGTCTTTCATGGGCATCTCGACGCAAAAACGTCCGTTAGTGTCCCTCGCCATAGTTTTCAAAAAATGTTCATCGCATTTCTTAAGTTCATCACTAACAAATTTGGTGGGTACAATTTCTTCTATTTCCCAGAATGATTTTAAAGTGTCAATTAAAGTTTTAAAGTCTTTTGTGATTAAACACAATGCAATGAGCCACTTGAGAACCTCGAGGTGTTACCACTAATTATATAGCCAAATTCAGTATTTTGTAAGATCAAATTACCATTATCTAATTTGTATTTACCATCTTTCAAAATATCAAAGAAAATATCTGCTGATAATAAGGCATCGATAGAATTACTAGTATTAAAAGATGGGTCTGCTAGATGTACATTGCTTGAAAACACAGTATGTGAAATATCAAAGGAATTAACAGGTATCATATTAGTAATTTTGGGAACAACATAAAAATCCACAACACGTTTATATGATCCAGAACCATTTGAAATTACTCCTTTGATTTTTGATTTTATATTAACATTCGAACCACCCAAACCAGAGACCGACATATCAATTTTTAATTTACGCAAATTCAAGAAATCTGCCGTGCTCGACCTCAATAGAGAAACTTGCGACCCGCTGTCTGCGAGGACGCGTAAAGGAACTTTTTCCCCAACAGAATTTTCAACATAAATTATACAAGTCGATAAAATAATATCATTTTTATGTTTCTGGGAAGCGGAAATACTCATGTTCACTCCCGAAACCTGACCTTGAACAATGTTGCTTTGAGCACTCGGAAAATTAAAAGAATTCCTATCAGTTTTATTTTGATTATTTTTTATATTAGAATTTTGAAAACAAATTGGTTCGATGACGTCATCTTGGCGCCTGGTGTCTGGTTGGGATGACTCTCAAAGTTTTGCATCTCCTGATTTTTTACATTAACAAAATGTAACAACTGTGATTGTGGTTCTTTTTGCAAAAACAAATATGCTTAGATCTACATTGTGATACCTTATGGTTTGGTTTCAAGCATTTTAAACATAAATTCAAAGATTTAACAATATTATACCTCTCTCTAACAGGCATATTTTTAAATTTAACACAGTTATACAGGTCATGGTTCAAAGAACAAAGCTTACATTTTTTGTCAACATTTGCATCTGTATGCAATATGAAGCTTTTGTGACGTGGAGAGTCTTTAAAATTTTGTTTATCTTTTGTTCCTGCGGAGGGCAGGTTTTCTAAAAATAAACAACGTTTATTCAAAAAAGCCAAAAAATCATCCCACTTAGGAATGTCTGTACTCTCCAAGGTCATTTCGAAAAGACGCTTTGTCTCAGTATCCAAAACCTGCATAACTAATTGTATCAACAACAATTCTGAAAATGTATTATACTGAATATTTAGCAATTTTAATGCTCTCAAATGTTTAGTACAAGTGTCAACCAAATTCCTTAAATCAACATTTGAATCAACTCTAAATTTTTCATATTTCAACATCAACAAAGCATTTATATGTTTGTTTATTATTAGTCTTTTGTTTTCAAACCTCTGCTCTAGAGCCAGAAACAACGAATCATATGTGTCATCCACAGTTTGGACATGTTTTGCAATTCCTATTAAACACGATTGTAAATATTGCAATTTTTGTTTATCATTTAAACCACAATTTTCAATTATTTCTTTGAATTGCTCTTTAAAAATAAACCATGTTTCTATGTCCCCATTAAACTGTGGAAGCGATAATTCTGGTAATCTAAAGCACGGTTTGATAACATTAGACACAGCATTTGAACCCGTCTCATTATTATTTTTACTATATTTTAAATTCAAGGATTTAAGTCTTACCTCGAGTTTCTCAATGTGCTCATTGCAGGTGGTAATTTTTCCATCGAAATTATTGAACTCTAGATCTGATAAGGAAGTGAAAATTTCTTCTTTAACTGATTCATATTTTGCATTAAGTCTATCAAATTGACTTAATTTGAAAGATAACACTTCTTTGTCATCTTCAACGAAAGTGTCCACAAATGCGATAAATCCACTCAACTGTTTTTCGATGTCGCAGAACTTCCTTTCGAGAATTTTAACGCCATTCGCCATGACGCATTCAAAGCAATGAAACCAACGAAAATATTTCTTAAATATCTTCAAAATCCACAAATCCACAGGTTCTGGCGATTTGATAATACTCCGCAAGGCGGATCATTTTTTATGTACAAACTTTGCACATACGTCGAAGGCTCAGAAATAATTTTAATACGAAATAACGATTCAAGGAATTTTTACCAATGCATTGCGACACCTTTATTCAAACTCGAACGAACAACTACTACACAGAGAGAAGAAACAAAAAACAAAGTACACAAAAAGGGGGGGGTTGTTCCATTTCTCCGTACAAGAGGGGTGAGGTGAGAAGGGATGACGCAATGGTCCGTAACATTGCCCATGGTCCGAAATGAGCTTAAATCGGCACTGTATCAAGGAAGACACTCTCAATCAGTTCATTTTTTGTCTGAACAACAGTACAGAAATTGTTTGGCAATTTGATGCAATATGTATTGAGATGCAGTTCTACTTCACCATTTCTAATATCCAGCACTTAGAAAATATTTGCGCTGATTGATCATCCTGCAATTGTACTCGCATGTTTATGGTCAATCGAAGTGTCTCGACGTTTCGCCATAAAAGCGATTGTCTTAAACATGCGTTAATCTCGTGAGCAAAAGTAGAGCGAGGAATGTTTAGACTAGCAATGTCTGTCGGAGTGAGTGAATATTAACGTCCCACTGTTCAGCTACACGAGGGCTTTCAATGTCTGTCGGAAATCACCAGACAATAGTAGGATAGCACATCCGAATATTTTTCGTTGCTGTTTAAATCTTGTAAAGTGTTCTATGTAATGCATCGAGTGAATGTTTGTGGATCATTGTATATTTATTTGATTATGGTTGAACTCCTTTGCAATATCATAGCCATTCAACTTTTTCTTAATGTTACAAATTGCGTCTGGTTTATTATGAATGCCTAATGGCAGCTTGAATGCTGAATGTGCATTCCACTATCTAATAAAGTGGCAACAATACCTGAAGATGCTAATGCAGTTTTCTATCACGATCGTATGTTCGCAAGGATGCGCCCGCAAGTTCAGCAGCTATGGGGAATGAAAATCCGGGCGCAGGACTCGAATGCAAAGCCATTCTACCTCATTCCGGCAATATCCAACATAGATGCGATTGTTTATGAAATCCGAATCCAGATTCTCGTTCCGCACCCCGAGATACACCCTGTGCCCACTTCGGCTTCCCTACTTCTGCAAGTTCAGTCCCTGAAAAGAGAAGGGGCATTATTATCGTCCAGGATTATCCAACAAAGTTATGGAAGCTTCTAAAATCGATTTTAGTGTCTTGTTTCCCACCCAGGAAAACACTTTTTACACACCAAGAATTTTAAGGTAAACCTCTGACATGGTTCGCAAAAAATACAGCCGTCTGGCATTATTTGGCATTGTTAAGGGAATTTCTTGAATTCGATTGAATATTCGGATCAGCAGTTCCGAAATACGCCAGGGATTCGATATTTACGTCCCTACGTCTGCAAGTTAGGCCAGTGCCACTGCCCACGTATATTACGGTGGTCTGTCATTACCCGGCAAAGTTACCGGAACTCCCAAAATTCAATTTCAGATTTTCATTCCCTGCCCCGAAACGCACTCGGGACTAACTTTCTATGCACCAGCACGTACAAGTTCAGCCACTAGAGGGAATGAAAATTCGCACTCGAGACTCGAACGCGAGGCCATTACACCTAATTCCATCAATATCCGGCAAAGTTACGGGAGTTTCTGAAATCTGATTTCAGACTCTCGTTTTGTGTCCGTAGACGCAACCGAGAGATACTTTCGGCGCCGCTTAACCTACAAGTTCAGTCCATAAATGGGTAGCATTAAGATAACCCGGCATTATCCGGCAAAGTTACAGGAATTTCTAAAATCCAATTTTAGATTCTGGTTTACCATTCTGAAATACACCAGAAACACACTTTTCTCACTCCAAGACTTGAAGAGTAAGCTTCTGCTACGGTCTACGTAATAGACGGCCGTCTGCAATTATCCAGCAAAATTGCGGCGATTTCTCTTATCGGATATCAGATTCAGATTGCCCATTTTGAAATACGCCAGAGGTCAAGTATTCGGGCTCCAAAACTTTTAAGGTAAGCTCCCGCAACGGTGTATCTAAAATACAGTCTTCCAGCATTATCCAGCAAAGTTACTGGTATTATTGGGAACCGATTTGATATTCGGATTCCACTCCCCGAAATACGGCAGGCATTCGTTTTTCGCGCATCTTGGTCTACAAAATCCGCTTCCGCAGACACACGCGCATCGTGACATCTAACGAATTTTCCCGTTTCCCAGATTCTTCATATTTTCAGCAATAAAAAAATAAAAACGTCATTAATTGAAATAAAAACTATCCTATATTTTAAGTTGGACGAAATAACACACAATATGCAAAATTATATTAAGATCGGTTGAGTAGTTTCGGAGTTCATCGAGGACAAACACCGTATGACACGGGATTTTTATATATGAAGATATATAGGAGTATATAAACAAATTAAAAACGCAGAATTTGAAATGCGGCTGCGGGTAATTTCATTAAACTTCGGCAGTTCATGTAAAAAAAAATGAATCGAGTATGATTGGAATTAATTTTCTATGGAATAATTATATCTTTAATGAAAATTTTATTTAATTAACACAAGGAGTAATGCAATTTTTTATCAAAAATTATTATTCTTGTTCAATTTGGGGAAGAGCGGTTATGATAACTTATAACTAAATTATGACTTGCATACTTGTGATTTCAAAGTATTTAAAAACCGTTGAAAAATAGCGTCAATAACAGTACCACTGTTAGTTGTTGAAACATTTCGATTTGTGTTCATTTCGAGCTTGAGTTCATCATTGAAAAAAGCTATGAGTGGCTCGGCTTCTAGCAAACTGAAGTTAACTTTAAAATCACCACTCAAAATCATGGAAAGCGAGTGATAATTTTTTTAAAAGAGCAAAACCACCTTCGGTATATGGTATAAGTGAAAAATGCAGGAAATCTTTAATTTTTTGAACCGTTTGATTTGGAGAAATGTATAAGACCCCCGAAATCACTGTTTGTCCATTTTCAAATAAGCATTCTGCCGCACATATTTCCCCAATAGCTTGAATAACAATACCCAATCCACTTGTTTGACGATAAATAATATCCATATGAGGAGCCACAACATGTGAGTTGTTCTGTTTGCGATAGATCGCAACACCAGCTGCTCTGTGGCCCTGTCGTTTAAATTGTACGCAGCATTCGAAATCAGGTATCGAAACACGTTCGTAATTATCTAACCACGTCTCTGCCAACTTGAGTAACTAAACATTTTGTGAAATAACGTCGAAATCTGTTTGGTGAGCCCTCAGACTTTGACAATTGAGCGTAAGGATCGCAAGTTTATCCTTGGTGAAGTCGACTTGCTGGTATGTGCGGATTTAGAGTCAAGCGCAAACAAAACCAAGTTTTTGAATTAAAATATTTTGAAACGCTAAATTTAACAATATAAAAAAGGCTGGTGGCTTGATGGCTACTAGAGTTGGATCCCACGTAGATATATCTTTACAAAGTCCAGCTAAAGGACTTAGCTTCTTCTCTTATCCTAAAGTGAGAAACAAAACAGAAACAAAGATCCCAAGGCCTAGACCGCAGGGGTGGGGGTCCCTCCCGAATGTAGGAGAAAAACAGAACTTCACTGCGAGGGTAGCGAAGAGACACCACCAAGCGCACTGATTGGTCAAATTAAATAGCACGCGCTTCCCCAACTTCCTGTTACGCAGTTCCGTCCCTTTTCACGAAATCACTCCCACAAATCTCCAGCAATCGAGAGGAAAGATGTTACACATCAAAAATACGAGCACTTATATCAGTTATTAAATATAATGCATGTGTAGGTGGATCACAAATTAATGTTATAAATGTGAGCAAATTATATTAATATTGCATTTTAAACATTTTTAAAAACAAAAATACAATCCTTTTTACAATATATAAATACCTATAACATGTTGATCTGCTTTAAATATTACTGTAAGATACATTCTTCTAAGTGTGTAGGATGGGGTACCCCGAAAACACCTTTTAGTTCTAAGGGTCTAAGGTTAGTTCTGAGTCGAAAAAGTTTGAAGACCACTGCTATAAGGCAGGCTTAATCCAATTTCATGGCCTCGAGTCAGTGACAGTTTCAGATAACATAATAGCTTTTTTTTGTCCAATGAATTTTTCTTTATGTATACGTTTTCATGCTCTATGTTTTTTTTATTTTTGAATTTCAGTTTCCTCTGATTTGTAGAATACATAATCTATTCAACATTCGTTTGATTTATTATGTATAATATATATATCTGAGAGTGTGTGTTATCTTCTGAAAATAGTCGTGTAGTAAGAAAAAAAAATCCAGTAGAAAATTAATTTATATAACGTATTTAAAAATAAAATAATGACCATTTTTTGAATCCATCCTCCATATGTAAAATTCGAAAAAGAAGAGTCCCCATATTCTATCAGTTTGGGATTCACAGTGCGGAGAATAATATGTTTGCTATTATCCCGTGATAAAATGAAGGGAAATAGTAGTTATTTTCAGATATTGCGTAGGGGGTTTTAGGAAAATGTTTCGTGTTAAACAGCTGAGTAATGCACGTGTAAGCTATTCAAGTATTATTTTTCTAGGAATAGGAAAAAAATCCATCGTAACTGTAGGTTTAATATTTTTAACGCAGGAAGTGGAATGAATCTAATGTGTATAGGAAAATGGTATTTTCGTACTGATAAAAATAAAAAATACAAAAGGAGAATTCAAATTAATATTAATTGAGATTGTTATACTTATATATGTGTGTTAAAATAATTAAATTAACAAAAACAAAATTATATTTTCCATTTAATATTTATGTTCCCATTGTACATGCTTACGTTCAAAATTAAACAGCTAATATTTCCTCAGAAAAGATTATTGTCGAATTTCAGTCCCGTTTCATTTCCCGCTCTTCACCTTCCATTCGAAACCTAAACTAAAAGAGGATTCAGCCAGTTATTGAAATAAATAAACAATCCAACTCAAAACCAGAATAGTTGGCGTTGGTGTGCATCGTGGACAAGTAGTTAAAAGCTATCGCCATAAATAAATAAAAAATTGTCTCCCGAAAAATCTCAATTCTTCCTTAGAAACGTTTGGCAGTGTCCAGGTTACGTATTTGATTGTTGATACTGTCACTCAGAGTCTGTAAGCACCAATCGGACGATCACTCTGTTCTTGTGCATTGTTGCTCTCGGTCGACGCTCACTATGGCTATGATTCACCCATTCCTGCCACTATCGTCGTATAATTAATATCGCTTCGACCCAAATGCTGAGCGACTGTCTGATTCGTCACTCTGCTTCCTTTAATCCAACTGCTCATCCTTTCTCAAAAGGTCGATATCTGCTCATAGTGTTTGAGAATCAGTTTACGGATCCTTAGTACAGGGTTTTAGGTTTTGCCTTTAATATTTTTTAAATTGATTAAATCCGTACTTTTTGCGTCAGTCAGGCTTTGGGCCCCCTTGAATCTTGCGCCCTCCCCTTCCACGATGCAGAGGTGTATCAAGACAGCCTCATAAGAGGTACATAACTTTCAAGGATATGTAAAATAATTCGTCTCCTCCGTAGTTAAGTTTCCCATATTGGCACGATTTGTAGATCTTTAAGAGAATTGGAGAAATGTATATTATTCCAAATACTCAAATTATGATATAAATTTTTTAAATAATTGTACATAAAAAATAGAATTAAAATAAAATTTATATTTTTATTTTATTCGAAAAATTAAATCTGTTTTTTCTGATCAAAGGCAATGAACAAAAGCATCTTTGAATAAAATTAACAAAACATGAAAAAACATAACTGCAGATAAATAATTAGTCAAAATAGTTCTAAATTTATACACAAATTATTCAATAAAACAATTGAATATTCTGATGGATTCTTCTATTATTATTATTTAAATTTTTGCAATTGATTCCTAAATGGAACACATATTTTTTTTTCTTTCATTTGGATTTCCTGAAAACACATTCTAGTATCATAAAAAAATTCATCACGAAAATCTGAAGTTCACACCCTGTGGCATCTTAAATTACAGCTAATAAATATGTCAAAAAAAAACTATCACAAACATTATTTAATTCAGGATAATTTTTAGATACATTATAAATCACTTTTTCAACTTTGATTGGCGATTATGAGCTTGTATTAAATGTGAACGTTATCAAAAGGCAGAATTTGCATTTACATTCCTTAATTTATGAACAGTGATACTACACGTATAATAAAAACACTTTTTACTTTTTGCAAACATTTTAAAATACAGTTCTGGAATGTTTTCTCTCGATGCATAATTAGGGAATTCCTGAAAATATTTATGAAGTTGGAAAATATGGATTGTTTTAGTTATTTTTTATCCAACCGCACCCAAAAAATGTATACCTACAAATTCCCTTTTTTGTAATTTTATACTTTAAGGGGGATTTGTGTGAAATGCCTCATCCTATTAAAGAATTTTTAAAAAAGATTATGCAAAAAAAGGATTAAGATTTGTCATATTTCCTGTTTTTATTTCTCTGCAAACTGCTACTTGAAAGTAATTTAATAGTCTATGAATACAACTCATGTAATGGTCGAATAACACATTTCTTTTGAATTATTTAACAGAAAAGGGAAAGGAAAGCATTTGGTTGACTACTGTATATTCATGGCTGCTTGTTAAATTATATTTAGGATAAAATAAAAGGATTTATAATCTAGTAAAATGAAAACTCATATAAATTTAATATTCGGCTTATAGGAATATTAAATCAGTCACTAGTAAATTTATAATAGATCAGAAACATAAAATAAAGAAACATTTTTTTCAGCAACGTCTTTTAAAATGAATAAGAAGATAACAGTTGACTATTTAAAACGAATAGTAGTTTCTGTATTTTTTCCTCTTTTCTCATTTTCTTTTTGTAATATAATTTGCTACTTTTTTTCTCAATGGATTATATATCAGATTTTTCATATTACAACAAAAAGAAGAAGAAAATAATAGTGCATTTTCATCGCGATTTTATAAAGTAGTATTTCCATTTATTAAAATTGATTTAATCTAACTTAAAAAAAAAACAGGGCAAAATTGGAAAAAAATTTTAACAGGAAGGGGGGGGGGGGGTCCGCTCTATTATGAAATATTTTTGCTGTTGTAATAGATTTTGCTTCTATACAATTTAAAAACATTTAATAAATACGAATTTTTTCCTTTCATTTTATGTAATAAAAAATCTGTCTGGGGCATTCAGAAGTAATAGAAGAAATGTGACACGTGTTTTATGCAAAAAGAAAAAAAAATCAAGCAGAAGAGAACAGTATATGTAAATGCGCTGCTCTCATTCAGTACACTTTAATAAAATTAGAATGTGGTGTTAAAATGCTAGAAAATTTTCCCATATGAAAAATTACTACGCGAAATTGCGGTTCTGCTCTGAAACATTAAGTGAATCTACACTATAAGTGCCAGCATCAAAATGACACTATTTAAATCCATTTGAAAGATTGATCCCAATTGAATAATCTTATTTAAAATGCCCCTTTTTTGAAAGTACAAACTAAAATTTAAAAAGGATGCAGCCAAACCATTTGAAATGTTTCATATTTTACCGAACACATTAAAAAAATAATTAAGTTATTGTTAAACAGCATTCACAGAATATTAGAGCAGGGTCGCGCGATCAAGTGGTGCTGCGCGTGCACCACACGAGGGTGGCCAAAACAAGGGGAGGCTGCAGACCGCATTTCTAACAATCAAGCAAAACTTTTTACGAATTTCTCAAAGCAAAACTTATTATAAGTCCAATAAATATGCTGAATTTTAAATAGTCATTCAAAAATCAAAATAATTCCAGATTTCCCGATAGTATGTGTGGTGTTTGTCCACTCACACACATTAACCTATACCCCTCATAAACTTATGGTTGTAAATTATTTATATTAAAAATCATAAAAAAGAAAAATAAATCTTAGTAATGATGTGTGTGTGTACAAATTATTTGATTACTACAACTAATATTTTCCATACATTCACAGCGAAGTAGCAGAGCAACCAAACAGCTCGAATTTCTCATAAAAGTAACTAAAATTACCAATTCGGAAATGTACAGATTTTGCAAGGGGATTTATTTCATTGTACTATATATCTGTTCAACAATGTATGGTTAACCCAATATTATAAGTTCAAATAAAAAAAAATAATAACTTCGCCAGAAGTTAAATTTTTTTACAAAATGTGCTATGTTTTTTCTTCCTTTTCCATACAACTAAAATAATATTATTTTCATGTTTGAACAAGATATAAACAGCAATGTTAGTTAAATGTAAGTGAATTGAATTTCTCGACTTATGATTGAGTTCCATTCCGATTAGCAGATCGTAAGTGAATGTATATTTTCGAACACAATTTTCTTTTAAACGAGTTATAAAAATGGTACTGATCTCCAAGTCTGAGTCTTGCTCTGTGTCATTCGGCGAAAACAACCTGATTTTTTTTATTCTTGTTATTTAAATCTGTACTGTTTTTATTTTTATTTTATTTATTTTGATTTCAAAGTAACTGTCCAGCGACTTACAGTGATTTTTTTTAAATACTTAAGTATTTTACAGATAATATAGAAAAGTTACATAACTAAAATAGGATTACTAATTTAAAAGTTAATAAATGTTTTATATTACAAAATTGTTTATATTATGCTTTCATTTCAATATTGCTGTTGACTCCTGATTCTTCTTCGTTTGTGAAAACAAAACAAGGAATGATTAAGAACTTTCCATTTGAATACCTATAAGAGAGAAAACCAGAGAGGAGACAATTCTAATATTGCACATGAATATATTGCACTTTTTTGCTAGATCATCAAATAATAAAATGATTATTGCTTTCAAAATGAATGACTCAAGCCGTCCGCAAATCTAAACATTTGAATTAGAAATTACGTGAAGTGCAAGATTTTCTTTATTTTCAAATCAGTCTGATATCCATTATTATTCTTCGTTCATACATTGAGTCATTAATGAAAGATGACATTGGGGTTCACGTTAAAAAAAAAATTTTATTCCTCCATAAAGTCATCGCAAAATAAATAAAAATCTTTTTTTTTTATTGCACATGGAAAAAAATAATCCATCAAATAAGGCTAATAATCTTGAGATAATTATTAGCTTTTAAATTTGAAATGTTAATTCATGATTGAATTGAACTATCATTTGGAAGAAATAAATGGGGTTATTGGAATCAAACATTAATACCAACACATTGATATTTTAACATAAGCAAAATATATATTATATATATAAAAAAAAGTACTTCATTATTAAACATGTCTTTATCAATCGCAAGCAGTCGTGTACAACAGTTTAATATCTAAGACTATACTACAGAATTCGGGATTTCTGGTTTCTATGATTACCGTATGGGCATTCTTGTTCCGATTGGGTTGAACAAAATGATTTTCAAGTCGTCAGCTGTATCGATACCAGAAAACAAGCAAAATCAATATAAACTTAGATTTATCTATAACCGTAGAAAAAAGCAAAATATATGAAAATAGAAAAAACTCCATTTAGAATGAAATAAGATTGTATAGTTTTATCGACGAAATATTTCCGGAGAGTTATATAGTTTAAAAGTGTATATTTCTTGCGTAAAAACACATCCTACAATAATTTTAGAAGTAAACCTTATTTTTCACTGTGAGGTTTACGTGTGCAAAATTCAGTATTTGCTTCGAATGATAGAGCATGCTGGGTGCAAAAGGAGTGATGTGTGCAAAATCTTTCTGTTCTCCAATAATCAAAAAGCTATATTTTAGATATCTGATCGTGTGTGTAAACAGGACTGTTGAGAGCGTAAGATAACACTCTATCATTTTTCATTTACCGTGTATCATTCAGGTAATAAACTATCTGAATTTTCTAATTTTATGTTTCTGTTTGAGTTTAATCAGTTTTGCACACATCTTATCTATTTTTGCACGAATCAAAACGTTATCAAGATTTGCCAAAAATACATGAACAAATTGGGAAGCCGTGCAATATTTTTTTAGTGTTAAATATATTATATTAAGAAAATAAAATTTTAAGGAATTGGTTATTTCATAGGTGTAAGGAGCGCAGTATGATCGTTCTGCCGATTTGTTCTAAAGTGTAATCGGTGCATCAAATAGAAATTAATTATTAATATGTAGATTTATTTAAGATTTTTACAGCACATATTTATCTTGAATCTTTTTCTTTCCTTTTGTTGGAATTATCGAAATTTTATATTGTATGGTTTTGTACAATTATTTCAAATTCATTCGTTTGGGTTATGTTAGGCTGGCTTCGATGTAAATAAATTTTTCCCCCAAAAAAATCAGTTGACACATCATTTTCACCGAAAAAAATTATTTTCTGTTGAAAATCGTAAAAAATTTTTGCAAGCCAAAATATTTTTTTTGATTTTATGTGGAAGTTAAAGATGATCAAAAGTGTCTTGAAATAAAATTTTACTTCATTACTTATTTCCCTGTTTTTTACAGATATCCTTCATTTGAATGTGTTTTATGCTGTTGGGGGAATTATTTCTGTGAAATTTTAAAATAAGACAAAAATAGTGGTCAAATTTTGAATGTAAAGTAACTATTTTGGGACAAATGACTGAAACATATAAACAAATACATGAAAACTTATTTAGTTTTGATAATTTAGGAACAAATTGTCTATTTGTGTTTTATATCAGTTTTGGAGTTTTTAAAACTATTTTTATTATTAATTTAGATAATTTAAATTTGTTTTATCACTATCTTTAGAACATAAATCATGAATTTGGATGCAAATGTTTTCATGTCAGTGTTGCATTATGTATTAACATTAAAAATTTTCTTGTTATCGCAAGCTATATCATGGTTATTTTTCTGCTTTTAAGTGAAATGTTAGTAAAATTATCACATTTTTTATCTCCTTGAATAATCAAAGCTTCTAAAGTTAGGTATTTTTATATTTTCATTCATTTTGAATTGGTTGAAGTGTTAACACATATGTTTAAATAACCTTTCATGCAATTCCTACTATTAGCTCACTCTCTCTATATTTATTTATATATATTTATCTTATTCAAATTTTCAATCGTTAATGAAATACTTTCTATTCATCCGATCTAGTTCAAATAAATTTTTTTAACTTGCAGTGGATGACACTTGATGTTAATAGTTTTTTCAAATATTAATTCATTAATTACTGGTTAATTAAATTAAATATTGGTTTTTGACGCCAACTTAGATTTGTCTATTGTAACAATGTAACTGCTAAAACAATGACAAAAGTTGGCATCAAAAACTGGTTTTTTAGCCAAACCGTTTGTGCATTGTTGCATCAAAGCAGACAAATCATGCTCTGTATTTTAATTTCTACTATTAGTTCAATCTCTCCCTATATATATATAAGAATAATATATCTTGTTCAAATTTTCATTCATAAAATACGTCCTATTCATCCATTCAAAGTAGGAATTGACTTAAAATTTTTTTTATATTGCTTGTTTTATAAGTGTGTTGGATCTAGATGAAATACTCTATTGATCTTGATTACGTTCCTATAATGACAAGTATTTTGTATATTTTAGGTCTTCAATTTAAATCATGGGTAGATATTCAGGAAAAAGATGTCGACTTATGAGTATGTTTACTTTGACCACAAGCTTTTTTTTTGTAGAAATCATTGTTGGTTACATTACAAATTCAGTAGCTCTTGTGGCAGATTCCTTTCACATGCTATCTGATGTAATAGCATTAATTATTGCATTTCTGTCTGTGCAGGTAAGATAAATGTAAAATAATAGTAGTTTAGGTACAGTAATCACTTTATTTTGAAATTTCATGTGTCCAAAATTTATTTAATTTTAAAATATTTTATAAAGTTTATTCAATTTGCCAGTGCTGGTTTAAGCTCATTTCAAGCACTGGGCTCAAAAGATCTACAGGCCCCCTTGGCAGTGGATAATCAAAATTTATAACCAGAAAATCTGTTTTAAGTCCAGCTTATCCAGACCCTGGGTGCCTGCCTCAAGCACCTAATGGATAAACCGGCACTGTAATTCACTTTATAATCTTTTCCATCTTATAACAATGACATTATAAAGAGAAAGCACAAAGAAATTTTTAAAAAATAATTTTTCTGAAGGATTGAAATTACACATTTCTTTCACAACATTGATGTATTTAAAAACATGATTAGTATGATTATATATATGAAAATGAATTAAATTGAATCTATTAAATAGTAAAGGATGAAATAAATTTTGTTTCAGATTTGAGTTGATGTAAGGTATATGTAAATGTAAAATTTAAGTTTATTGAAAACTGCCTTGTGAAATAATGATGATTGCAGCATTTTCCACATGATAATGTTCCAAAATCTTGTATTGGCTGCATATGGGGAAATTAAAATATAAATGGAATGTCACTTTTGCATTGGAGATCATATAGTAAAGTTAATTGCTGTTTGATCATTGCATTTTTACCAATACCTGTTTATTTGGTGTACTATGAAGGGGTAAAGGTCTATCACGCCTAACTTTAGTATTTAATTTTATCTGTTGTAAAATAACATGAAATACCACTAAAAATCATGTCTGAGATTGAATTTTTGTTTGGAGCAACTTGCCTCTAATTCTTAAAATGTTATGTTATAAATAAATTTAACATTTATTAAAAATGATTGAAATAAAATATGTATTAATGAATTTTTACTATGAATTTTCTGTTACTTTATCAGCAAAATCTTCCATTTCATGTGTATTCTTTTATACATATATTTTAAACAAACTTAAAGTATACATGATAGGATTTTTTTTTTTTTTGTATTTTATTAAGAATTTTTTAAAGCTCTGTAGTATCCTAGTGATTAAGGGTCTTCATGAAGAATCCTTTAGATCTATATTAAAGATTGTGTTTTGATTAATGGGGAGTATTACTCTTTAACACATTCGCTGCCAGTAAAATTTTAATATATCCATCCTCAGAAGCCAAATTAAAAAATAGTGCTTTAATGATTAAAAACATTCCTTATATTTTAGTAGTAAAACCAGAAAAATGGAAAACCTCATAATCAGAGTGATCACTCTTTTCTAGTAACTCTAATATTTCGTATTCAGTCAATTTTTTATTTACTTTCCTTTTCTTAGGCTGTAAAGGCTCTGCAATACTTGTAATGTCTACTATTTTTAAAAACAGATGTAAAAAAAATTTAAAAACCAAGCACATAAAATATAATGCTTCACTAACGCCTCAAACACCTCGTCGTTCTATCTCCAAAGCCGCATAAACATCAGTGGCATTGAACGTGGTAAAATGAACTAGATTTTATTTCTTATGAAGTATGATTAGGAATTGAAATGGTGAAATATCAACATTGGTACTGTTATGGTCTAAGATGTTGAATTACAAGATTTATTTCCATAACTCTATGTAAATTAAATATAATTCATACCAACCTATATGAAAAACTTTAAAAAAAGATAGGTTGATATGAAAACATTATATTAAGTGTGATCTAACTTGTTAAAGTATGTATATGATAGCTAAGATTTATATTTCAACTTTTACAGACATATTTTTTTGTTCTGTTATTAGTTGAGTATACAAACTGTCTTTGTTTTTTCAATTTCTTATTTCTTTATCAAAAATTATTTAAATTATAATAAATTAATTTTGTGTTTACTAAAAAAAAATTATTTTATTTAGTGTGTGTGGAGGGTCAAGTTTGAAAAAAAGGGTGTTATAAAAAAAAAATTTGTTTATGAAGTAAAAAAAAAAAATGTTTGTTCTTTGATTAATAGTCAGTAACTTTTTGATCTAAAAAAAAACTTCAAAGAAAATGAAACAGGCACTAGCTTTAAGACCTAAAAATTGGACCAGCCTGAAATTATTGAAATTGATCTTTAATTTAACATAGCTACTGAATGTGGTGTTTTAGAGAATTTTCCCTCTCCAAAGCCAAAGAATAGTAAAGGATATATATTATCAAAGAAAATTTCTTGCTGTTTTAAATAAAGAAATACGTATACTTCCACATGTAAATTTTTTAATAATCAGGATTAATTTAATTCCAGGAAAACTGCTGGTTTACTTAAGAATTTAAATGTATTTGAGTTTAAAAGAGTGTGTGTATCTGTGAAGACTTGCATGTTTATTTAATTTTGAATTTATTGTACAACAATGTTTAAATTACTTCTTATTATAGTATGCTTTATGAAATTTATCTTAAGTTATCCCAGATTTGCCTTGTTTTGCTTATAATTTTATCAAAAACATTTTTTACAACTTTTATTATTTTGTGATGTTCTATATATATATTATAACATTTGATTATTATAGATGTCGCCAAGAAAATGGTCCAAAAATACATTTGGCTGGGCTCGAGCAGAAGTTTTAGGAGCACTGGTGAATGCTGTATTTTTAGTAGCTCTATGTTTCTCTATTTTTATTGAAGCTCTAAAACGTTTGTATGATGTTGATGAAATTCATAACCCTAAACTCATCTTATTTGTTGGATGTGCTGGATTACTAGTTAATATTATTGGACTTTTTCTGTTTCATGGTAATTATTTGTACAAATTTTATCTATTTATTTTGGATATTTTTCAAAAATTATGAGTATTTATCTCTTTAGTCTTGTCCTTATTAGTAAAATACTTGTATCCTGTAATATTTCGTGCTTGTTTTCTTCATTGCACAAAACAGTTGACTTATTTATATTGCCATGTATACTATGGATGCATTGTAAAAAAAATGTATACAAAAACATTTGTTTTTGTTGCAAGAATTTTTAAACTGACTTTGTTTGTTAATAGTTGGAGTACTTGTTCTTCATATGAGTAGATTTTAAAAATTTAATTCATAAATTTCCAGCTAGTTTGTGTAATTTTTTTAAATGTTTGTTCACATTAGTGGTCTTAAATTTTTTTTCCGACTCAGGGTATCCTTAGAAACATAAGGTATTTTCGAGGAACCCCATTCCACCCACACAGAAGAATATATCTTAAAATAATATTTTAAGTAAATCCACTTGTTATAGAAATTTTATGTAAAGACAATTCGAAAAAGCATTGTACTTGTTAATACGAATTTTGATATAATTTATTCATAAATAGCATTAATATTTTATGATCCAAGTTTCACCTACCCATGCATTATATTTAGTAACTAGGATACGTGTTAGTAATTTTTTGAACAAAC
Source organism: Trichonephila clavata (assembly GCA_019973975.1). NCBI lineage: Eukaryota > Metazoa > Arthropoda > Arachnida > Araneae > Nephilidae > Trichonephila > Trichonephila clavata. The sequence continues at coordinate 119,073 of BMAO01039570.1, forward strand.
TGTCAGTCTAGATTTATTGAAATTATCTGTAATCACATTTCATATTCTGCGTTTTATTTATTTTAATATTTTATTTTTGTAGCAACTCACAATCAGAAATATTTTTCTCTTAAATACTTTGTTCTGGATGCCTTTAAAATTGTTATAACTGTGTAGGAAATCCCATGTATTTTGCATGAATTTGCAACCTGAAATTTAATACTGTTCTAGCTTAAATTTAGATTTTAATGTTGAATCTGTTGATTTTGTTAAGTTTTATCCTGGCCTTCATTATAAGTGTTTTTCCCTCAAATGAAAAAATAGTGCACTTATAATATTTAATAAGAATTGTGAGTACTTTTGTATTTATACCATTGACTAATTTCGCCAAATTAAAAGATGTTACCAAATGCTGTCATCTTTTTATTATTATGTTTGAACATGCATAGAAGTGGTGTTTTACATTCATAGCTGCTTGTTGTGGCATTTGAAGTCTTTTGGTTGATGGTATAATATGCAAGTACCAAATTGTGCATTTTTTTTTTTTGTTGTTAGTATATGATCTCTGTCTTATCAGTAACTTAATTTCTAAAACTTTTCTGATAATTTTTAAATATCTTCAACATAATTTTCCATTTTTATCAGTTAGCTAATAAAGAACACACTTAAAATTGAATTTTTAAAAAAGTGTTCTGATTAGAATAGTGATGAATTGCTTATTCTAATATATATATATATATATATATATAATGCTTCAATGACCCATTAATGAGAACTATTGTATTTCAATTTTTTATTGAAAGCAAATGGTTTCCCTATAGGGAGAAAACTGAAACATGTTATTAGACTTGAGAATATGAAAAGAGCCCCAAAACCAAGGAACTCCGATTCTTTAATTAAGGATACCACAGGCAAATTCCCTGAATGGTCATGATTTATAGTGTTTTCAAGGACTTTAATTGGTCCTATGCTTCTATATAGAGGTGGTATTAAGTCTATTGTGAAAGGTTAGTGTCCGGAGAGAAAAGATGGGATACTGTTGCATCATCTTTAGCACAAATAATTTATTAGGTTTTTTACATGCAGTTAATGAATATGAAAATATTTTGTTACATGTATACATTAGCATTGCATATAATTTATTTATAAATGTTAATTTTTAAAAATTTCAATCTTACATAAATATTTTTTATTTTCTTTTTAATAATTTCTTCAAATTTTTATATTTTAATATATTCTGTAAAAAATATTTAGAGCATGGCCATGGACACAGTCATCGTCGAGCTCATCATCGCAGTTTACCTACTATTGAGGAAGTACTTGCTGAAGAAGATATAAATGAAAACCATGAAAATTATAGATTATCTGATAATTTACCCAATACTGTCCAAGATGGGCATGGGAATCATCAGATGGGTAAGATTTTATTTGTAGATTAGCAAAATTCGTGATAAGAATTTCATTTACCTGTTCTCATAATTAAATTTATGAAGTGGCAATTTTTTTTAATTTACATTAATTATAAGCATTTTATTAAACTTCAAAGTTTTAAATATTTTATTTATAAACTTGTCAATTTGAATTTGCTTATTTTAATAACTAATAATTTTTAATGACATTTTTTGTTGTAATATTTGCTTATAGATATGTTTTCACTGTGAACTTGATTGAAGCAGGTATACAGTAATACATATGCACGCTTTAATGTAGTATGCAAATTGTGTTTTCTATGCTGTTCACAATGCGAAATTTTTTTCTTCTGTTTTCTTAACTTCCATTCTCATAAGCCTCATGTGGCCATGGTAGCCTAGTGGTCAAGGTAATGGACTTGTGCCTGACCTGTCATGAGTTTGAGCCTGGTACTGCTAAAGACCTGCCATGCAGAGAAGGCCGATGCACTTTAAATATGTTGAGGCTCAAATGTCCTCCTGTTGGTGTGGAAGTTAGGAGAAGGGGGTGTTATCTCAGGTGTTGTCCTCGTCACTCGACCATGGTTCAAAATTAAAGAGTTCTGCCACCAAAAGCCCTTGTGTGGCTGAATAGTACAATGTTAATATTCACTTACTCATAAGTCTCGTTATATATACAGATGAGAGAAGTATTTAAATGTCATGACTGCAGTTTTTAATGCTGATTTTTATTAAAAGGCTAAATAAAATTTATTAAAGAATAGCCTTAATTTCTTTGATTTTTTTTAATGTTATCGAACATGAATATGAATTTAAATAATCATGTTCTTTAATTACAGCTTCAAGCAGTCAGATGAACATGAGGGGTGTATTTCTACATGTACTAGCTGATGCACTTGGATCAGTTATTGTGATCATAAGTGCTCTAATAATTTGGTTGACAGAATGGGAATTCAGATTTTATGTTGATCCAGCTTTAAGGTAACTGAAAAAAAGGAGGAAGAAAAATTCAATTTTTATTGTTTTTTTTTTCTAGAAAAAAAAATAATTTTTTTTGTTTTTTTTTTATTACAGCATGATTATGGTAATACTCATCATGAAATCAACATGGCCACTGTGTAAGTCTAATTTATTATCTAGGCATTTTTGGAGTTGGATTAAGTAATTAATATTGTCCTACCTTGCAAAAACATTTTGCTTAATTTAGAATATGAAATTTTACTTATATTTTGTGCTTAAATGTTTTTAAATTAATTGTATTATTATAAATTAAAAATTGATTTCATAGAAAAATTGATGCTATAGAAGCATAAAAAAGAATTCTGTAATATTAAATCTTGTATGTTCCATAATTTTGCATGTAACATGCGACTGTAAGAGATTTCTAATCACCCTCTATAAAGCTTTACAGAATCGGCAGACTGGATGGCCTCTGTAATTCATCTTTTCAGCTCATCAATAGAGAATCAGAAATAATCCCCTTAAAAAAAGCTGGTATGACCAGATTTTGATTTTGGGCAATACACTACTTGTCATTATAAATCTGTATCAAGAATCCTTTCTTTTGCCTCTTGTCCCTGATAAAACCAAATAATAATCAGATTTGACATTTGCTCCTCTGTAAGTTCTTGCATATATTAAGTTATTTCTGTGTTTTTTGTCTATTTGGTTCAGTGTATTTCCATCTGTCGTGTTAAACCCCCAGTTCATCAACCCCTTTGCAATGATTCTTTACATCACATCACCTCCCCCCCTGTTTTCGTAAAAAAGTGTTTTGTTTACTATATGTATGAACCCCTTCGAAGCGAATGGCTGGCGCTATAACCAGCTCTGAACCAATTTAACAATTGATAATTTATAGATTATTAAAGTTGTTTTGAATTTACATGCCAAGTGCCATGTATAGTCAAAAGTTTCCAATGGCTATTTCTGTGCCAACTGCAAAATCAAAAAGCTTATTTCCATTGTCAATGAACTTGAGATATAGGCTATATGTTTCCCAATATAATTAAGTGCATTTTTGTCTCTACCAATTTTTGCATTCATGTCTCCAGTCGCCAATCTGGCATCATTTTGTGAACATTTGTGATATATTTCTTCGAGTTTTTCATTAAAAAAAAAACACTTTTCTGGTTCCTCCTTATCTTCTGTTTGAGTGTATACACAGATGATACTTGGATTATGAGGTCTAGCTATAACGTCATTTTACAAAAATTCTTTCATTCACTAGTTCAAAATCGATGACTTGATCTCTTGTTCTTTTATTTACCATATATCCTGTCCCAAAATAGTGCTGATTATCTTAGCAACTGTAATACACACTGCCATTTCTCCTGTCCAGTTTACCTCTTCCTACCCATCTTATGTACAGCCAAATATCTATTCTATGCCTATCCACTTCCATTAAATTTTTCAGTGCTCCATTTTGTAAATAGAGTTCGTTTATTCCATGTATCTATATTCAATACCTTTTTCTATCCAAGTCATCTGGGTGAGATCTGTCTCGTCTTTTACTTCCTGAGATTTCTAAACAATGAGTTTTTTACCTTGTGTCCAACTCCCAACATGGTGGTGGTGGTGGTGGTGGGACTAATCCCCATCTGGTCTAGTGAAACTAGACCAGATCCATGAGTCCATTTATCTTCAAAAAGTCTAGGAACAGCAGGGGAGAAGCAACAGCCTCCTCACATGAAAACCCCACACATTGCAGAATGTGCTGGAGAGAAAAAGGACTGATTTCACATTTGGTGCAAATTGGGTAGCTTCTTTTACCACCTTCAAAATTCATGCACCTCAGGTGACCAGTCGAAAGTCGCGAGAATACCGTCTGATACGATCTGGAACCCTTGAATGATATAGCGGATCCAGGATGTCTTTGAAAATACCATGGGTGTACAGGAGGGACAACCCAGGTTCTACATATCAATTCTTTAGCCCTGGAGTAGATCTCGGTTGACGTAAGGACCCTGTGGTCTTCCGGGTCCACAGGATCACTGGCAGCTGCTTTCGCAAGATCATCCGCTTCTTCGTTCCCGGGCAAGCCTACGTGAGAAGGGACCCATTGTAGATGGATAGGGTGCCGATCTGAAAGCTGCTTAAAAAGGTGCAGAATACTCCTGCTGGTGCTGTCACCGATAGACGGCCAATTTTATAAATGTTGAATGGAAGATCAACTGTCTGTCAGGATCCAAATTTCAGAAAAAGCTTCGCCTTGTATGTTATTAATCAATGAAAGACCACACAGGATAGCTATTAGCTCCGTTCTGAAGACAGAAGCGTGATCAGCATTTCTTCTCTGAATTTTGATGATGCGGCCAGGTAGTTCAATCAAAACTCCACTGCCAGTAGTGTTTGTTTCTCCCTTACTGCCATCAGTATAGATCTTCACTGTATCCAGTGGAATCCCATCAATCACCTCCAGAGCCAATTGTTTTAGAAGTTCGGGGTGGTCAGACAATTTATTGACATTGGTACTTAAAGTAGTATGGAACGTGACTCCCGGGAGTCCAAGGACAGGATTGATAATGGATGTCAGGCAGTGATACTCCACATTAAAACTCGGGTATTGTGCAAGTGCTTGGGAGAAGGGGCTTTTCCGTTTCAACCTTTGATTATCTGTCCAATTTTTTAAGTATTGAGAGGTTCTGTGTTGATCACCATAACTGAGCAGTTTGTTGAAATACTTGGTCAAGCAATAACTTCTTCTCATATCTAAAGGCTGAAGGTCGCACTCATATAGAGCTAAGTTATTAGGACAGCTGTTACGAAGACCTGCGATGATTCGAGCAGCACTCAGCTGTATTCTTTCAAGTTTCTTAAGGTTAGAATCAGAGGCACTAAAGAAAATGGCAGAACCAAAGTCCAAAACAGGCCTGACCAAGGCAGTATAGGTAATTTTCAGAGTAGAGGCATCTGCACCCCAATCACGCCCAGAGATATATTTCAATATATTCAGACGTTTTCTACTTTTACTAACCAAGTCCGCTATATGCCGATTGCAAAGCATCTCTTGGTCTAAGGTAAAACCTAGATATTGAGGATGTTTTATGTATGAGAGTTTTTTATCCTTTATAAAAACAGTTGGTTGATATTTATATAGATGTCTATTGGTGGTGAAGAAACTGGTCATGGACTTCGTGAGATTAAAGGATAATTTGTGGTCAGTCACAAAGTTATTAACTCTGCTTAGGCAATGGGATAGATTAACCTCAATAGAAGGTACGTCATGACTCGAGTTCCAAAGGACAATATCATCTGCAAATAAACCAATACTGCTACTCTCAGTAATCACCTTTTCCACTCCAGCCAAAAACATAGAGAAGAGCGTAGGACTGAGTACTGATCCTTGTGGAACTCCTTGGCTGAGTTTAAAGTCCTTTGAAAGAGTTTTATTATACTTAACTCCTTGGCTGAGTTTAAAGTCCTTGGAAAGAGTTTTATTATACTTAACTCGAATAACTCTAGATTTAAAAAAAATCTGAGATCCATGGCAGAGCTCTCCCTTTTATACCAAACATATTAAACATTTTAAGAATGAGCTTGTTTCTCCATACCGTATCGAAAGCTTTAGATAAGTCTAAAAATGCTGCTGCTGTATGATTGGTTGGTTTTAAATTTTGGGCATCTCTGACACATTGACAAAAGTACAGAATCTGATCTTCTATACTATGTCCTCTCCTAAATTCATATTGTTCCCGTGGAAGCAGATTATTGCTGTCTAGAAAGTAGGTGAGTCTTCTTAGCATCATTCTTTCCATGATTTTACATGGTATACTTGTCAAAGCAATCGGCCGATAACTCTCAGGGGAACTAAGTACCTTGCCCGGTTTCCTAATGGGGATGATAGTGGTTCTTTTCCACTCATGAGGCAGTCGGCCACTTTTTCAAGATTGATTAAATATATCCAGCAGACGTTGAGTGCCGCTTGGACCAAGATGAGCAATCATAATCCTGTGAATGTTATCTGGTCCCGGTGATTTCTTCGGATCTAGAGCATTTAAGGCTAAGAGTAATTCTTGCATAGAGAAGTCGGCCAAGAAGACTGGATCACCGAGATTTGAGCTATGACACTTGTGTATAGCCAATTTTGCCTGTCTTTCAGTATGTTTGTCAGCTTTGTTAAAAGTCAGTCTACTCATTTTCTGATAATGGCTACCAACATGGTGGACCAGGTCTTGTTTAATGGCCCATTAAGACATGCAAGGACTACATTGGGACTATTCTTTCACATGTGGTGAACAAACTAAATAGCAAATTTTGAGGAATAATGCTTGCTGGGCTAAGTATATTTCGATGTGTTATCAGAGGTACTAGGAATAAATTATAAATAAAATCAGAATCTAGCTTGCTATGAAAGCCACACTCAGTTGATATCCTGCATTCAAAGTATGACAATGCTGGGGTTTTTGTGTCTGGATTATGGCTGCTAGAGGTTGTGTTATTGCACCCGGCTTATTTTGTTTTATTTGTGTTGACTTTTTATAGTGCATTCACAAAAGAAACGAGGTATTGTGAAAAAACTTGCTTACTTCAAACTGAATTTTGGGAATCAAGACAAAGCATGAGCTCAAAACATATATTCCATTCTGGATAACATCTTAAGTCATATAGCAAAGGCACATTAGGTCCTCAATATGAATTTAGCTCAGATTTCTTTCTGCTTTCGATTGATGTCAACTTTTTTTTCTGATGGTTTTATTCCTTAGAGATTTCAGCTTTTCCAACGATGCAGCCAAATTATTAAACAAAAATTTACAATCACCTTGGACCTCATTTTTATGGTATACAAGAATTGAGAGAAATATTTGGGGGGGGGGGGTCATCAAAGTGTAATTTATTTTTTTGTAGGGATGTTGAAGGAATCGTAAGATGTTTTAAAGTAAAATATCATCCATCTGAGTTATTGATTCATCCCAAACTATCCTCATAATACTTTTGCTGCATAATGGAAATTCATTTGCATTCCTTCCAATGGGGACACTCATTGCATATGGAAGAAAAATATTATGATTTGAGCAGGGGAGATGCTTAAGAAAATCAAATATCAAGTGCATTAAATGATGGTATGTGGGGACTTCAAAATGCTAATTGATGTTGGACAAGTAGGATAGTTATACATATATCCCTGCATTTTATGCTTGTGAGATAGTGAATTCAGAGAGCTGCATTTATATAATTGTATATTAAGTTCAGACTTATGATGCATTTTTTTAATCACTGTCAAAAGACAGATAATGTTTCAGATATCTGTGTTCCAAGTTCATAATATTATCTCATGTTGAGAGTTTTTAAAAAAGCCAACATACTAACATTTTTGTCTGATCCCTTCATTTTGAAAACAATGACTGCAAAGGGAAAAAAAAGTATGAAACACTTTCAAGAATGTTGTGCACTAGTTTTGGGATTACTAAAGACTCTGGCTTAAAATTTATTGTACAACACATCTGGCTATGTAAATAGCTCAAGGATGTTAGATGAGCTTGCAAGTTCATTTTCTATGCTCCTATATTGACTATTTTTATGAAAACTGAGGGGCTTACAGTAAAAAGCAAAGTGAAATTTTTTACCAGGTTGTCCTCCATATCAAAAGACTCTACCAAAGAATATGGGATGTCATTACTTCTACTGACTACTGTTGGATGCTCATGCAATAAACCAAAGCTTGAAATCAAAAGCATTTTGAAGAAGCATCAAAGAGAGGAAGAAAAGGTTTCACTGAAAAAGGGTGAACATAAAATTATGAGTATATATAACAAAAAAATGTTTGATTAATTGAGATGTATGTTAATAAAATAGTGATTTTTTTGGAATTATGGTATGTTTTTTGAAAGCTTCTACTGTTTTTTTGGGGGGGGGGGATTTTATATGATGAAGGGAAATGATGGTCCTTTTTTGATAGAGTGCTATAAAATATATAATTTAGCAAGAAGTTTCTTTGCAGCAATGAAATTTTTTTCTATTACTTACTAGTGTAATTTATTTCTCTTTCAAAGTAATCAATTAGATCAGTAGTTTTCAAACTAAGGGTGATGTATCAATTTCTTAAAAAGTACATATATAATTTGAAGGTAAATAAAATGAGAAGAACTCTAAATAATTCTACTTTGCATTGTGGATCCCACTCCCTCCTGCCCAATATATATGAAAGCATAATTCATGTGTTTATATTGCAAATAAAGCAGTAAAAACTGTCTTTTTATTGTATGCTTTCATCATTGGAGAAACTAGCAGTAACATATATACTGTCATTATGATAACAAAATATTTTATTAATTCTCATAATATAAATGAGATTAGGACAAAAAAAAAACATTTTTCTTTCATAAAACCATTTTGTTGGATTGATTACTTATTAGATTACAATCATATTTTGATAAAATTTCTAGCCCTGATTTTAACATCATTATTCAAATTACAAGTTAATATCATTATTTAAAATACAATTTTTTTTAGGATACATAAGATGTAAAGTTTTGGTTAAAAAGTATTTTTTTTAAAGCTTCCAACTATTGAATTAGGTTAAGTTTTACTTTGTAAAAATTGAACACTTTTGTGTATGCATAAAAAATAAAGATATAATGAAATTTATTCCATAATTTATATATTAAGATAAGAAATCTAATAAAGTACTAACTTTTGAATTACTTAAATCTAATGTGTATGTGGGTTTTTTAATTGTCTTTTTTTTTAAATGTAATATTTATTTTTGTTTTAGTGGTTGAATCTGCTCTTATTTTATTACAAACTGTTCCAACTCATATTCAAGTGGACTCATTACAGAAAAAATTACTGCAAGAGGTATGTTCATTCCAATTACAACTTTTAGTAGTGATAAAAGTATAATCTCTTTTTCCCTCTAACAGAAAATTCTTTTCTTTTACTAGATTGATGGTGTCCTTGCTGTACACGAGTTTCATGTGTGGCAATTGGCTGGAGAACGAATCATTGCCTCAGCACATATCAGATGCAGAAACCTTGTTGATTACATGCAAATAGCAGAAAAAGTGAAGGAATTTTTTCACAATGAAGGCATTCATTCTACTACGATTCAACCTGAATTTGTGGATATGCCATCTGTAAGAAACTGTGTTACTTTAAAAAAGTTAAATTATTCTGATATAATTGATGTATATGCAAGGGAGAGATTTTCTTTTATATTGCAATTCACAAAAGAAAAACGAAAAGCATTAATTAGCTTTAATTATTGTGATTAATAATTTTAAAGATAAAGTGACATAAGGAAGGAACTGGTGAAGATAATACTGATGGGGGGGGGGGAATTCCAATACTAAGAAAGAATTATTGTAGACTAATGAAGCTTCAGCAATATATTTGCCTAGATAACATTTAATTTATTTAAGTTTAAAGATCACACAGGTTAATGTAAGTGCAAGAAGAGCCATTTTAAATGGGAAATTTTGGTACATTAAATAACCTATGTAACCATCAGAATTCTTAATGTGCAAACATGCTAAGGTGCGTGCATTTCATTGTACGGGCTCTGGATATCGACTTGTGAGATGGAATTACATACCTGTTGCAGTTAGTCAGTCAATATAGGAGTGTTTAATTCTGGTTGTGGAGGATGCTTGAATTGCCTTCCAATGATGGCCATTCATGCTCAGAGAAAAATCTGATCTACTAGCCAAAGTAACATGTCAACACTCTGTAGAGCATGTTAAATTACAAAGTGGTATGAGGGGCACATTATCCTGTTAGAAAACATTCCCTTGAATAATGTCCATAAATGGCAGTGCAACAGACTGAATCATCAAACTGTAGCACTAGTTTGTAGTCAAGGTGCATGGAATAATTACAAAAGTGCTCCTGCTGTCATAGGAAATCGCTCCCCAGGCTATTACTCCAGGTCCAGTGTGTCTAGACTGCAGATAGGTTGGTTACAGGTACTCACATGGTCTTCTAACCAATTCATGGCCATCACTGGTCCTAAGATAGAACCAGCTTTTCATCAGAAAATGCTACAGATCTATACTCTCTTCCAATGAGCCTTATCTTGAAACCACTGGCATTGCAAACCACAGTGGTTTGGAGCTTCCTTGAAGTAACTAATTTGTAACAGTTTGTTATGTCACTGCATTGCCAATTACAACTTGAATTTCTGCCATAGATGCAGTATGATGTGCCACAGCCATTTCTCAAACATGGCGGTCTTCCCTTTAATTAATGCCACATGATCACCCATTATTTTTGAGACAATATCTTCCCGACTATTACTGCCAGCACAGTCACATACAGTTGATACATTCTTGCCAAGTCTTTCTGCAATATCAAGGGAAAATAATAAGACTTAAGTGAATTTTATGAACTAATTTAACTTCAACGAGCAGTTTATATCTTCTTTGTCTTAAAGGCATTCTTGATGTACATCACCTCACTATGTCAAATCTCAACGATAAATAATGTTCACAAATTTTACAGTGCATATTTAAAGTAAACCTTATTTGCACTCATAGTTTTATTAGTGCCACTTTTATCAAATTCATGAAATTTAAATCAACATCATCTGTCAAATGTACAAACATGCCTACTCACGGACATCTTAAGACATGGCCCAACTGGGCTCAGCCTCGAAGGGGCCTCACCTCTTTTTCAACTCTCGTCCTCAATAAGATAATAATCCAAAAAAATTTTAATTTTCAAATGTTATTAGCAGACATATCCTCCAAAAAAAACTGGGTATTTTGAATGATATGCCAATTATTTGATTAAATTTGTATGTGGAAAAAGGAATATTAACTTTTATTTAAAGCTTATTAAATTTTTTTTTAGTATCAAGAAAAGGAAGAAAATTGCATTTTGGATTGCCCTTCAAGCACAAACTGCACAGCTCAGACTTGCTGTGGACCCCAAAAAGAAGGCCAATCTCCTCAGACTCCACGTTCAATTCCAGCTTGCCGCCAAAGACTGAACAATGGCACCAACACTGAACCTTATCCGGAGGATATTGCTTTATCCATGGAAGGGGGAGATGTTGCTTCATCTTCATCAAATAATATTAGACATACATAAATATTGACAATCAACATGCAAGTCTCTTTTAAAGTATACTTAGTGATTATTCATGCGAAGGTAGAATTCTACTGAAGCATAATTTTTTCATTTTACACCATGGGACATGCCATTAATTTCCACCATTTGAAGTGAATTTGATTGGAAATTAGCATAGTGATTTGTAACAAAAACTGTTGCATCTGAACTGAAATCTGGCTTCTCTTTTTGACAACTTCTATTTAGATAGTACTGATACTTGAATCATATTCATGTGCTTGAAATTTCATTTGATCATTTTGCAGAAATTAAAAAAAGATACTTCTGCTTTTCTGCGAAGTTTTAGAATCGTTTTGTTGATCTCAGTTTTAAAATGTATTTTTTATTATATTAGTTTAGAAGTTACCAACATAATGTGAGGAATTCATAATTTTGGCACAATAAAACATTTTTTTGATAAGTGAAAAGTATTTACCTGAGGAAAAAAGTTTACACTTTCTTCATAAAAGAATCTCATTTAAATTCATAATTTTATGTAATTGCGCTTACAAATTTTGAAGTACATAATATAGAAAGTTTTAAATTTTTGCATTCTAAACTTTATTTTTTCCAAAATTTTTAGTATTTATATAAATGCATGTTAATTTCATTTTCACTTTTTACTTGTGCAATGTAAGGAAATTAAAGTATTATTTAAATGGCAAATATTATTATTTTAGTTCCTGACAAACAGTATTTTAAGGTTTTTACACTGATGAATATTTGAAAATTAATACTTTTTGAGTAGTGAATGATTGGTTATACTAAATTTTGTTTGAAATAAAAAAAAAATTATAATCTTTGATTTCCAATAATGTTTTTGAACTAATTTTTCTTTACAGTAATGCATGAGGAAAAGCATAATTTGATGTATTAATTCTTATAAATAACTTTTTAATGTTAGGTATGTAATCAAAACATTTACAAGTTATATCTAAAACATATAAAAAAAAAGTCTTGACATACTATATAAGAAATCATTGGAATTAACATTTAAGGAAATTTTACACTCAAGATACAAATATTTTCTTTGATTCAGCTTTCCCTTTTTAAATAGAACCATTTTTGTATCATTATTAAATCACTACCTTCCTTTGATCAAGCAAGTAGAAATAACAAATATAAAAAATAACATAGCATAGTAGTAAACTATGTAATTTTAATATTTTGCAGAAGTAAAATTATGATATTGGTCTGAAATATGTTCTATTGATTAATATGGACTTTTAAATGGGTGTTCATTTTTGATAACTATAAAACTTTCCAGATTAATAAAAAGTTAAAAGGTTTATTATTGTTAAATTAATAATTTGAAAAAAGTTTTATCCCATTTTTCAACAATTTGCTACAAACATTTGTAAAACATATTTTTAAAAATATTTTTTGATAAATCTGTCTTTAAATAAGGGTCATTTTAAAAATTTACTATTCAGTGGGATTTCTATTGACAATATTTTTCTTAAAGCATTTTCATTGTGTTCAATTTTTTGTTCGTTTTTATAATTTGAAAATATGGAACTAATGAAGCTGTTTTATCACAAAACATTATTTTGAAACAAGATAAATCAAACATTTTCAAAATATTCATTCATTATACACACACAAAATGTACTTTTTTATTTTTACAATTAAATATTTTATAATGCTTATTGTGAGAATTCATTTCTATTACTCTGTATATGCTTTAAATGTATTAATTTTAGTTATTAGTTATTTGAATAGTATAACTAATTCTACTGTTTTAAAAATACAATTGAAATTTGTGAGCATACTTAGTCTAATTTAAATAATTTTTGTGATCCTAATTACATTAGAAAATAGTTATGCATTTTTTCTTATAATATTCATAACTTGGAACAGAATATCAGATGCATTGGTTGAATATTTTAACAAGAATAAATGGAATTATGAAACCAATATTATGCTGCTGGTTTATTTTAAGAATTGGAAAAAAATGTTCTATTTTGTTGTTTATTTCATTTTTACAATATTTATTATGTATATGCTTTGTATATATATATATTTTTTTTGTTAAATTGCATTCCTAGTATATAGGAAAATATCAGTGCTTTCATTTTTGTTACTTATTAAAAAAATTGTTTTACTTAACTTAAGATCATATGTATTTTCAAAACTTTCTTTGTAGATTTATGTCTGACCAAATCAGGATTCAGAATCATTTCAATTAATTTTTGTCTTGAGAAAACAAATGAGTGATCATAACTTATCTTTGGATTATGTAAAATATGAAAGAAATGTATGACTTATATTTGGTTTTATACAGTTTCTTAGTAGTGCAAATGTGTAACACATGACTTAAATCTCTTTTGTAACTTATTTATAGTTTTGTGCATAATAAAAAGAGGAACACAAACTGTAATGTTCTATTTTTTGATGTGTAACATCTTTCCTCTCGATTGCTGGAGATTTGCGGGAGTGATTTCGTAAAAAGGGACGGAAATGCGTAACAGGAAGCGAGCACTATTCAGTGAAGTTCTGTTTTTTCCCCTTCATTCGGGAGGGGCTCCACCCCCTGCGGTCTAGGCCATGGGATCTTTGTTTTTGTTTTCTCACTTTAGGATCAGAGAAGAAGCTAAGTCCTTTTGGCAGAGACATGGTTAGACAATGATGAACGTGTTTCAATACCTGACTTCGATTGCTGCGTACAATTTAAACGACCGGGCCACAGAGCAGCTGGTGTTGCGATCTATCGTAAACAGAACAACTCGCATGTTGTGGCTCGACATATGGATATTACTTATCGTCAAACAAGTGGACTGGGTATTGTTAGCCAAGATATTGGGGACATATGTGCGGCAGAATGCTTATTTGAAAAAATGGACAGTGATTTCAGTGGTCGTATACATTTCTTCGAATCAAATGGTTCAAAAAATTAAAGATTTCCTGAATTTTGTACTTTTACCATATATCGAAGGTGGTTCTGCTTTTTTTTTTAAAAAAACTATCACTCGCTTCTCATGATTTTGAGTGGTGATTTTAAAATTAACTTCAGTTTTCTAGAAGCCGAGCCACTCGTAACTTTTTTAAATGATGAACTCAAGCTCTAAATGAACACAAATCGAAATGTTTCAACAAATGTTTTAAATGTCAATATATATAAAAGGCACTATAGAATGTCAAAGAATATTGTGTAGTAAAATATATAGCAAAGGTATTGATGATAAGCAAAATCAAATATACAAATTTGCACGCTGTATGCTCCACAATTAGGCATTGGTGGAAATGCAACAATATGCACGCTTGACAGCAACAGCAGCACATTTATCACTCAAAGTAGTTTCTGGAAACTTGCAACATTCTGTGTTAATTTGTTTCATTTTAGGTTCTGTACTGGATTGATTTTGGTCAGGCAAGGGCATCTGTGGGCACCAAGCACAGATTTGTAATTTTTCATGTATGTAAGAATAGATTCTTGACTTGCAATTCAGGTGCCAGAGGATTGCTTAAAAATTATCCTAGAATTCAGTTCAAAAATGCAAAAAACATGAACAGAGTATTATACTTCCCCAAGTTGTAGATAAATTTTCCTTGCCCAAATATAGTCATTTAAAAAATATTTGGATTTTACATTAGTTGCTAGGCAATACTTGATTTCGAACTTTTCCAGTTTATTTGCCATGTATTGGATGAATCAACTTCTGGATTTACACTGAAAAAATTGTTCACAAATATAGCTTAAGTAATAAATTTTCACACGGCTTGTACCAGATTTTAGTATTTAGAGCAAATTTACTCTACACCAATTGCTCCACTCAGTTATTTCATACATCAAATGTGAGACAATGCATACTTTGTTGAAAAAGATAACCATTTCATTGTTTCTTTCAACGTAGATTATACAGAAAATTTGTGGTATAACAATCAAGACAAAGTTTTGAATGACTAGGGCTTATAACTGGCACATAATAGGGGCTAGGGGAAGTAAATTACCAGTTACTGTTATCTCCATAAGGATGAAAGATCTATCCCAATGTTATAAAGAGCAAAAGGCGTTTATGCAGTTGTAATTGGATGACAAGTATTTATCGTTAGCAAAATCATTTAGAACAGTATTGCTTCCTCTTTGTGTATGTTCATGTCCTGATTTGCAAATAACAGTGAAAATCAAATTGCTAAAATATTCTGTAGCATCACTTATTTCTTTCCATTGACAGTGCTGCACTAAGTTTTATAATGAATTTATTTAGCTCTTATTTGTTTTTCCCCATCTTTATAATTTTTTTCAAATGAAGTATATATAAAAGATTATACACACAATGTTAAAGAATATAGTATAGTAAAATATATTCCAAAGGTATTAATGATGAGAAAGCAAAATCAAATATACAAATTTGCACGCTGTATGCTATTCTATGAGTTTACGTTATCAACACAAATATATTCATCTTTATTGCCTTTACCACTGTTATCTGAATCTAATTGCTGTAGGAGGGCAAAACACTTGTGTACTCAATCCTCTTACACTTTGGTTGCAATCTATAGTTTTGAGAATGCTACTGTGGAAAGTTGCATCGAGTTCATTTTTTGACTGCAGCTCTCACAAGACTATTTTCCCTCAAAAAATCAGCATGGTAGTGCTGCTAGGATGCATGCACATTTCTGAAAAGAATTAGTGACACTAAAGTGCACATATGGACAAGACTAGTCTTCCTCATTACTATTCATGATCAAAAACTAAGCCAAATTGGAGTTTTATTTATTTTCTACTAGCCATCACAACAGGAGTTGCATGTTTACTAACATGCACAAAAACAAAACAGATGGATACAGTTTTCCAAAGTGAAAGTCTATTTTTCTTATGGGGAGTCAAAGTGACCCTTGTAGGCTGTTTTTAAGTACATTTATAATTTTAATAATTGAAATACGAAAAGCTGTCGCAATGGACTAAATTCATGTGACATCACGTGAAAACTGTGTCACGTGATTGCGCTGCCGTTTGTTTACTACCATCGCTAGGACTATTTTGCTATCGCAGTTTCACATTGTACTTTTAAAATGTCTCATTTTGCTAAAATGGTTGTTCAATCAATAAATGAAAATATGATTGAGGAAAAAAAATCACTTTTTTTCATATACCAGGGCAAAATATGAGTGTTTTGAAAGCATGTTGAAACGTGAGGATTATAAACCATCTCCTCCCTGTTTATTATGTATGCAATTACTTTGAAGAATATTTTCAATACCGACGCCAGCTTAAACCAAGCTTTATTCTCACTATTTTTGTCTTCACAAAAGAAACCTGTTCAAAAAGGATTTTGGAGAGGTGTAGACATTCACAAACATGTAAATACTTCAAAGCAAATTTTTTTATTTTAAATAAAATTATATTTAGATCATACATAAGAAAGTAAAATATGTTAGTTAACTTAAGCAAATTTTTGTTTATTTTAAATGAAGTTATATTGAGAACATATAATGTTTAATTAACTTAAGTTTTACTTATTTTACGCATCTTCAGAGTAGTAACAGAGGTACTTAAGTATTTAATTATCTAAGATTCGAACACAAGAATCTGTTTATAGATAAATCATACTATTATTTTTTATAAACTATATGTAATTCAATAAGAAGAAAAATATATTTAAGACTAAAGATAATTCAATTGAATTTCTGATAATTATTGCACCTTTTCTGATGAAACATTCCCTTAATATTGTATAATAATTTTTAAAAAGTAGATCAACGTATATATTAAAGGCACTTTATACAAAGACAATTAAAAAAAAGTATTCAATTTGTCATAAAAAATTGTAATGCAAACTTTTAATATAGTTCATACTAGCATTAATAACATTAATTTGTGATCCAAGTGTCGCATACCCATGCATTATATTTAGTATCCCAGATATAAAAGTGCAATTTCCAATAGAAAACTATTCAGTTCTGCAAAGCATTGTACTAACGAGTAAAATTACAAACACATGTTTATTTAATGCATGTTTTTTTTTCTCAGGAAAGTTACAATTTTTGGCAATTTTTTTTTTCGATACTTAATATAACAAGGTTTTTAAGCATTCTGTACACATGCATGACTGAAGGTAACTCTTTATTAATTTTAATGTGCTTAAAGAGCACTTGCTATAGTGACTGCAACTTAGAGAAAAGTATTAAAACAGTTAATACATGTAGAAATAACTCATTATAATCATTTAGTTAATTATTAGCCCTGATTATGTACTTTATATGTAATTAAATAACTCATAATAATGGATAATCACATTACAATGAATATATCCTGAAAATTATATGTTAATATGAATCATTGCTTTAACTAAAAAATGAAATAGTATTTTCTTTTATTACTTTAGACAATCATTTCTAAAAAAAATTTCAAACGTTTTTAAAGAATAATTACTAAGTAAATCAGACAGTCAAAGATGGAGAATGTTATTTTATTAGAAACATTTCAAATATCTTTAAATGCTCCATAATATTGTAAAACACATACATATATATAAAGTATTTATATGCAATACATTGTAAAAATAAAATTCATTTTCATTCAGTAACTGTTCCACAGTAAAATAAAATATTCATTCGAATTTTAAGTGTAGGTAGGCAAACTTGATGTAAATATAGTGTTAAAAAAAATTCATTTTCATGACAGGATAAATACCATATCAACTCTAATATTTTATGTACAAAAAAAGGGGGGGGCGGGAAGGCGATAGAAAAAAATACACTTTCACCAAAAAATAATTATCTAAAACTTTCATATTACCGAAAATCTATATACACAGGCTTCAAGAAACAAACGTTTTCGCAAGTTTAAAATGTACTTCAAAAAAAAAAAAAAAAAAAAAAGGTAACAACAAATCATCAAATTAAATTTGATCATTTCTAAAAATTTTTGCCTTTTGCGATGGTATCATTCCCCTTAAGAATATTTTATTTTAATTTAAAGAAAGAAATGACATCAATTTTTAACAGTAAATAATAATTATTAATAATTTAGAAATCAATAATTTGTAAAATGTAAAAATCAAAGAAAAATTTATTTAATTTTTGTAAAAATTCCTTTCACAAATTATCATCAAATTGTTTTACTTCAGAATAAATATTTTCTCTTGTCTTTAAATTATGAATTAAAATTATAAACAGACATTTTTTTATATTATATACACTTAACTGACTCTATTTGATAATAATAGTGAGTTCTTTTTAATGAAACGATACAATTGTTATTCGATAGTCAAACAGTTTCAAGTTTTTTAAAAGAAGTTGTATTGATCCTATATACTGTATGCCATTCTTGCGCAAACTACTAAATTAATTAAGAATTAAAATAACTATTAACTGTGTACCAAGTGCTAGGATCCAACCTAAATAAATATACCAGCTAATACTATTTGAAGCAGACGAATACCTAATTAGATAAATAAATCAGAATAAAGCAAAAATTATATCAAAGAGTTGTTGAGAGTTTTTCCTAACAAATATATGCACTAGAATAATGCATAAAATACAATGATATCATATATTTTAATTAGATAAATTAAAGCTAAAGAATGTCAACAACTTGCATATTGGATTCTACCATGGTATTGAAAAGCACATGCAATTGTTGCCCAATTTGTCACGTGATTACTCGCTTGGTGCCAGTCAGTCGCGAATTTCCCCCATATGGATGGAAAAAGTCAAAACATTAGCAGTGGTGCTCACTTGTATGTTGAAATACATGTGAATTTGAAAAATGTGATAATGGCTCTTGTAGTGTTAAGTACATTAAAAAAAAGCACATATCCCATTTATTAAATAAGGCACCAGAAATATATTTTCTTTTATGAGCAATTAAAAATAATCTTCCAATGATTTTGAACAAAACAAAAAAAATTTTAGAAAAAAGAACATTTTTATATACATACAATACTTAGAAAAGTTATGTATTATTTTGTAGTTTTTCAATATTTTTCTTAAAAATTTCAAGAAAAGTACTGTTTTGTTGTGTTTATAATGTTAAAATCATACTAAACAAGTGTTTAATCTATGAAGATATAATTAAACACACATAATTATAACAAGTAACATGGCATGAAGTTTTCCCCATTCAGTGTTTGTAATTACTCTATTTTTGATATTGCATTATAATTTATATTTATTACATTAAATTTTAAAACTGTGTACACAAATAGATTTCAATATACACTGAATTTTTGCATTATAAGGACTGCACTTCCCTTAAGTAATTTTTATATATTAATAGAACATTCACATAAAAAAAATGTTAATTTAAAAGTAATTGAACCTTATACAATAAAAATAGAGCTCAGTTAACAGTATTACATTAAATGTAATCTTTATAACAAACTTAATATATAAAATTTCCTGTTTGTTTCTGCTTTTAAAAAAACATCTTCCTTAACATAATTCTGAAATGCAAGTTTTTCATATAATACTTTCACCCATATTATCTTCAATGAAAGTTGTTTAATATATGTTTTGTTACTAGATATTAAAATATTTATTGCAACTGTTCATCTTTAATAATTTACATCAATTTTCACTATACTTGCTAAGAATGGGAACTGTACGATTTAGCTTATTTTCATTTGAAGTATTTTGGATAATATAGTTTTTTTTTTATAATTGCAATTACTAATGTGTTAATGCATTTTGATAAAAGAAAAATCAATATTTTCAAATAAACAGTAATTTACTGCCATTGATTTTTAAGGTGGTAATTTTGAAAACATTCACTTATAAAAAAAATACTACATAAATGTCAACCTTTAACAAATTTTTTTGTAATAATTGTTTAGCAGAAAGAGAAAAAAAAAATATGCTTTTTAAGTGACATCTTGTGCTATTACATAGTGCCCCTCAAGAACACATTTTTTCCACTTTTAAATAAATACAGACATTTAGAATAATGTCTTATTTGCTGCTAATAAAATTCAGAAAAGGATATTTCTCTTTTATTTAGTTATCTTGAAAAAATGATAACATTTTATGAAAATATTACTGTAACCATTAACTAATTATCTTCAATGTATGAAGGTAATGAATAAATGTGTACTTGGACTTGGAAAGCTTTTAAATAAGTAACAAGGACAAAAATATCATAAAAATTGCTTTTATTTCACACATATTAGAATAAGGGTTGATCTCTTATTCTTTCGTTCCATTAACACATATCAATATTAACACAAACATATACACTTAGAATTATTCTCATGATAGCATACATAGAATCTCAGCATCATAAAAATAGGTAGTCATGAGCAAAATTTGTTAACTAAATCAATAGGGAAAAATTGCAGATCTAATAATTATAAAAAATTTATCAGCTCAAAATACTTTTAAGGCACATTTTTTTTTTTTTACTAATTTTAACAAGTTTACATTTACACAATAATAAATCCAACTTATCACAACAATATATTTAAAAAAAAATCAGAATTAAACCAAAATTTTAAGGGTTTTTAATTTATTTTATTTAACAGTTAATATAAAATCTGAAGTAGAATAATTATCTAATTTTTAAACAATATCAAATGAAATTTTACAAAATTAAATAATTTATAGGGATCTGTACTAAAACCTCTACAATAATGCAAATTATTTATGACACATGCATTATTATATTCTAATAAATAACATTAAGTAACATTTTAAAATAAAGGCCACTAATATCGTAACTTTGAAATATTTTTCACAAAAACATATGTTGACAACACAAATAAAAAGCAGAGAAAATAAGTTTAATGAAAAAATCACCTGCTAGATAATTTTATTTAATAATTTATCAATAGCAGCTGATTTCACATTCTTAAGTTTATTATAAAAATAAAAATTGGTCATATAAAATAATATTTCTCACAGCAAATCAGTAAAATACCTTAGTCAATTAATGAAGAAAAAAAATGCTGGGGGAAAGAAATTAAATTTCTAACAGAATAAACGATAAAAAAATATTAAAAGTTTTTCACACTTTTATATCCATAAAATAAATAAATATATATACTTTATGACATTTAGCAAATTTTCACAACTTAAAATAATAAAAAAATATATCTAGAGATTTCACAATTCACTGAAGAAAAATTTACCATGTATTCTAAATAAAACACAAACACAGATATCGAGTTATTTACATATGATTCCAAAATGCATTTCAGATTCTATGTACAATAAATGCAGATTCAAGGGAATCATTAGAAAATTCTTGAAGCAAAACATTCAATTTAATTTGTTTTAAAACACTACATTCGAAAAATATTCCCACTTCTATACTTATTTCATTCGTGCGTTCCATCTCATTGTTTTTCCATACTGAAAACTTCTATTAGCATATATTATCACCAAAGAGAATTATTTTCCATATTAAACGTAACATTTGATTACTACTATCCCTTGTGAATAGCAGTATATTAGTCATGCCTTCAGCTTTCATCTTATTGATATGTAATAAATATTTCAATTGGCACATCAGTCTTCCACAGCAAGCTTACATTTGACAGAACTAAAACCGTTCTTCACAAATATAAGAATAAATTACAAGTTGGAACTCTTCACCAATGACTAGTTTTCAAAATAGATAAAATTCATAATGAGTAGGGGGAGTTTTTAACAAAAATAATATATAATGACTTAAGCATTTTAAAGTAACTCTTAAACTGCATGAAACTATTTTAAAAAAATGTATAAATATTTCCTAGTTCACATTTTCTGTTATTGAAAATAAAGAATAAAAATTTAACTACAAGTAAAGGGCACATAAAAGTTAGATAATTATCTTTCTTAATTCTTGGGAGAAATCATTTTAAGAAAACTTATAAAAGTATTTTTCCCATAAGTTTTGCCTTAAGTACTACAATTCATTTAAAATCAAAAGACAAAATATCACAAGAAATTGGTCATTTCATTGATCATGAAGTAAATTCCATGGAAATATTTTAACAATTACATTTTCAAATATGTGAGTACTTCAGGAACAAAATGTAATCATTTACAAAATATCACATGATTACAATGCAATAAATTACTTTTAACTTTTAAAATTATAATCTTGCAGAAAATGTTAGATCTAACTTAATAAATTGTAAAATAATTGTGCGCACAAAAAGTGCAAAAAATTAACATTCAGTTCAAATTACTCAATAGATAAATTGTTAAGTACCTCTGAGAACTTTGTTGAATATCTGATGTAGCTAAACATTAAATCACATATCTGCTAGTAGATTACTAAAAATTCATCAATTCTTTTTTTAAAAACCATAAGCCCCCATACTTATATAAATACAGGCATTAAAATAATACATACAATTCCAACTTAGTGGGTACCAATAAAAAAATCTGGAATAAGCATGCTTATGAAATGTTGAGGTCTTTAATAACTGAAAAAAGAAGCTTCTATCGCTCCTCTTTCAACAAAAAATTAAAATCTTCTTGCTTTAAAATTCTGTTTTTGTGCTGAATGTATGCATCCCATCTTGCTTTCCCATATTCCTGAAAAAAAATTCAATTTAGAAAACAAAGGTTTTATAAAAAAAAGTTAAGTAAATGATTATAGTTTTAATAATATGATGGATTTCAAGCTAAATAAGATACAAGGGATGATCAGAAAGAAAAAAAAAACATTACAAGTCGCAGCATTTGAAAACTATATATTGTGGAGAAATTTTGTTTCCCCAGAGTGAAGATAAATGGTGCTACTTGTCATACAGCTGGTTTGCAGGTAGGTAGTGAAAGTTCCCAGATGGTTCAGGGTGATTGAAATGGCAAGAGTTTAGAAAATTGTTCACATTTGAAAGTGCACAAGCCACGATTCCTTTATTAAGGGCAAAGAATGTATCCCAATCTGACATTCACAGTCAAATCGAGGAAGTTTTTGGTGAAGAAGCAATGAGCAGACAACATGTAGCAAAGTGTCACTCTTCTCAATCAGGCAGACAGGATGTCGAAAACCACAATGTGGCATGAGTGAGTGTTGGGTTTATTGGTGCAAGAGCCGATTTCGGCTATACTGCGTCGAACATTTGTTTTAAATAACATAAAATCCTAGAAACACAATTAAAATTTTAAGATAATGACATAAATAAGGTATAACTGAAAGCTAATATTCATTAAAATCGTATAAAAATTAATTTACTATTCTTACACTGTGAAAATATTAGAAAGCGAATTTAAGAACATCGACAAATTCTTTAAAATGTGACTTTAAATCTAAGCACAATATTTAGACTAAATTTAAAATATTTTGTTGAATTATTTTTTTCTATTCTTTGTTGGAGTCATGTATTGTTTGAAACTTGATTTTATACTCCACTCCATCAGAGATTCATCATCCATGTCATAAAGAACCATTTCCTCATCTTCTGATGTATAATGAATGTTACTTTTTTTCGGCTTATGTGGTGTCATTTGAATTTCTATATTAGGCTTTGGTTCTCTGTAAGTTTTCTCTTATTGCTCTTTTAAAATTATTTGCCGTTTTGGTTACAGCAGAAGTTCGGATACTGGATGTTAAGTAATGGTACAGTTGGCTGAATTTCAGTTGATAAAGATGAAACAGAGGTATTTAGACTATTGCCAGGAGTAAAAGTAGAAGTAGAAACGGGTATAGATAGCTGAAATTTACTTGCATTGTCTAGTATTACTAAAGAGTTGGAAGGAAATAGATTAGCTTGAGTTGATGAGGAGACTACAGAAATTGTAGATGTGCTTCGAACCTGATTCGCAGGAGATATTGGTCTTAGATATTGCAAAGGTGGGCAAAAGATATTTGTGATGCTTGGATCTATTTGGGTAGTAGTAGATGTAGCTGAAGGTTTAGTAGCTTAAGCATATGTTTGGGTTAACTGAGGAACTATTAATTTACGTGCTTCTAAGTAGGATATGTTTTTATTAATTTTAATTTCTTGGATCTGTTTTTCTAATTTCCATTTTAGGCACAGCTTTGAATCTGATTGATGGGCTTGCAAGCAATTAATACATTTCAGCTCTAGTGTACAATCCGTGGAAGAATGTCCAGTGGACGCATATCTAGAGCAAGTTAATTGACCGCTGTAGGAAGTTTGTGAGTGTCCAAACCTCGGACACTTAAAACAGCACAGAGGATTCGATATATAGGGACAGATCTTATAGTTTAAACAACCTGATTTTATTGAAGTTGGAAATCTTGGGCTATTGAAAGTTAAAATTATATGCTTAGAAGGAAATACGGCCGATTCCTTTTTTATTGTAATTCTTCTGACCTAGATAACACCCTGGTCAGAAAAACCTTCGAGAATTTCTGCTTCTGAAGTGCATAATAGATTTGACTCTGATATGACACCTCAACATGAATTAAGTGATTTATGAGGACTTACTATTAAAGGGCAGTCTAAAAACGTTTTGGCTGTTAAGAAAGATTTTGTTCATAAAGCTGGTGTAGTTTCGATGAGCAAGTCTCCGTAACGTAACCTTTTAACCACTTTCGGATATTTGCCTATTCCTTTCAGTGCTTTCTGAATAGCAAACGGAGACTTCCGAGACATTTCATTGTTTGGCAATGACAAAATAAGAAAGCGTATTTGTGTTACAATATTGTCAATGGTAAGTTTGGGTAAAACAAGGCCTTTGCCTGGGCACTGCTGACTTGGATCCATAAGCATAAACATAGCTTCGTCCTGGCATACCTCCACCCACCACGGAGTCCAACAAGGGAGGCAGTGTGCCAGTCATCTGGCAAAAACCAGGCACAGCGCTTACCTGGAGTACATCCAGAGTATAGTGCTACAGCATCAGAGGAAGGATCCAACAGGTAAACCCGCCATCCCTATCTGCAGCACTAACCCTACAGCAATATCTCCAAAGAGACTTATCACCAGCTGATTGACAGAAGTGGGCTCACTCCTGCCTCCCATCTATAGCAAAGCGTGGGCCAAAGGGAACGCAAAGGTATCCCCAGGACACCATTTTTCTCCTTACAGGATGCCGCACACAGCAAACATGCGGGTTGGCAAACCAACGGTGTTAGTAAAAAACAAATAAGCAAAACAAAAATCTAAATAAGGTGAAAAATTAAGTAAAAACAAATTTAATACAATACAAAATGAAAACAAATATACATGTTAATAATATATAAGTAATCTAAGTGTAAAACAAATTAATTTATAATTTTAAATACGTATATTTAATACTTTTGAAGCTGTGGTCTAGACCGGATTGGAAAGAAAGGAAAAAATCTATGACAAGAAAGACGGTCGAAAATAGAGAAGGATCACTGGGGTATCCTGGATTCATGACACCCGTGCTTACCAAAGACAGTAAATCCCTTGGGAAAAGGAAAAGATCACTAAGGCACCTCGGGATTGTGACACCTGTACTCACCTAAAGATGGTGAGCCCCTGAGGGTAGGGAGCAGCCGGTCAAATTCTTCAACGACAGAAATCAACATGACATGAATTGAATAAATGATTCAAAATGATTGAAGGGTAACTCTGAGTGAAATCTCGCCAGAGCTGGGACTGAGCTATGGTAGCGTGCAGCATATCATTTCTGATGTGCTGCAATAGTCTAAAACAGTGCTGTAAAAACATCCACTGAGACCTGGCTTAATGAACAGGGACCTGATTTCTACCAAGACAACTTAAACAAGTTGGTTCTGCATTCTGATAAATGCCTAAATAGACTTGGTGATTATGTCGAAATGTGATAGGTACATATATGTCTCTTAATTTCCTTTTGAGTTGCCCATCCGGTGTAGTGGTTAGCGACGCTGACTGCTGTGCTGTAGGATCCGGGTTCGAATACCGGAGAAGGCATGGATGTTTGTAAATGTATAGTGCCCCTTCACGGCATGGGGGTACTCTAAATAGCCGTCGAGCCACAAGTCTTCTCGTGAGGTTGGTGGAAGTGGAAGAGAGGTGGGAGACCCCTGACCACCACTAGGGTGTTCTCCCTCAAAATTGGGGTGTAATTGAGCCAAAACGTACTGTCACCTGCATGGTGCTCAAAGCTAAGGCTAACGATAGGCGTACAATCTAGCCCTATGCCATGATGAATTTCGTGGGCCTAGATCTGACTACGTCAGACATGTGGCATTAGTCACATTTCCTTTTGTATTTTCTGTCTATTGTTAATAAATATTTCTTTATTTGACTAGTTACTTTTTTTCTGATCACCCCTTGTAATTTTAAAACAATTTGTATATGTATTGAAAACTAAAAACAAGTAATACTAATTATTCTAGTTTTAGTTGAGAAGATTTTAACTCAAATTATAAGATAAATCATAATCAATTTTATATTTTAAATATGTAATACAGAGGTTAATTTGAAAACACAAGAGAACAGAATTTTATAAAAATTCTCAACTCCCCTAATTAAAGTTTATATCAAATTTGTGCAGCTTAACTTGTTATTACAATACAATGAAATCAATTAATTATTTTTATTTGCAAAACACACAATTTGTTTAAAAGAAATTAAATAAAATCCCTCTACTTTTGGGGAAATAAAGTACAATTCTTTTATAAATACAAACATCTAGATTACAAATGAAAAATAGTTAAGTAAAAGAGGGAAAAATTTTTTACAAAATTATTCAACTCTAACGATTTTTTTTTTTATACAGGTTGTTCAAATCATATGTCCCGAATTTGGAAAAGATCACTAAACTTAACAGAAAGTTAAAAAGCATAACACAAAAATGTAGGATGCATAAAATTTAAAAAAAATCCATGCATTTCCATGTGGGCTCCCTGACTAACTTTGAGAATATCCACAGCTGGTAATTTAACTCCAGTCATGTTGACTGCAGTATTTTTGTAGTCAAAAGTAGTAAGTCCCAGTAAGAAAGGGCCCCAATTCGTAGGGAAATAACATAAATGCTGCATTTGGGACAGGGGTGGCCAACCTTTTTGGGAAGAGTGTCACTATTTGATAAAAAATAATTCTCTGTGCCACTTCCAACTTTTCCAGCTAACAAATATTGAAAAAGGAGAAAATGTTACTTATAAACTTATTATGGGATTTTTATGCAAATAGCACATGTTTAATGTAAGTCTATGGGGTCAAAATTTAAAAATAATATAATAAATAAGACGAACAAACAAACTTGGGTTTTGTTGTTAGTAAACGTTTTACTAGTTCAGTCAGTTAGGGTCAGGTGTAATTACAGCTTTCTTTTTTTTTTTACCTGTCATCTATCTATTGGGATTAGTTCTTGCAGATGCAAACAAAATTAGGTTATAATAGATGCATATCAGCCAGTTTTGAGTGATATTTATTTTATTGTGTTTAACTGAAAACATTTATTCAAAAACATATTTTGATACAAATTTTGAGTTTTCTTTTTTAGTCTGTCACAACCCCATTTCCATAATATTGTTTAAAAACAAAAGGTTTTTTTATTATTATCTTTCCAAAAATTTTCAATAAGTTTTTGTGTGCCACTGTTACAACTCCATCGTGCCACACTGTGGTGCATGTGCTACAGGTTGGTCACCTCTGATTTAAGATATATTGCAACTCCTGCAACATGTTCAGATTAATATTTGCTGTCACAGAAGTCTTAGAAAAGAAAAATAGTTCTATGATTGTTTCACATGAAAGAACTCATCACAAATTGATTTTTGGATTGTTTCTTATCACATTCTATACTCCATAGGGGTATTCTGAGTTCCAAATTCTGCAGTTTTGCACATTCACAATATTGCTCTAATAAAACATTGCTTTATCTAAATAATTGCATGGTTTGGAAAACTGTGTTCATTTTCAATGTGAAATAACATCTTCACAGTAAATACAACAAACTGTAACCAATTATTCCATAGCAGTTTCTACACATTTAATATGCATACAGTCTTATTATTATTATTTTATTTACTAAGTGCATAATGAACAATAGATAATTCAGAAGTAGTGTTTCTCATTGACTTACTAGGGCTCCAAATAAAACTTGTCAAACATGTTCTACACATGCATCAAAAAGTAAATGTAGATTACATCAGGATCTTTATTGCATGTTTCCACTTTTGAATTGTAACATTTCTAAAAATGAGAAAGCAGATTAGCTTGCTAAAGAGGGATCTCTCATGTCCCAACCTGACTCTCCCTTGCCTTTGCGTAAAATCAAAAGAATCATTTACAGTAAACTGCAAATTAATAGAGTCTCCCTGTATGGTGAGGCAGCTGCAGGAAAAAGGTGGAACATCTTGCTTAACAAAAGTGGTAGAGTTCCCAGTTCCCTGCCTCGATCTGTTGGAGTTGCGTGCTTTCGTTTACTTACTCGACATGACTACTTGCAAAGGCATTTACATTGCATTGGAGTGAAGGATTCTGCCTGGTGCCATCTGTGCAACCAAGGTGAAACGGATGGTGACCATCTCAGACACTGCCCTATTGTTTTAAAGTTTTTTGTAGATAACTCTAGGGAGACAAATATTAATTCTTTTTATGCTTCATCATCATTTCATTGGGCTGCTTGTCGACTAATGGCAGAGATGCCGAAGACAAGTGTAGGATTAAAAAAAAAAAACTGTTGAATTCTTTTTGGGGAGGGGGACATTTTTTCATTTTTCCAGAATTACCTGGAATTTTTTTGTAAACTGTTTAAAACATTATATGCAGTGTTATTAACAAATTTGTATTCTGCATACCAGAGAAAAACTTATGCCTTTTCGGGACTGTGAGATCCTTTTTCTGTTTGTGGTTTGTCATAAGCATAAAATAAAAATTGCTGTCAAAATTTAAGAATTCAGCAGCCAATTTTACCAAAAACTGTCATTAATACTTTCTAAACTGTTTGCTGAAATTAGGGACATTTGATTCAGAAGCCCTGCATGAGAAATTATAATAAAAGTAACTAAATAATACAGTATATACATTTTTGTATTATATACATTAAATGTATATACATTTTTCTCTTTTTATTGATTTATATTTTCAAAATGCACCACTTTAAATATTTTTAACAAAAGAAAGAACATTTCATTGAATAAACATTGGGCTTTTTAATTTCATTAAAAAAAATTTTAAACTAATGAAAACATTAATTTGTTATACCAGATGCATAAATAAAATGTAAAAAACAATAAATACCCAATATCCGAATTCAATTTGTGAATTTTGGGCATTAACTATGCTCCATAAGGTCCACAGGAAATGTGAAGCAAGTGTAAAGACTAAAACTTCTTTAAGAACATGGTCTTCATTATTTATTTCATCAGATACTTCATTATCATTACAAGAGCTTTCAAAGTTTCTCAAATAAGATCGAATGAAATTCAGCTAGAAATGAGCACACAATACATACCATTAATAAAGAATACTAATAAAATAAAATATTTGACATATGGAATAAAAATAACTACTTATAGAGAAAGAAAGAGATAATAAGCAATCAGGTACTATCAACATGCATCTTTTATAACATCCTAGTAATTATGACATTTTACTAACATTGCCTTCAAGAACAATGTTTTTAATAGTCAATAACAGCTTTATATTTCTTTAAAGGTTTTCTTTATTTAAATTTCGTTTTAAGTACAATTATTATGCATTTTTCTACAATACTCCAATATTATTAAAACCTTCAGTTGGTCTCCTTCATTAATTTTAAAGTTTTGCTTTCTGTACTATTTTTCTTTTTGGATTTTTTCCATAATAGCTCAATGAGTCACAAAGAAGGAAAATTGGCATTATTTCTCTCAAACTAGTTTAATTCCCTTATTTGGTCCTAAATCCAAAATTGCTTTTTGACTTACTCAGTTCTGTTTTATTTTTTCTGTTTCCTTTCACATATTTAATTTGTTGAATTTTTAAATTATTTCTTCACATTTTTTCTACTCATTACTTAATTACTTTTTCCACATATTATATATATGTTTCATGACTTTTATGCTATAAAGCAAATTTAATGAATCTTTTGTTTACTGTAATACAAACAAAAATCAAAATGTTTTATTCTTAGTTTTAGAAAAATTTTAATTTTATGCTAAGTATTAAAGAACATTTTATTAATCAAATACTAAATATTTTCTAAAATTTTATACATTTTTATTAAAAATAAAACAAATTAGAAGTTTAAAAATATAATGTTTTACCCAATGAAGAACTTTTTTAAAAGTAAGATAAATTATACTTTTAAAATATAATTATATTTTTATATAGAAAGCTTCAAACCTTACCTGTTGACTGATAGCTGGATATTCTTCCTCTTTAGCTGAGAAATGAGGATAATCTGGATTTGAATAATCAAAGCACCATTCACAAAAATGATTTGCAATATCAAATGCTCTGAAACACCCATAACCCATATAATTATAAAAGGATAATTTACACACACATCATACACAAATATTTAAATAGAAATAGAAATCTACTAATATGGGATTTCCATTTCGTACACCGACATTTATAGAGATAAAATAAAGTTCTAATAAAAAATATATTGCTAGGTTAAAGAAAAGTTTAAAGTTTTTAATCATATAAATATTTCATACATGAGAAGAGATGCATTTCAATAAAATTTAATAATTCATTACAGTTCAGTAATTAATTCAGATACAGTAATTAATTTAAATAATTATTCTTAAGTTTTAGTCTATTTTTTACTTGTTTTTTTTTCATGTTATATATATATATATATTTATTTATATAAAACCACAATAACCATGGATAAATTGAGATTTTCTAATCTCTCTTTCACAACTAAGAAGTTCTTAAATTGAATAATAGATATGAGAACTTTAATATATAAAGATTTTCTAAATTATTAAAATTATTTTCAACTGTATTATTGGCAAATCCAAAGAATATGTATTTCCAGTGGTGCCATTTTCTTTTTACTTTGAAAGATATGAAATTTCAGAAACATAAATTTAATTGTTGACTATTTTTCTGCATAACATTCCATAGTTCATTTGTCATCGAATATCTACACAATATTTTGAGCACTGCTTTAAAGTGCTATTAGTATAATAAATATTATCAATTCCTTTTTTATGAATTCAGAGGGGGGGGGACTTATAATATGACTACATAGTATAAAAATAACAAAATACCTGAAATTATAACTACAATATTCAAAATCTATGAAAACAATTTTATCTTCTAATGCAGAAGCTCTTTCTGGAACAAGAATATTTCCTACAAAAAATAAAATTTAATTAGATCGTAAAATAACAACAAGAATTGATAACAATATGGAAAACCATATGGGGGAAGGAGAGGGTCTTTTCTATAGCCTTACAATACTTTTTCAACATTATATATAAAGTTTAAAGTTTGCCATGTTTTTCACAATCAAAATTGATACCAAAACTTTTAAAAATATTTATTTACGAATAACTGATAACATTATACAAAATATACAATATACAACATTATACAATGCTTGAATAGTCATTACAAAACTTCATACAAAATACTTTAACATAATAACATAAAATACAAATAATTATTTTCAATAATAATGTCAATTTATAGGTTAATATACACTCTTATGAATGTGCATAAACTAATATAATATAAAATACTTTTATTATGGATGAGACAAGACTTTTATTATGGATGAGACAAGACTTTTATTATGGATGAGAGTGATGAGAAAAATGTGAAAAGTTCCTTTATTTTTTTTTTTTCAAATCAGAACTAGAAGATTTAAAAAAGGATTTCTTTGTTAACGAATAACTATATTTCTCTACGAGAAATATAATAGTGAGGGTAAATGATGCAAAGATCGACATCCACAATAGGAGAAATGGGAATGATGTTGATTACTTTATAATAATATTAAGAATTCTACATTTTAATAATAAATCACACAACCTTTTTACTTCAAAAATTAAATATTTAAAAAACTGTAATAATTGGTAACTTCTAGTGAAAGTGTTACTAGCTTTCAGCTGAAGAGAAATGATGTTAAGATAATGGTCAATTATTCAAATCTTTAAATAATTAAATGCATTGTAATCAGAAAATACCAAACTCTCATTTTAAACTAAACATATGAGCAGATCAAACGAAAATATTTCACAGTTAATTTTGAAAAAAAGAAAGAACATAAGAAGCTGGTGTAGATTTATTAGTAGAAAATGTGAGTCAGTTTAGTGGAATTCGTGGTGAGCCAAAAATTTCACTTCAGAATATCTTCCAAAACAATATTTTATTTACAGCACATTAACTAACTGAAAGTAATTATTGCTAGAAAACATTTTACATTAGCCAAGAAATAAATTAAAAAGTAAATCGTCAGCTAAAAGATAATATTTGGCAAACAAGAATTAATTATATGAATATTAAAATATTAATGCATACACAAATTATTATTTAACAGATAATTAAGCAATAAATTATATTAATTAATTTACAATTAAGTTTATTTTAATTACATTTTTAAATATGCAAAAAAGTTTTTCCATTTTAAATTAAATCAGTGGCCAAGAAAAAGAAAGGCAAGAGTTAAATTTCCTCTACACTGGCATTAAGATAATTCTTTTATTTCTACCAGATATGCATTTACTTTTTAATAAGAAAAAAATTAACTCAAATATATTTTATACACAAAACAGAAAACAATAACAAAACAGGCATGCCTATTTTTCTTGACATCAAACATCAATTAAAAAAAATTGCTGGAATTTGTCACTTAATTGCCAACAATTTTGCACATTAAATGATAGTTAAAATCTCATCAAATCATTTAAATAATTTTTAACTACACAAAGTGAAGTGCATACACAAAAAAAATCTTACCTTCTTGTAAATCATTGTGACAAAAGAGGACAGGTGAATTAGCCTTTATCAAAGCATTCCTAAAATGAAAATATTTGCTATAACTTGCATACATTGTTAAAAATTTTGAAAAAATAAATATCTATCTATGAATTTTAAAAAATTATGTGCAAGCAAAATAAATTCTTCATATCTCAACATTCTTATCAATACAATTCAAACTAAAATTTCAAAGTGCTTTAAACAATATTTATTTTAATTTATCATTATATTTTATATATATTTAATCAACATTTAATACTGCATACATTAGGATTCTAATGCATCTTTTAAAGTATTCAAAAAGGGAAATAAGCGGGGAGGAAATGTGTATACGAAAGGATTTACTTTTTTATTTTTCCAGTAATTTACATCAAACAGCTGTTTTCTTGCTTCCCTTCAAATTTATCTATGCAAAAATAACAGTATAATTTCTAAAACATTTATATACATATATTTACATGGTGGTCATCTTTAAAATGGAGGAGAGGTTCACATAATTGACATCGAGGTTCTTAGTATGGAAAAAGTAATTGAAAACAGGGATAACTCAAGACTTTTTGACAGCCTACTATGGCTCTTTTTCAACCAACAGATACATACACACGGATGGGTTGGTGGTTTAAACCCCTCCCAAACACCAAAAGATTTTTAAAATTTAACAAAGATTATGCTTCTGTGCTTTCATCAGAATGTTTTTTCATGAAAATCCCTTCCATACAAGTAGTAATAGTACACCACTGCCAAATGTGATAGTTTTGGCAGAGGAACAAAAAGAGTGACATACATTCCTTAATGAGACAATATATTCCTTACTAATCCACAATTATATCATTTGTTATCACAAAATCTATAATAAATATAATTCCCAAATGGCTCATATCTAACAGCAACAATGATTATTAAAATCAATTTTTATGGTTCTTTCTTGTATAAGTGGCAGTGGGATAGAATGAGGAGAAAAATATGTTTGGTTGTTTTTCACATTTTAGTTAATTCTCTAATATTTCCAAAATTATAATGAATTACACAAATGAAATAAATTAATAGCCCCAAACTTTTATACAGTAAAAATGGAGGAGAAAAGGCATTAAATATATCTCATTCATGAAAATTTTTAAAGAGAATCAATTTTGTTTTTTAAAGTGCTATGAAAAAGAATATCTGAATCAACTCTTTCAATAAATGATCTTATTTAATATGCAAGACGAAAAACATTACAATAAAAAAAACTCTGAAATGCAAATGGTATTAAAATGAAAAGGTAGAAAAATAATGGAAAAGCCAGAAACATGTACAAAAAGGTACACAATTATAGTTTAAGCATACATAATGCACATAAACTATAGTATAGCATAACAAGGCATGTACATAAATTATAGAATAAGAATTACAGATATAACATTTAAAAAAATTATCTGAATTTTTCTACCCCCCATGCACACAGCTATTTTTTGCATTTCCTTTTTTTTCTTTCATTTCTAACATAACTAGTGTCCCAATCCATTATAGTTATTTTTTTATTAAAAAGAATAATTATCCATTTCCAGAAGGCACAAATTCTAAAAAGTAAGACAAATTAGTGAAGATCTATTTACTATGCAGCACATCTATCACCACAGGATTACAAGAGGAAAGAAATATAAAAATTGATAAAAATTAAATTTTCAAAAATAACATAGAAAAATGTAATAAGGCACCAATCTCCTTAAATTTAGATAGACTAATTATCTATAAACATACCTTAACCAGACAAATTCTTTTTCAAAATCCTGTGATAATAGGTCTACAGCAATCTTTTTTTGTTCATCATTCAGATTTTCCAATCTAATTTCATTTTTGGCAAAATTCATCCAACTAAAAAAAAAAAATTTGCAAATAAAGCATTTGTGAAAATATATATGATCACAAAATTTAGTCATACACATTTCATATTATTTACCATAACATGAATTTAAATTTTACAAATATATATATAAATTAGCATGCAAAATAACAATAAATGGGTAATTTTAAATCATGCCAAAGTCAAAACTTACATGTAGTCTTCTATATCTATGATACTTCTATAAAAAAAATATAGCTCAAATCTGGAACAATTTAATTTCAGACACAATTGCTTAACATAAAAAAGAAATATTTGTAATGCAAAGACTTCTCGCACAATAATTTTTGATAATGAAAAGCAAACTGACAAAAAACAAGAGCATGAAATACACAAACACATATGTATTATAAATATATATGAACTTTGTGAGTTAAACGGTAAAATTTTAAATTCTTCAAGAATTACTTTAGGATGCTTCAAATATTTCTAACTTGAAACACTCCTTTAAAAAAAGATTGATAAGTATAAAATATTTAATTTTAATTCTGTATTATAAAGAGATTCAAATAGCAGAAGTCAAAAAAGTCAATTCACAAAGTATAATCAAATTAATTAGAAAATAATAAATTTATGCATATGTAAGCCCTTTATTTAAATGAAAAGCTTAGTGGTTTTTAATAGAAACATACTTCCTTCACTCAATGTATTCTATTCTTAAATCACAAATTCTTAAATTGGTTTTAAAAAATGTTATTCAAAAACAGTTACATATTCATAATTTTTTAAATGGAATTTTACTTAATATTCAACGGGTCAATACAATGGTCCTAAAAACTTGTTTCATTTAAAACTATCCATAAAAGCCTTAGTTATAAAGTTCATTTAACAATGTTTTAAACAGCTTAGCAAAATCTAAAAACAAGCCAATGAATCAAGAATTAAAAATTGAAACACACAATGCTAAAAACTATCATTTCAATTAAAACTGTACCAAATATTAAATCATATATTTTTACTTCTTAGTAAATATTTTTCAGCTAAAAACTCAACTAAGGGTCCAATCCAATTATTTTTCAATTATTAAATGAAAAACATTACATTAGTACATATAAAAATAGAATTTTACGAATTAACAGAAAAACACAAATTATTGAATTATTTTCATTAAAAAATGAGCACTTTTATGCATGATCATATAGTCCATAATAATGAAACTTTTTGATAAGGGTCATTTTGGAATGGAAAAAAAGGAACAGATCTGTGGTTTCAATAAAAAATTCAATGTTAAGCATTTTGGAATTATTTTAAACTTTGAGGCTAATAACACAAGAGAAAAAAGCAAGCAATAGCAATTGCAGTTTTAGATATTCAATAGCAAAATAAGTAAAATAAAAAATTAAACATATTAAAATTTAATATAATAAGAGTACGCCCATCTCTTCAACTTAGGATGCAAAAATTCAAAGTCCATAAAACACATTTTCGTTAGTATATAACCATCTTATAACTTTAAAATAGTTGAAGTTAGAGATTTTTAAATATGAAAATACATAAAATCATCGTCTTTATTTTCACAAAGATTTTACAATTTTTTTTTTTTTTTAAATATATTCAATAGAGAATAGTAGCATTAGTCTGGTAAAATTGATAATGCATACTTCTATTAAGAAAGTCAAACTCATTCTACATTCTCATTTAATAGTATTTTTATGCATTTGAATCAAAATGACTTTTATAGCCAAAAAATAGTATTTTTTATGCATTTGAATCAAAACGACTTTTATAGCTAAAATTTAGATAGTTAATTTGATATATATTTTTTGTATTTATCAATGAATTACTGTTTAGTTTGTTAATTATTATTCACATATTAAAATTATTAATAAGGCATTCATTATTTGTTTATACAAATAGAGAAGCACATAACAAATAAGAATTGTACAATGCTCATATCGAAAAAAGTAGGGTTTATTTGCTGATTAAGTACATATGTATATATTATGCATATGGGGAGATGAAATTCTGACAAAAGATTCCTGAAATTATATATATATTTTTTAAATAAATTATATATGGAAAGAATACACTTTTCACTGAAATTTTTAAACAAAGCAATGTTTAAATTTTATAAATTCAAGGATATCACAAATTTCAATTTGATCATAAATTTTAAAATATTTACAAATAATGTATCCTTATCTTTATTAGCAAAAATAAGGATTTCAAATCGAATAAAATTTAATCCAGACCACTTTATTTTGATTTGAACAAATAATAATCCCAGCGATGCAAATTTTCAAGACATTAAAATCTACAGTTTAAAGATCACTTCATATGCAGTAATATTTATGACAAGAGAAGCTCTATTTTAACACTTCAATAGTATTAAAGTCTCACATAGGAGTAGTAGCATACATATTTCCAGTTACAGAAACACTATTATATTCTTCACAAGAAATATTTAGTTACACAAAAAACCTATTAGAAATTATAACTTATTTATGTACTATTTAATTTTATAAAGAGTTATATTTATAGAGAATACTTAAAATATATAACAATTTATTTCTTTTTAATATGTAGGGTGCTACTACATAAAATGTAAGATTAAATCCTTTAAAATGCTTTCACAAATTTCTCCTTTTTTTTTTTAAACAGATTATTCCATTTTTCTGAACGTAGATGGTGATACTTCCTATTTCACATAGAAATTTATTATACATATGTAGTATTAAATAAATTTTTCTTAATATTATTATCATAAACTATAGATGAATACATTACTTAATGTTATGAATTTATCTATATTTTGGTTGACATTTATTTAATTTATAATATACTGTTTTCATATAACTAACTGGTTATGCAAAAACATTTATGCTTCCCGGTTAAAGTGTAGTATAGGGGGGGGGGGCTTTCGATTTGGCGAGTTTTCTTTGGATTTGGCGATTTTTATGTAGATATTATGGTGAGATAACGAATACTTTCTGGCTCCGGTCACCAATCGCTAAGTAAAGTAGATTCGCGATCGATTTTGGTCGCCAAAAAACATTGACATCGCCAAGAGCCCCTCCTATACTACACTTTAACCATGCTTCCCTGTTATGAGTTAGCTTATCAATATATTTTTGCAACTTTTACATTTAGGTGTGTGCTTTTATTTAAAAATTAAATAATAGATTCAGTAAAATATTTTGGATTTCATTCAATACTATAAACAGAAGGGAGACAGTTGGCTAGCCACAAAAACAGGTTTTAACTCTCGAAAGCAGTTTTCAACCTGTTATGTTTATAACTAATGACGTATCCGAACTTAAACATGGTGTTTGAGTTCTTAGCATTATTGTACGTAAAATTTTCGCATAAAATCGAGATTTTTTAAAATCATCTACAGCTTCTTAATGAATCCCCCCCCCCCATATCTCTTATTGTTTTCGAAAACGAAACGCTAACTCCACAATTTGCTGCCAAGCGACATTGTAACTGATCTCATTCTGCAGCTCAAAGACGTTCTACAATACTTAGACATCACTTTAAGTCAATAGCCAAAGATTCGTATATCGGAGCAAATGTTTTCTTGTTCTTTCGGTACCCGATGATGTTTTTTGATGCCATTTCCTCCTAAACTTTCGTCATTCGATAATCCTCCCACAAAATTTTCCTTATTGTCTCTGTCGTGCCTATTACAATCAAATACCAGCAGTTCACACAATTTTATTAACTTTTTAACCTATTCATTAGTTTTTGATGTCACAATTCAACAAGAATGTTCCTCATCTTTAGCCTTCTCCCGACTTTCCAAAAATTGTTTGAGCCATTGAAAAGTCGAGAACGTGACATGAAATTATCATCTATCACTTCCTTCAATAATTGAAAGCATTTAGTTGACAGGTTTTTTGAAACAATAAAAAGATTTTGAAATTAATGCATTGATCGATTTTTACGCTTATGAAGAAAACAGTGTCTTACACAAACAAGGAGTAACAACTAAACGAGATCGAGAGATACACAGCTTCACATGCACTGGAAGTATTAAGGTGAACTACATTCCTCTCTCATTCCGCTCATCAGGCCTAAAGGCTAAGACATGCGCAGTAATGTTATTTAATATCACACCTCAGGTGTGGTTTATGCATATATTACTAGTGAAAAAAACTTAAGCAATTCCGAAAAACATAAACTATGG
The DNA here is from genome assembly GCA_019973975.1 of Trichonephila clavata. NCBI lineage: Eukaryota > Metazoa > Arthropoda > Arachnida > Araneae > Nephilidae > Trichonephila > Trichonephila clavata. The sequence continues at coordinate 158,244 of BMAO01039570.1, forward strand.
GACATGAAATTCACACTACTACGGTATAATGCAACACGTAAGGTTGATGAAAGCATAGTAGGCAAAAAAAATAAATTGTACGCATACAATTATGGAACAAAGCAGAAAAGGGCTTTATTGATAGAATGGTGCTAGTAAAAAACTTTGTCTAGCTATGAACAAGAAAAACCAAAATTCCTGAATAAGGAATTTGACCTCCCCTAACTGCCTGTTGCGTGATATCGTCTTCAATATCAAATTATTCAGCAGCTTTTGAGGTGCCTTTTTTCAAGGAGAATCTGTTTTAGCTGTCCCCCGGTCGAGAATACGATCTTACTACCAGGCGTCTCCCCAAAGCATCCCACACGTATTCAATGGATTTAAATTAGGAGAGCACGCTGACAAATCCATTAGGTAGTTAACCTTATTTTATAGAAGCTCCTCATTACAAAAGGTCATATGCGGACGTGCATTGTCGTTCACAAAAATGAAAGCTGGTCCAATGGCACCTCGGAAAAGATGTCCGAGTGGTGGATTCAATCACGGTAACGATCTCTGGTAAATGAGCCCTTGTCGAAAATATGGAGCTCTGTTCGTCCATTCAACATATAACGCCTTATCACATAAAGTTTCTTTCCCTGATGTTAGTGGGATGAAACCTGTCCCTATATTTTTGTATATCAACTGGCGCTGAGAATCGTTGCTCAGACTGAAACGACACAATTCTAAGTGAACAGAACATGGTTCTATTGATGAGATGTCCAGTTTGTGTTCTTAACACCTCCGTAAAGGCAGTGCCATTGATGGGCTGCAGTTAATGTTAGGCAGCGTTTAGGGCAAGACGAGAGAATAGGTCACCTTTATGCAAACGCCTGGCTACAGTAAACCGAGATACTTGTTATCCAATTACCGTACGTAATGTAGATCGAAATCAGGTTCCAGTCTCTTTTTGCCTGCAGAACGATACACCGGTCATCATTAGTCGTTTTCTTCGGCTGACCACCGCCAACCCCTCTGACATCTGTAGTCATCTAAAAGGATTTCCAAGCTCTTGAAACTGCTCTTTTGGCTATTCCTAGTCAAACTACGCCCCTCTTTGAGCTTGCCAATCATTCTAATACAGAAAAAAGGATCCTGAAGGTTTCTTGTAGACATTATAAACGAACGGCTTCACTTTCACTCACAAGAATGTCCAGAAATGCATCCTTCCCCTTTTTTAAGTTGCCTTGGCGCTGAGAGCATGTATTCCACGCGTTTACATCCCACGACATCCTCTCTAACGTCAATAGGACTGATATCGTATAAGTATTTTTTTTCTGAGCAGTCTTTACACTGTACAGGTAACAAAAAGTTCTTTTCAACTATTCTATGGTTGTATGTTTCGAAATACATTTGTTGCTGAAGTTTTGCAAGCTAGTGTACACACACACAGTGATATTGAAAATGCAACACCAAGGAGCGATAGAAAATCAGTAAATTTCAGGGCAGGTGCTTCACCAAGGAATGTAAACGATGCGAGGTCCGAAGCTCTCTGGCACTCATCTAGTAGGATATAAGATAATAAATCTGCCAATATCTGTTCTTTTATTTTTGTCAAGGAAATTGTTGAGGATAATTTTCCTGTCCAAGAGAACATGTGTAATGGCACAGAGTAACGGGTCACCGCAAATGGAAGCAGTTGCAGCAGACAGGTGATTTTCCGAGGGGCATAATGATTAGACTAAAATGAGCAGATTGGTCTATTTGTCAAATCTCAGCTGACACCCACCTAGATGCATCTACATTGCACCAGCTGTGACAAAAGTGGTTCAAAAAAGTAAAAGTGGTAATTCTGAAGGGTGCCGGAGATTTCAGAGTGACAGTAAGTAAAACAGTTTTGTTTAACAATCGAAAATTCATTTAAAACAATATTTGCATATTAATTACCTAGCACATGTAGGGATAAGTAACTGTTAAGGGGAATGAAAAATAATGTACTATTAAATTTGCAAGAAAGAAATTTCGATTTTTTAGTGTGAAATTTTTCTATATTAAAATAAGCTTTAATCAGTCAAATATCTTTCATTTTGTTTGATTACCTGTTGTCATTTTTCTGGCAAATTCATGATTGTGCGAGCTTATAGAGTTTCTGGTCGTCAGCAAAGAATTCAACCAAGTGCGATTTGAAGTCATCATCATTACTGAAATTTTTACTATTTAAAAAGTTTTGTTAATTTCCAATTTTAACGATAATCCAATGGTACAAAGTCGGGGATGAAAAATGGATCGTCTACAATAACATTAATCGAAAAAGATCATGGTCCAGATTTGATACATTTTTAACATAATCTTTGGTAAGGTGTATGAAATTTTGGAACTTTGTTGGGAAGTGATGTCGCCTCCTCCATATAGCCCCGACCTTGCGCCATCTAATTATTTATTCTGAACTTTATTAAACTTTTTAAATGGTTAAAATTTTAAAAACGATCATCTCAAATCACACTTGGTTGAGTTTTTTGCTGATAAGGAACAAAAACTCAATGAAAATGGATTCATGAAGTTATTAGAAAAATGGCTACAGGTAATAAATTGAACAGAATGGAATATAGCTGACAGATTACAGTTAATTTGGTGCAGAAAAATTTCGTACTAAAAACCAAAATTACTACCTTTTCAACCTAATAATGTTAATTATGATTAGCAACATATACACAGTTTTAAAAGGAGCTATTTTCTTGCGAGTTTTAAAACAAATTTATCTACAAACAGAATAATTTCATATAAGTTTCTTGAAACACCTTATCATACCTGATACAATACCTGATCATTAGGATAGTGGCCAAACTTTATCGCTCAAGGGAGTTTCAAGTTCACAATTCTGTAATTACAATTTTGCTTCTCATGCTTTTTAAAGCACATAAACAGAAACCAATAAAAGAAATTAATTTTTTTTAAAATCAAGCTTATAAATATTTTTTAAATTTAAAATTTATTTATAATGAAATTATTAATTTAGAAACATAGTAATATTTTCAACTTATTCAATTGTATCTTGAAGTATTTATTATAGAAATACAATAAACATTTTAAATTTTAGATATTTATAAGCTTTTATAATATTGATAAATATCTCAATAACTGACAAAAAAATGCGAGAAATGCAAATTTATATTAGTCTTTTAAAATTAAATCTAATTCATTCATATAAAATCTTAGTTTTCTATAAAAAAAAATTGAACAATATATATATTTTAATAATTTTCAACTATAATAATTCAAATCAGAATATTCTGAAAAATTATTTCTATGACTTAAAATATTAACTTAAGAATTATTAATTTAAAAAAAAAATCTTCAATTTACTGAAGGAATATAATACAAAATTATATTTTTGGTAATTTCTAAGTATGAAGTAGCTTAAACTTAAATTTGTTTTAATTCTTTAACTCAAAACTTTAAAAACAATTAAGAAATTTTTTAATTAAAATTTCTCAAAATACATATTTTGTTAGTCACACTATTAATAAAAAAATTTCTTAGCAATTATTTTCCAATAAAAATATGCTTTAAAACATTTTTTTTAAAAACTATTACAACTATCAACACAAGACCAAACAAAATGTGAAGTTTGAAATTACATTGCTGCTGAGTAAATACTTAATATGAAAATAAATATTTTAAAGTTAAAGAAACAAAATAAATTCAAATTGGATGAACTGAATTAAAATATACATATATATATGAACATAAACCTACAAGATTAAAAATTGTCCACTATCAGATTAACATGACAAATAAACTATACAAGCTTGGGATCCAATGAATATAAAAAAACTGAATTAGATTTTGATATCAGAAGTTTACTAATATATTTTAACTGAGTGAAAACTTTTCCTCTTTTTGTATTATTAGTTAAATATTGAATAATTAAAATGAATAAAACCAACTTGGTGCTCCTTGCAATTGGTCCATGTTGGGTAATATTAGAACGTTGGGGAGATTTCTGCTTGCAGTCAGACATCTCATCTGCAATTAGCAGTTAATACAGCAGAAACACACACTTATAAACAAATAAATGTAAAACCAAATAATTATTTTTTAAATCTTCCAACTAATTTAATGTAATAAATAGAATTTTCAGATTTATGAATTTCTTTATTTAAATGATAAAAAAATATTGAAAAATTAATAATTGATTACAATTATCATGTGAATGTAATAAAATGTTTTTGTTATAAAAATAATTCCATTTTTTTTATAAAAATTCGAAATTGTAGTTTGCTTTTATATCAAGGTTCAAGTTCATTTATATACAAAATTCTATATCCACAAAATGAAATACCATTTTTAATGAATGCATAATAAGAAGATGCTAGTTTTTAAATAATATTTAAAAATATCTATTTTCTTATACAAAAAAATGAAAGGGAAAAAAAGAGGGAAGAAAGCAGAGAGCATGCTTTATTTGTTAATGTTTTCTTTAAAAGCCAATATTTATAAAAGTTGCAAAAATCATAATGTTAATAAAACAAACATTCAATATTGAATTAATAAAAAGAAGATACAAGAGCTTAGTACACACCATGCAAAAGTTGAAGGGGGGGGGGAAGCACTCCTCTAGAGTTTGATGGTAGCAATATAAAATTTTCAATGTGTCATAAATATTAAGTAAAAATACCAGGCACCAAATTTAGTAATAAGGATCATAAATGGCATGTATATCAATAAATGATAAACAAAGAGAAATAAGATGTTTAAATTAATTAATATTTATGTAATTGTGATATTAATTGATTAATACTCATCACATAGTAAAAACTTATAACTTGTTTAAGATATTCATAGTTAAACTTATTTAAAAAAAATACCAAGAATTAACATTTCTTATACTTTATTTCAGAACTGTATATTGTTCCTTAAAATCTATTTGGAGCTATTAAATGGATAGGTTTACACTTCATGTTTTAATAAATGGAACTCATAAAATGTAACTTATTCATAATAAAATTAATTCAAGAGTGTACTCATTTAGAATGATATAATTTAATACTTGGATATACTTTTATAACATAAAATCTGTCATTTTGCATTAAAAATACAAAGAAGGAATTACATGTTTAACTATGAAAAACTACAAATACTTTAAATACTGTCTACAATTTTTTTAGTGATTATTTTCAAAATATCCAGATAAGTTCAATATGAATGTCTCTTGAAAACACATTCAAGCTTATTTGTTATATGTTATTTAAAAAAAAAATGGTTTTTAAAAATCAAGTTGTAAATATCATAATACAAAACTGCATTTGAAGTTCTTAACGAAATTCAAAAGGAAAAAAATATAGTTTTTTAAATGCACATTTTTTTTACAAGTAGTGTAGTTTTCATTTATAATATAATACGTACAAAACTGTAAAATAACACTTACTTTTCCATTTTATCAAACAACCACTTTGGCTCTTTATTAATAGGCACATTAAGGGTATGAACTTTAGCCAGTTTCCTGGCAATTGTGGCTGACATCTCTGGAGCCTTCAGTTCATCACAAGTCATAGCACGAGCCTAATGTAAAAAATTTGCAACAGATTTTAAGAAAAATGCAGTGGAACATTTAAAGCTATAATAATACAAAAATTATTTTTTTTAAAAAGTACAACATACAAAGAAAAAAAAAAGAAATTAGTTTTTAAATTTGAAAAGACAGAAATAACGACTAGTTCTTGACAGATTCTTGCTTTTCAGGAATGAAAAATACTCCAGTTCCTTTGAACATCATATTAAGAGAAAATCAATTCAGTAGGGAGAAAATTAATATGAAAGCATTATCAAAATAACATTCAACAGCTCATATGCAAAATATATCAATATTTTTCTTTCATGATTTTGTTACCGATAATATATGGCAACTGATACCAAAAAATAGAATAGAAAACCAGGGTTATTCAGTAAGATATGGTTGTGTATATAAGTATAATGACCCATAATTTTATTACTCTCAGAAAATAGCTGAGTTTGAGAGATGAGTTTTTCACAAATTATAATTTTTTAAGTATTTAAATAGTCATTGAAAGTATGTTTAACATATTAGTAAAATTTACGAAGTTTAATTTAACCATCCTGAGATAATAACCACATACATATATATTGGGTGTAAACAGCAACATGCTTGTTTTTAATCAAATTCCTCTCTGCCTCATCAACTCTTGTTCTAAGCCTACTTTTGTCAACTACGAGAGCAATTATGACTTTTAATTTGAGAAGTGTTAATTGCAGGTGTTTAAGCTCCTTTCGGACCCTGGGCGCAGAAGATCTATGGGCCCCCTTCGCAATTGGCAGATAGAAATTTATTACCAGAAAACCTGGTTAAGTCCAGCTTATCCGGGCCCCTTTCGTGCCCTTCCGGGACAAGCCACAACCCTTGTGTAAGCCACAGCAAGTACTACCAATACCATTTTAAAATTTACATCGGATTAAACTGTCGCTAAGTGAAAATGCTTAGCAGCAATAAAATTATATAATAACAATACATTTCCAAATTTATAAGGAATATAAAAGTTCTGTCAAAAATTAAGTTAAAAATACCATCCAAAATTATAACATATTAAAATCTACCTTTTCTTGTTTAAAAAAGAATAAAGTATAGACAATACACCTAGATAAAAAATAAAAGCTAAAAATAACAACAAAGAAAAAGAATTTTAAAAAATCATCACAATTATGTCTACAGGTTTAGATCGGGTTAGAAAAATATAAAAAAAAAAATAAGGTTTTTCCTCCCCCAAATACTTACTGGAATGTACTCTTCTAATCGGCCTCCGGGGAAAATGCCGTAAAGTTTTGGACCGAGATTTCTTTCAGATAACATCATAAAAATGACACTTTCAGTAACCTTGGCTTCAATGCCTTCGTGTATTTGGCCGTACATTCTCATCAGAACTTGATGTGGTTCCCCGACGAGTGGAGTGTGAGTTTCCGGCAAAGAGCAATAATACAAAAAATTGCTCATTCCACCACTAAAATGATAACATTATAAATAATTAATGGTACAAGTATATTGAGGTTTTTTTTAAAGTTTACTAAGCACACTAATTTCAAACTTACACACAAATTATATTAATGAGACGAAAGTAAAATATAAGACGTTTATTAAGGCACAATGCTGTGTAGCTAATTATTATTCTATTCAATGAAATTTAAAAGCAATAAAAATATATCATTCATTGGGAAAAAAATATGTACGCAAAAAACGGTAAAAATTTGAAAGCAATTATAAACATTAACATTACCTTCAAAATTTTAAATAACTAGGACATCAGGCTCTGGTTTTCAAAAATTCAGATTATAATTGATTTCAACTTAGACAACAACTGAAAACCGATGTTTTGAAACAAATTTAAAGTAATAAGAGAATGCTATAAAAAATAATATCTAAAAAAATATTTCTTAAGAGCATCATATATATATAACTTTGCGTTTAATATATTAAATTCCTTTAAATGTATTTTTGGATACGGAAAGAAAAAAACAATATGATTCAGAAGAAATTATACAGTTTGCGAAGATAGTTTATCTATATACTTCAATAAAAACAAGCGAGTTGTAGAATTTCATATATTCACATTAATTTTATCCATATGATTTTCAAAAAATGTAAAAAATTTCGGAGCGTAAAAATTTGCCAGAAATTCTTGTGAACAATAACGATGATATAATACATAACAGCTCCACGTGGAGAATGACCAGCCAGAATTTAATTTCGATTTACGTTACTGAAGCAACACAAAGGTTGTTGTCAACGGACCTCCTAATTTTGATTCATGGTCAAGTGACGACGACGACATGTGAACCCGACACCTCTATCCAAACTTCCACATCATACCAACGGAAGAACATTGAACTTATGATAGATTTAACGAGCATCAGTTTCTTTGCAAGGCGGGTCTTCAGCGGCACTTGTTTTCCAGCTTGCGACTTGACAACGCCGGCCACGAGTTCGTGATCATGACCACTCGGCTGCTGCGGCCACAGTGCAACCCTAAAAACTCATTGTTTTCGAAATAGGAAGGACCGAAGGACCTTAAATTAGTTGCTTAATACCAATTAATCCCAATTAAGTTTTCAGCTTCTTACTGATGTAAATTTTAACTTATCATTGACTTCAACTCTAGAAAGTTACGCACACTCTCGACTTTCTATCTCATCACGATAAAAAAAACATCGACAGTAATATTTTTAAAGAAAATGCTGAGAAAACTACAGTTACTTCCATAATTTGTTGACAACAAATATTTTTTAAAAAGTAAATATTTACTTTAACAAATAATTACTGCCGATTTAGAAGGGGGGGGGGAGGGAACGGTCGTTAAAGCGATTTTAAACATCGTATTAGTAGGACAAGAAAAAAAGTAAAAGATAAATTTTTCAACTTGCATGCTTTCGTGATCATACTCGTATTTAAAATTTTATAATCTTTGACAAAGTCATGTCTTACCCCACATTAACTAACGAACATCACAGACATATTTAAAATATTTATTTTCAAAATACTGTGAAAAAACGTAGTCAGATATGTTTTGAACATATTTCATGTATACACAGTTGATTCAGGATCCATTTCAACAAAGAAATTTTTCTCCGGTGTCATTTGTCATAACTGAAGAACGTTGGTAAATTATACCTCTAAATTATATCTATCTAATTCTTACGTACTTCATTTATCTGTAATAGAATTCAGAAAAATCACGATGAAAGCTTATTCTCATGAACACAATATATATTCACCCATTTTAATAAATTTTAAAGAAGTCTCTTATTGTGTCGGGATAAATGCAATGAGAAAAGGTATAAAAAAAAACAATGGAAAACGGTTGTTTCATTCTTTTAAAAAAGTCATAAACAAATACACGATACAAGTAAAATATATTCAACTATGCGTAGAAATTTCCTTTTACACAAATTTTAAAGATAAACCAAAAACAAAAATGCATAATCATGGATCGATCGGATTTTAAATCTACACACGTGTACAATATTCAGAAATCCAAAGAAAAAACGTAATCTTTTTAGGGGGAAGTGATTTTATGTTGGTACAAGAATTTAACTTAGGTAGAAGACACTATCTCTACTATCTCTACCCACGTTTCCATGTTCCGTAATGAAAAATGTATGAGTCTTCATTGATTTTCTTATCAGAATGCGACATAGGCATATAAAGGAGCGCACGATGACATTTACGAATATCTCAAATTTCGTCATTCAACATTCCTATATAATGTCAGTAGGAGGTAGGAAAGCTATCATTCCTATCAAACGTATTTTCAAATTAGAGGAGTGAAATAAGGATTAATTCAAATTATATAAGTTGGATGAGGAATAAATAAGCAATAATTCAACTTATATAAGTTAGAAATCTTTAGGCGCTCCTTACGAAAATTTAACACATTTATACGTTGAATACAATACTTTATGCATAGCCACTATCAATGGAAGAAATGTATGGGTAACTCATTAAAAAGCACGTTTTAATCAACCATTTCGTTTAAGAAAAAAACATTTTCCGATTAAAACTAGTATTTCATACAAATTTAAAGATATATTTACTTCTTAATGGACACCGTCAATGCATTTAATTTTTAGGTTTTATTTAAAAAGCAGACAAAAAATCGTACTTTTTTAAAGATAAATATATATCAAGTTCTATTTCCTTCTCTTCTGAAGACAATAGTTCACTGAATTAGGTAATCATTTTGATCAAGAGGCAACTAATCATAAATTAATAAAATAAATCATAGATCAATAAAAAAAAATTTCTAGAAGAGTAATGAGTTCAATTTTAGTTTCGTAGAATTATTTTTACTAATAATTTACAGATAAAAAAAAAGAATTAAGAAGCACATATTACTACTAATATAAATATACAAATAAGCATGGAAATTTCATAATTTTTATTCAGTAATACAACACTGCTTTTTTCTAGCTGCGCCTTCGCACTTCAGAAAACATTAATAAGAAATAAGAAACAACGTTGTACATTATTTTATTTAATCATTTCTCTTTATGAATTTTTTATCAATTCATGAGAACAGTAGTCATTTTATTATACTTTTTGACAGCTACTTCTTCAACATAACTAACATCCATATGCATATAATCAATATAATCTGCAGCCTTATTCATTCATGAAAGAATTTAACAGAGTAAATGCGCTTTCAAAGGTCTTGGAACAAAACTGATATTGCGATAATATTCCTCCAATAAAAACTAAATTGTGTAAATATCAAAGAAATAAGCAATCTAAGCGTGATATTAATAAATCATGTTTGGATTACTTCATACGTTCAACAATCTATTGCAACACCTTAACCCTGTGGAGACAGACAACTGTATGCAAACTAGAAACTTATTTTCCGAATATTCCTCAGCTGTTATTTTATAAAAAATTTATCATATTTTTTTAAAAAAATATTTCAATTCAATACACGTTCGTGCAATATTTTTTTAAAATTGAAATAACATTTAATACTTTGGAATATTCGAATGCTGTCTTTTCCTTTTTAAGGGCGAGTCGAAAAAAGATACATATGCGTGTGTTTGTGTATGGGTGATAAATCTGCATCACTTTGTAATGGGGGACTATTTCTACTTCCCTCTATCCCCCCTTGTCTACTCTCGGACCCGGCTAGATGTGTGGGCGGAACTAATTGATCCGACGACATGATTCACTAAAATCGTTTATTTGTCACAATATTCAACACAGACACAATAATAATCCAATTAAGATAGTTTTGATCAATAAATAGAGCGCGAAGGTGAGACCAGTTAGCATGGGGATAATATTTACAAACATTCAATTAATTTCTACGTTAACTTATACATTCTCGTTTCTAACTCGGACGCGCATAACAATTTACTCTCTAACTTCTATTTAAATAAGGAGCACAGTACCTGAACTCTTGTACTTCAAAAATCGTATAGATGAGAGGTCTTGTACACTGAAGGTTGGCTTGATCACCACGCATCCGAGCGATCCTCACTTTGAAAATCTTCAATTCTCACTTTAACAATCTTAGATTCTCACTTCACTAACTCCCAAAACTCGTGAATACAGAATTTATATAATAAACTTAATTTGCATAATCACGTTTTCTTAACTTCGGTGAAAGTTGGTTGAATTAATTATTTCCCTTAAAGAATCCCCAAGAAGTTAGTAGAGCCGCGTATAGATCCGTCACAACTTTATAACTTATTTTTTAACATTTGGCCAAATTCCTTTCAACCAACTTTCTCGCGTATCAATTATTTCTATTTGTAACTATCTCCTGAAGTAGCAGAAATCGGGAACATTTTTCAAGAACAACAAGATTTTTCAATTTCTCAATAATATCTGCATTACAGCACGCAGATCGCTTTCCACTTATATGCTCTTTTTGAATTGGTTGGATCACTCTCTTATTAGTGTTACCCCCATAGCATCATCTTCAAACACCAACTGAATCATATTAATTGTTTTGTTTTCCAAGTTTTTAACGTAATTCAATACAGTGTATCTGCTCAACTCCTATGATCCTCTTCAGAGAAATCAAAAATCCGACGAATACTCATAACAGCACCTCACCTAGTGAAGAACAAGTAACGGCTATAGCATACTTGTGGAGGAAGAAATTTAAGCTTGTGCATCAAGCATCCTCTTCCACTGGGCTAAGTGGAAGAGGACGCTTGATTGCCTAGCATCATTACTGCTGGGTGCAAGAAAATTCAAGCTCGGAAACTCTTTGGATAACTCTAATATAAGTGCAAAGTCATATAGTACATCCCTAACATCATGGACTCGGAAACTCTTTTTGACAATTAGACAAGTCGTCGAAGACCCCCTGAAGAAATATTCAACTCCATTGCCTATACAGCCGTCTATAATCGCAAAAATGTTGCCGGGGAAAGATTTTGCGCATCAGCTACTCTTTCGATCCCATTTCATGTACTTTGGAAGAGATTCATGTCTGCCAATTCATGTAATCAAATCATTCGTTTGAACTGTGTCTAGAATGTTCTTCAAACCAACAGAAAATGATTTAGGTCCGAAAAATCCTACCATTTTAGAAAATTCTATCGTTGTTTTACACAACTTTTATTAATGGCTGAAAAAGATGAACATAACCATTTTTAAATCAATCACTGTTTCATTCTGATTTGAGGGCCCAGTCTGTAAAGCAATCTACACTATTATGGAGTCATTACCAGCTTACAGAGAGTCTCGCTGATAACTTGGTTCCATGGTTTAGTGAGATCTGGGCTACACTCTAAACCTATCATCAGCTCTTCGAGATTAATCTGACAAAGTAACCTTTTCCCCAGCCATCTAGGATCCAATTGATACGTTAACAAGCTCACCAGAAGTACTGCAACCGAAGGTATTGTTAGTAAAAACAATTAAATAGGTCTTCTACCCCCATATATCATTAGCACTAAATTTAGGTGCATTTGTGTCCTCACGGACACATCCGCATTATTGTTGATGTTATTAGACGCACTGTTGCTTGTCTGATAATACTGACTACACTAAGCTGGCGGAGCTAATCTTGGACAAGAAGTAAACGCGATCGGCCTCTGCGTTGGCAGGAGTTAATTCCTAAAATTATATGCTCTTAACACACTCTTGACAATGTGTATCGAGGAATGTAGAATTCCCTGGCAATTTCCGAAATGGAATGCACTGAGCGTCAGCTCCAATTAATATTCCGTGTTCCAAGTTCATTAAAATCTTGTCAGAAAACTTCCCACGCGAACCATTTAAGTACAAATGAAAATCCCTCACAATGAAAGAACTGGTCATTTATATATTTCTTATACTTCTACTGTTCAGCTGGATATTCGCAAACTGCTCTATCCCATGATTTTCAGTACTTTAATGTATGTGTACATATATATTTCTTGTTTTAAGGTAGCTTTCAAATTTTTACTTTTAAGAAGCGGTAAGGAAACCAGAGTGTTTATTTAAATCTCATAGTTAAACAGTATAAATAGAAAAATACTAATAAAATAATCACAACTTTTTTCCGGAAATACAACATTTCACTTAAGTAAAAATATACATAAATTCTTCTAATCATAAAAAAGAAGCAATCGACTACTCGGAAATTGGGAGCATTCTTAGATAAATTAAGCTCAAGAATCCTTTCTTCTACGAAATTTATCAAGAAAAAATTTGTAAATATAAAATCGATGATTTGACACGTAACAATTCTCTAAGTATAGTGACTAAATTAGCCAAAATGCTGGGTTTTTTTTTTTAATTTTCAATATTGGCAATAATAAAAAAATATTTTTTATAGACTTACAGCAAACACCTTAAACTAAAATTTTCGGTTTTGTCGATATTCTACATAAACTGCAGCGATCACTGAAAATCATTGTATACAAGCAAAAATGTTTACATCTCCTTCATAAATGGCATTTAAAAACTTTTTTTTAAGACATTTTATAAGAAACAAAAATAATTTATTTCAGAGAGAAAGAAAAGAAATAAGAGTCACACAGAGACATGTAAATCAAAAATCACGTTTCGATGTACAAATAAAAAGCAATATAGATCTTTTCCATTAAGAACATTGAATTTACCCTAACTCTTTTAAGTATTCAGAGAAAGAATTCTGATTCACCATCAAATGGAATTTTCCCGTAATTGTATAAAATCAGTATTTTGTTTTTGTGAGAATTAAAAAAAATTCTTACAGTCTGCAGCAGCGATACCTAACCTGAGGGCCGCATGAGGCCAACTGGACCTTTCTGAGTGGCCCGTTCGTGACTCGTTGCACTAACAAATTTAATTATTTAAGAGATCAATGCATAAATAATTTAAAAAGAAATTCCATACATCAAGCAATCCCAAATATCAATTTTCCTCTCGATGTCGTGTTGGGGATAACTTTTTTATCTCTTGTTATATAATTGCAACGGTTAGTGTTATTAAATAACAGTGGAATAGCGACCATTTTATGGGTGAAACTAATTTTTAGTTAACCCTCATGTCTTCCAAGCGAAAAATATCTAAAGAATATACGTTGTTTCAAGACGATAGGGATCTTATGTTCAACTATTTCGTAGAGAAAATTAAACATGGATCAAAAACTTGTTTGATTTGTCTTAAAAATGATACATTTAAAAAATAAAACAATTTTAAAAATATAATTTTGCTTATAAAATATAAATACAATTAAGCACAAATCTTTCAGTGACTCTTTTTATTTGAGGATCTCTTTCAAGACGAGATAAATTGGCTTTCTTTAAAAAATCTTTGCAACGGCAACAAAATATTTGAGGGGGCTTGGTATAATTGAGGAAAAGAAATCGAAACCACCCCATAACAGGGTACAAAATGCATGAAACCTATTCCCTGTGAGTTCGAGTTTGATGAAGTTTAATATTTTAAAATAAAATAAAAAAAAAGTTAAAATTTTGATAAATTTTTTACTTTTTTAACGTTTTTGGTCTTAAAGCGCCTCTTCCCCCCCCCCCACTCTTTATCTTCATATTGAGGCCCGTGTGAAATAGTTATACGTATGCGGCCCGGTGAAAAAAAGGTTGTGTACCGCTGTTCTAGCGCGAGTGATAGGCAAACAATAGCTCGCCATAGATATTTAAAAATAAAAATTTTCAGTTTCAGTGTTTAAAGAAAAATAATTTAAAAGAGAAAAGAAAAGGACATGTTCCATTAATCATTTTAATTTACATATATTTTTAAAGATATTACGCATTTTATTTCCTTTATTTCTTGAACCTAACATCCGATTATAGTAAATAGCTTCGCAATAATCATTAATCAAAATATGTTTACTTACACAATGCAGCTTATAAACTATTCTAAATAGGAATGAAGATGACTCTGATTTAGACAGAAATTTTACTCCGTTTTCTGGAAGCCTAATTCTTACCACAGAAAAACAGTTATATTTACACTAAACAAATATTTAAAATATACACCATATCACTGACTGCGTAACATGCTAATAAAGTTTTTTTTTATTTATTCATCTATTTATTATCCTTTCGAAATAAAATCTGTCTCATGGACAATGAAGAAGCAATCAATCATAATTAGTTTAATTTTACAAGTTTAACAGCAAAATATTTTTTTGAAAGTAACGTAACTTCTAGAAATAGATTCATTGCAAAATTAACCTGCGCATTTCAAGTTGTGTTTGTATTTAACAATTAGCTTTCTTCAAACAAAACGAAAACAACGGACCTACGTCTTTTTCAGAATTATTTTAAATGGGAAGTACACAAGGTCGGAGTTCGTAAACAATGAAAGTTCCTTAAGATTACTGGAAATGAATAGCTATTTTTTTTATGAAATGCATTCAATGCAAAACTGTAATTAATACTGTGGGAATCACATGTAAAAAGCGCGTGTCTTCAGAGTTTTTTTTCTCCCCCCAATTCCAAAACATTTTTAATTTTAAAAAAACTTCATATTTCTACATATTTTAAAATATTTGATATTACATACAATTTTTATTGGCTTCAAAATTCTTTTCAAAAGAACATCTGAATTAGTTAGGGTCTTATACTTCATAAAAGATATTTAAGCTTTTTTGAAATGTTATTCGGTTTTAAAAATTATCATTAGAGAAAAAAAAATTCGAAAAAATTTGAAATGTGATGCTTAATTTTAAGTTATAAATTTTTTTAAAAAAGATTTAATAAAAACCATTAACCGTTTTGTTAGAATTAGTTTTTATTTTATCAAAAACATTTCCATAATTAAGACAGTTTTAAAAGTAACTTTAAATATAGTTAATATATATAATTAAAATACCAAAAAAAAAAAAACATATTACCCTTTTGGAAAACAAAAACTAACATATTAAAATAAAATGAAATTTATAAGATAATTCACAATTAAATAGATATTTTTGTCTATTAGAAACTCTCTGAATTTTCAATTTACATTAAATTTAATTTAAAAGAGACAAAAAAAATTCACTCGTATCGCATTTGGAGTTTAAAATAAAAAATAATAGAGAATATAAAAAATAATTTATATTCTGTTTTACACATAAAATTTTTTTAATTTTTCCCATCAACAATAATTTTATCTACCTTTAACAAAAGTTTAAAAAATATTAGATCATATTCTTTTTTTAAAAAACTGATAACTGAGTAGCTCATTTTTTTTTCTGAAATTCAAATATATCATGAAATTAATTAAAAAGAAATCTAGAACTCATTTATTGCTTTTTATCTCAACTATTTTTTTTTACCTTCGAAATTCCACACTGTCTCTATTCAAAAATAAAACTTCCAATATATATATTAAAAAAATACATTTCTAAAAATTAAAATAACGGCAATCTCGGGCTCTTAATGACTTCATCAAACACAAAAGACCACTCATGTCTATATAAGTACAGGTAAAAGCATTACGTCAAAAATAAATAAGTGATAAGTAATTTAATAGCATTTTATAAAGACGAGGATCACGATGATTCAGAAAAGACGTCCATTCTTTGCTTGCTGTTAGGATTTATAAATGCTTATGGCAAATCAATCATGTCATATATAAATGCACGATTTCCCGCAAACACGATTTGAATATGAAGATAAATCAGGATACTGAAAAATCATATGAAATTGTTCTTTGCTTTTGCATAATTTCCGAATTTTGTACTTGCAAAACTTTAATATTTAAAAAACATCCATTGATGATATACGCTTATTTGTATTGTAAAATGTTAACAAAAAAAAAAAAAAAAGAGACAACATTTTTAGAATTTGTTTTGAGCTCAAGGCATTGGCTTATTAAGCGAATATAAATTTTTAATTGTTCATATAAATCATGGAAACTTTCATACTGATGTATGGACTTTCGTCCAACCTGAAACATTCATTTATTCTTACAATATACGTTTGAATCATTTCAGAACGTTTGTAAAAATTTTCAGGAAGACTTATTACAAATCTCCTGCCAACTAAGACTAACAACATTTAACGAGCATTACGTATAGTAATTGAGAATGACTCATACTGTTCCAATGTCACTTTTTTTACAGAATTGTCTTGGAGGAAAATCTTTCCAAAAATTTAAAACAAATGAAGCGTGCTACTCAACTGTAACCGGTCTGCACGTGCTGGAACACGTGGAGTTGAAAATGCTAAGTCGGCAAATCTCAGTCACAGCCACTATTCGAACGGTTAGGTCAGTGACATTTTCCGCCTTTCCTAGTTAGGTCACCCAACACGAGCAGACGGAATATTATTCTTCCACATTTTTCCGTCTGGGTTGTGACAAAAAAAAATCAGTTAAGTCCATTGTATGCTAAATTAAAGAGGTTATCTTTGATAGTAAACAATCATTTCATCTTAATGATTCATTTAAAAGTAGAAGCTCTTCAAAGACAAGTTCGAGGTTGAGACTAAGAATAAATCTGGCCAACATCCCACTAGGCCAGTGTCAAAGTCTTCCGAATGCTAAGTCGTGACAAAAATGAAATGCCGACTAAGAAACCAATTCAATCGAATGAATATTGGTGTAGAATTTTAAATAAAACGACAGGATTGAACGGACAACAGCATGACCTGGATAAGAAGATTCATAAAACTGCATTTATTGATTGATGCTACAAAAATCCAAAACAATCAAGATGATAGAAAATTTTAAATTAAATTTTTGAAATCTAAGTACAATTATATTTATGAAAATTTATTTTTAACTGTAACTGAAACAGAACTTAATTTTTTCTCCTCCAAAACAAGAATGTTTAAAGAATTCTGCACTGAGAAAGTATTTAATGCCAGTAAGTAGTTTACAGCAGTCAAGCAGATTAGTTGATTCATTTAAACTATTAATTGAATTACAGATACACTATTGCCAAAAACATTAATTTTAAACAGTCACTTTACGTATCAAGAATTTTCCAAAAAAAGAAGCTGCATTTATATTGAGGCAAAATAACATGCACATGAAAATGAAAAGCTCCGTGAGATATTTTATTTCTAAACTTAAAACCAAATTTAATTTTTAAAAAAAAGTATATAAAAAAACTACTGCTTTACGCGACACTTAAAACTCGCACGCTTACGAGAAAACATGTTGCAAGCGTGTGAAAATGTTGTAGTTCCATTAACGACATGCGAGTTTTAAAAGATAATTGTCATCCTCATTAAATATACATATGCAATCTTGATTGCTTTCCTTTAACTATTCATTATAATGTCCACTGCACGAGTAATGCGAAGTAAAATACCTATCACTATAAAATATAGATGAGTCAATTTATTCAGAGATTATTCCACAAATCAAAGTGTTCCAAACGAAAGATTCGAATATGTATAACATTAAAATATCAGGAAATGATAGCAAACATTCCAAAAGCTTTTATCACAACTACACAATTTATAGTAGTTGGGCAATGGGCTCAATTCATGCCGGTCACATGATAAAGACAAACACGTGTTCTCCATTGAATTCAAAACAGACAACAAACTGATTTTACTGGTTGTTCTATTTGTAAAACTTGGGTCAAATTTCAAATTTTATAATTGGGTAAAAATGTTCAAATGTTATAAATAACAAATTTCTTCAAATGGATTTTTTGAAATTAAAAAAAATCTTATTTCATGCATGTATTTTTAAATAAAATGCATTTTGTCTACCTATGTGTATTATTGTTGTTGACAAATTAGTATTTTTAAGAGAAAGTTTCTGAAAAGATCAAAAGTTGGCAACAACGAAGCGCGTGAACTGAATAGCTGGAAACACGATTGCTTTTATCGTGTGACATGACGCCACATGAATTGATTGCTCCGGTTATTTCATGATTCACATGAATTGAGCCCATTGCTCAACAACTGCGAAATATGCGCGCGATTCGAAAAGTTTCTATACATCAACAGGACGAGTTGAGAACATATTTGCACGTGGTACATAAAAAATTAATAGTGCATAAAGTTTGTTAGATTTTTAATACTTTTTGAAGAATAAACAACACGATTTAAATTGTAACAGAAATATAGTTAACATTTACAAAGAAAACAGTTAAGTGGTAACGAGTTTTAAAAAATATATATATGTAATAGCTTTTTTTTCCCCTCAGATGATTTTGAGATACAAAGTCATTACATAAAAATTAAATGATATTCCCCTAACCATAACATTAAAAAAACTATTAACATCATAAGTGCGCTACGGAGAGAAGACCAAGAAAAGATTAATTAAGAGAAAGAAAACCAAGAGGTTTCTATAAAAATTTTAATATTTTCAAGCACAGAATTAATTTTATTTTTAAAGTTTAAATTTTTTATACAATACGAAAGGAAACAGTTTCACCAAATTATAAGAAAAAAAAAAAAAATCAAAGACTAGTCAGGAGCATTAAATCCCTGAATTCCAACAGATACATACAATATAGCATTGCTCAAAGATATACAAAAATTTTAATACATTTAACATATTTATAAAGACGGTCATCATGAAAATTTGATACTTACATGACAGGATTCAAATTATGAAAATATAAGATTTGATAAGCCACACTGTATAAAGTGTGTAAGAATATCTCTATAAATATATGAAATTAAGAATATCTCTATAAATACAAGAAATAAATTTATCATCTAAAATCATTTATTAAATTTACAAGATTATATCAGAATAGACTTCATTGCAAATTACAGCATCATAAATATAACTAATTAGTAGGAGAGACAGAATTGTCAGAATTTCAGTAGCAAACATAAAAACAAATTATTACTAGAAATATTAATAACAAGAAATTTCAGACAGTTGATTAAAACCAAGGTCACTTTTCATTTCTGATTTATTATATAAGATTAATCTGATAGTTAAGATACATCACTATAGGTTTCAGAGCATTTTCTTGAGAGCAGACGCCTGCTCGGCTTCCCAGTGATAAATTGAATTTCCAGAATCACTCGACTTAAAGTTAATAAGGCTTGAAAATAAATAAGGTTTCCAATTACTAGAAAAAGATTATTGACGTTCCTCGTTTAAAGGAAAAGATTTCCACGTAACATGAATCTTAATACGCAAGAGTTAAAATTATGCCATCATCAAAGAATAACATAAAATGAATATTTATTAATATTTTGAAAAAAAAATATGTTTATTAATATTTATTTTACAGATACTTATCCACATGTTTTTATGAATAGGCGAAACAAAGTCTGTCATAAAATGTCACACACACACACAATTGAAGTTAATATTCAAAAATATAAAACATTTATACACCGACAATAACTGAAAAAGCTATTTATGCAAGACTTCATATTCATAAGTAAAAAACAGAGCACACGAATATTTTGTTTCACTTTTTCAATTACAAAATTGTTACAACAATCAACTTTTGGGTTTTGGTAGAAAAAGCGATAAATATTCTTTTCATACCACAAAATGATTGTAAAGCAATATTCCAGTGCACATGATCATGGTCGAGCAGTTGGGAAACAGTTTTGCTAGAAGCAAAATAAAATGTCACTCTAGTTGGCACCAAAAAAAAAAGCAGAAAAATGTTATCTTGCTGATAAATATGAGGCTGCTGAAGGTAGAAGCACTCTCTGAAAACATGCCAAATAATGAAGAAACACCTCACTTCAAGAAAATAGATGTGTATTCCTAATGGCAAAAATGAACAAAAACCTTTTTCCGCGCTAAATGACCGCAGCTCTAGCAAAACACTACCGCACCAACGTTATTTATCAAAACAATTTCTCATCGGTTAAATCATATTGGTTTATGAGTGCGAATGCTTGCTACATCCATATTTTTTTATTACAAACAAGCAAACCATCTTCAGAAACAATCACGTTAATACAATGAGAATATTCATTGATATCTATACAGCTGTGTGTGTTTAGGTTGAAGTTCCCTTACAATCTTTGATCACAATCAAGAATAATTCTAGACACAGTAAATAGTGTGGAAACAGAAAATACTGCAGACTATCTCCAAAATTAAGTCAATTGCTATGACCGATGAGTGGATGGTTACATTTCTGAAAAATGGCAGGATATACATCTCGGGTTACCACTTAAGTATAATGATATAGTGGCATTGTGAAAGAGAGGTAGTCCAAACTTTCGATTCATTCATAAAAATGCGCAACTTCTGTAAGTCAGTTGGAAGTGTTTAAATGCACAAAAAGGGAACCGTTTACCAAGAGTATGATACATGTATAATGTACAAATTACCTCGACTGGAATCCAAATAAGCAAACAGGTCGACTTTTGACAGATACGTTTGTTGTCTAAAGAAATAACATTACTCGAACCTACATTATGTTGACAGACAAATAAGATACAATTCATCATGCTTTCAGAAATAGTTACGACGAGAACATGTAAAACTGATATCACGCGAGCATCAGTGTGATACAGTTCAACATGAAAACGATAAGTATTTGCAATGCCGATTTAGGCTCATTTCGGGCCCGGGGCGCGAGAGATCTACAGGGCCCCTTGGCACTGGCAGATCCAAGGAAATTCTGGTTAAGACCAAGCTTATCAGGGCCCTTGGGCGCCCCGCCCCAAGCGCCCAATGGATAAACCAGCACTGAGTATTTAGATATCAGATTCTCGTAATCGCTAATAGCTGTGCCTTCTTTAAAATAATCATATTATATTTTAAGTTTGGTATACACTAAAGATCCCAGTTTAACTACTAATACTAATTAACGGATATGCCGAAAACAAATAATCGTGCATTTTTACCAAAAGAACATTATACTAGCGACAGAAAACATAAATCATTCTTTAAGCAAGAATATATTTCAACTTTATAGTTTTTATTTATTTCATTTTTTAATCATGTAAAAGTTAAATAATCCTTTTAGGCAGCAATATAAAAAAAATTTCTAATTTGTTATTAATATTTTTAGGCAAGAATAAATTTCAACTATAGTTTTCATTTAATTAACTTCTTAATCATGTTAAAAGTCAGATAATCCTTTTTGACAGCAATATAAATATTCTTCAAACTCATCATTAATTTACATTTTCAAATAAAATTATAAGCAAAGAAGATTATATTTAATATCAATATATGATTGATACGTTATGTGATATTATCAAACTAAGAGAACAGAATGAACGAATGGAACTTCGAAAATAACATATGTATTCTCAAAATTACATTCGTATATATTTATTTGCAAGTGCGCGAATAAGGTTTATTATTTTTTTAAATCTATTTTTAAAGTATTATTCTGACATAAAAATTCCAACAGTTATCGGAAACATGGTTAATGCTACAGTGCAGATATTCCCGCAGTTGAAAGTAACATAACAGAATTGCTAGTTAGAAAATTTTTTACGTTTTTATAGTGCAATAATTTTTTCGAAAGGTACAATGAAAAAGTGCCTACATAAATAAATACCTAAAACTGAGGCAAGTTTTGTTTTGAGAAGAAGCTTTAATCTATTCTACAAAGCACATGATACGAATTTGAATATGAATTACTGAATAGTGTTTTCAACGGTCAAACCTCATAAAAAATAACCCTTTTTCCGTATAACGACATAAAAGCCAAACGGTATGATTCAAGCATCAAATATGAAGCTCAAATATTGTGTCTGAACTTAATCACAAACTTAGTTCAGTATATATGCTCTTTCACACATCTGTCTTTGTATCAATACTAAAAATTCTAATCGATATTTTTCCCCTACCCTATCCAACGACATTCTGTAATCCCACATGCGAATGAAATTAAAATCCGGACATCTCACAGTCACGATAATAAACCATCACCCTCCTGCCTGGTGCCAGACTCAGTCACGACAACAGCTGAAGACATTCTGTAGTTTCTTGGCTTTTAAGAAGTATATACTCAGCCTTCTTCGCCATTTTTATTAGAATATATTATAGCGCCATATTATTAAAATGACTTTTCCTTCTTTTCTTAACGATCTAAAGAAAAAAAATTTCAAACACACAGGAAATTCGGAATTTCAATATACATGCTGATAAATGTATCATACTCATTAAGAAATACTGAGTAATACTATTTCAGAGATAAGACATTAATTAAATAGTACACTTCCAAAAATGTAGGATCGACACATAAGGAAATTATGCGAAAGTTTTGAACATTTTTAAAGAATAACCAACAATTATGTACACAAAAATTAAGACAAGGATTAAAATTTTGACCTTTCAAGTAAATAAATTGGGATAAAATAAATTTTTTACATTCATTCCATTTTGAGAATACTTTAGAAAAAAAACTGATAATTCGTCGCACTTCAAATTTAATTTTTAACTGATGACACATCATCATGCCAGTAATTTAAAACTCACGCTTAAGCTAAACGTAGTGTTTGAGAAAATTCATACCAATTTTTTAAATCACTGCCACAAATGATACAAATAACATATTGCAGGTATTTTTCAAACAAAATTTAGATTTGGATTTGAAGCAATAAGTCAAAATTCAACATAGAAAATTAGAAACGAAGTCTAGCACTACTGAACTTAATACGTGAATGAGTAGATTGCGAAACTAAAATATATTGCTTGCTGCAAGAATGCGAGTCGAATCAAGTATCAATTAAACAATTCGCATTTCCAAATGTTTTACTCTAAATCTGTTATTTGAAAAGTATTTTTCCCAAATGGATCACACACACACACAAAACAACTGGATTTTCAAAAGGCTTTTTCTTAACTATCTGAGGATGGTTGGATAGCATCATGATTACTTTCTTTTTCATAAACAATTAAAATTATGTATTTTTACCATTTTGTATATATTCTGAATTTTTATTCGTCATCTTTCTCTATGCGTTTCTTCTCATTATTCGTGCAATTCAATTAAAAAAAAATTTACCCCATGCATACGAACAAATCTTAAATTTTAGTTTTATAACACATGAAAAAAAATCATTTGAATTTCTTCTTACTTTTTTAGTTTTAAAAATGTACTAGCATCTCTTCATGACAGTCAGTATAAATAAAAAATATATTCTTTTTCTCACAGAATTTCTAATCAAAATTAAATTTCTTAACATATAAAAATAAGAATTATTTCATTTTGTACAAAAGTTCCTCACGAAAAACAAAAGAAAATTGCACAAATCAATTTCGAGCCTTAATAAAAAGGGCAAAACAGCCGAAATTCACAACTAATGGAAACACAGGTCTCGAAACAATTCGCCATGTATTTTATAGGCACCAAAAATACGAAATCAAGTGTTTTTTATTGCAAGTTTTCACCAGAAAAAAATAAAAAGGCTTTGATCACAAAAACTTCTATGACGACCATTTGGTCTCTTGTTCCGGACTCGGAGATGTAACAGCAGTTCTAAATGCCAAAAACCGTTGTGTAGATTTTATTGTACCTCTGAATTGTATGTGGAGCTGCCTTTTCCAATACACGAGAGAAATTATACAGCAAAATGAAAATTCAATCCATAAAAATAATTATTTTTCCCACAAAAAAGGAAAAAGAAAAGAAAAAAATGCTGAATTAGGGAAGTAAATTATGTTAACACATTTTTCACAGTTCCGAAAAAAATGGAACTTTTGAATATTGTTAAATGTGCTCATTTACATACGTAAATTCATAAATGATAATAAGAATAATTATCTGTATGTGTTTTAGGGCATAATTACTCAGTAAGCTCATCATATTTTACAGGTATTTTTAAACCAAGTGATATGACCGCTTTTAGTTGCTAGATTTCAATTAAAAACATCGAACTTAGCTTGTATCCGTTAGAAACAGAATTTTAATTTTATCTTTCTTATAATTTTAAAATATTTAAGAAGGAATTTTACTGCAGCTAATTTTCTAAGATTTAAAAGCTGTAAGTGGTTATATTTGAAAAGTCCCATATTATTCATAATGCAAGCCAAGTTGGTGAAATGTTAAAAGAATTACAGATCAAAATCTTGGAACTCTTATTTTCACACAGAATTCGTGATTTCAAAGCGCTTACAATGAAATAATAATATATTTGTTCAGCGTTTATGTAAATCTCAGATACTTTGAGCAAATAAACTAATGCAAATTAATGTGCATCATAAAGAAATATCGCATATTACATAAAATTTGAACAAAATGGAACAAAAATTGTAATAATGTTATATCCACAGAATAGAAATTACACACAAATATTTTCCCAGTTATTTACTTTAATAATCAAATAATATATTGTAGCAACGCATCAAGGATTATGATCAAAATAAACGTAAGAGATTCATTATAATTTACAATTAATTTCAGGTTACACAACTGCAAGCATCCATTTGATTGCAGTTGCACGCGATTTTTTTTTTTTTATTAGCTGTGATTAAGCGATTAAAATTTTAATCAAAAATTTGACGCTTGCAATTGCCCTAGAATTGGTTAACCCGTATGCATGTCTAGCATTTATCAAAGTAATTTTTAAACAATAACTACAATCGAATTTCAGCTTGAACATCAATTGTCACAAAAGATGGTGGAAAAAGACAACGATAAATCTTTCAACAAGGTTTTTATTTACTTTCTAGAAGAGATGTGTGAGGAGTATATTTATAAATAAATCTTTTAGCGACACGAATAAATTGACACCGGAAAATGAGCGAAAGATCGATAAGAAAAAGGTAAAAAAAGGAGGACAGAGCATTCTAGAGCTTACGTCACAGGGAGTAATACCCGTGATAAATATACATTACAATGAGGTCAATCAACAACCAAGACACAATTGGGAAAAAACAATGATAGTAATACAACTGGCATATAAATTGTTCTCAAGTAAATCACACGCTTAGCTTAAAATAATTTATTAATTATTTTATTTAGCTAGATAAATTTGGCTAAATTTCATTGGATTGTCAAATTAAAAAATGAATATGAAGAATCTTTACTACCAAGTTTGACAATGTTTATATTCAAATGTGGAGAAATTTCTGTTGAGCATTTGTCTTAATGGAATGATAAAATAATTATATTTTGGTGACTAACTGCATAATTGGTGAGAACAAACAAACAAAAAGTAAGTAAAAATTACAGCAATTTTTTATATTTTTTAATATATTAAAATCCTAATTGCAAAACATAACTAAATATTTCTCCGAAAGAAAAATATTTTTAAAAAAATGTGATAATTAAAACTTAAGAAATCATAAGAAGCATGCATCCTTCTCAATTTGTATTGATTCTTTCAATTCAGTACTCTTCCTAGACGTAGTATCAGGTTTACAAAGGAGAATGACATGTGCCAAAAAAAAATACGTTCAACATGCGTAGTACCACTTGCTAGTACGCAAATGTTATTTTTATAAAGATTAAAACTTGGAATACTTCCAAAAAAACGTCTCATTGCATTCAAAAATTGTTTTCTTTTTTTTTTTTCTATTCCTAAATTAAAAATTCCAAATCCCTTAACAAAGTATAGCAGGTAATGAAATTGTTTTCCTACACCGGCTCAACAGTAGCAAGAAAACATACCTAGAATATGGCTTCTTCAAAAGGACTACTTATCGGAAAAATAAAACACACATAATAATCAATACTTCAAAAAAACACACAAGAATTTTTTGCTTTGGAAATCCTCAGAATACCAAGTCATTCATTTTGATTGCATTCCTAGTGTAGTTGTATTAATAGCAAGCTCAAGAAGACTTCGTAGAGGATTTTAAAATATATGAAACTGCAAAACATCAAGCCCAAGCTGGCGTGGCTCAAATACCTCTAGTTGAAAAAAGAAATTTTTTGATTTAAGAACACTGACTCACAATTAAAAATTACTGAAAAATATCTTTAATCCTACAAATCCATTACTTTAACATGCTCTGTTAAACTACAATAGTCAGAAATCTCTTTGATATGTCATGATTTATACTGTTAGAAAACTAGAACTGCTTTGTCAAAATAACTCGGGTATATCTTAACATTAAATTTCACTCGCATGTCCAAGATAAAAGTGCTAGTGACAATTCAAACCCACTCGCTTACAAAACCACACCCATTTTGAATAATTAATATAAGATGTCTAATTTTGTACATAATTCATAAGCAATTACTTTTTATGCATTTAGATTCCAAAATCTTGGTATAACATATAAAATTTTATAAATTATTCTTTTCTTTGGGGAAAGTAAGTTTTATTTTTAGAACAATTTTAGAAATCATAACCATAGAACTGCTTACTGTAACGTTTTTGAATAACTTTATAAACAAATCATTTTTAATTTAACAATTTTAAAAGTTTAAGCATACTCTTAACGATTCATTTTGAGTATATACTACGTTCTATTATTAAAAATAGCCCTAATCCCAGAACTAAATTTTCTCTCTCTCTCTCTATATATATATATTATCTAAAGAAAAATTAAGTCAAACAAATTTTGATGATTTAAATTCTTTAAATAAGAATAACACGCACTTGTGCTTACTTGTGAGCAATACCAATATAAATATTTCCAATGTATTGTTAAAAAATACAAACAAACTACTTATACAATTAAAATAAAAACAATTTAATTCAATACATTTCGAAAAATCGAAACCAATATTGTATTTGATTCTATGGTATAAAATCAGTCAATATTATATTTGATTCAGTAAAAAATTACGTTTTAAACCTAGTTTAATGGAAACATGGTACATGCGAACATCAAAGCTGAGTCAGTCTGAAGCCAAAAGACGAATAATTTGAAGAGAGACTCACCTGATCGAACGAAACACCATATCAGAACTCGAAATACTTTTCCAAGAGCCGCTCAGGTAATCTCTGCAGATGCGATACGCCTGATCCCTCATCTTCTTCACTTGATAGGTAGGAGCTGAGCTACTGCAAGAGGAAGACATAACACACAGTCAGTAAACTCAGAAAATAAACAACTACAGCAGAACGGGAGAGATGGTGTACCACACAACCGCTCAGATAAATTGCGCAGATGCGCTGCGGGACAGAGACAGAAAAACGAACAGCGCGTGGATGCAAGCTAGCTGGTCGCGCGAGAGCGAGGAAAAATAAATCGGTTGGTCCAGTCGATTACTCGACGTAGGAGGAATGGGTACTGGGTGAGAAGAGAGGCCACTGAAATTCTGGATTTGGAGAACGGGAAAGAAGGTGCAAGGGGTGATGCCGACGTGGCATCCTTTGCGCAATTTACTCAGGATACGGAGAATTGGTGTGATGCACCATATCCATCCCATTCATTCTTTAGAAGTTACTAATGTACGCAAATACAATAATGAATCGTATCTGTCATTTCCTTTTTCATTAAATGATATGTTGATTGAGTACACATTCTTATTTAAAATTCATATTACAATCCATTATTTATTGAAAAAAAATTGAATACGGATAAAAATAACAAAGGTAAATTGTAAAAGATTTCATGAAAATATAATGTTGCCGGCTGACGTAAAAAAGTGGATTATTAATCTGTGGCATCTCACTAAATTTAGAGAAGAAAAAATCAAAGTAGAGACAGTGAATAAAGATAAATCAGGAAAAAAAAAGGGGGGGGGAAAAAAAAAAACAATAATACAAGAGATACAAATCACGTGCAAACGCAACATATTAAAAAAAATTATAAAAAATAAATGCAGCAAAAGTTTTACTTAAGTACCTTTAAAATTCAAAGCTATTGTCATTTTAATTTCCATTTAACTTTGAATTTTAAAATAGCTCTTACAAAACAAAATGCACTATTCCTTCTAAACTGCGAAGGAGAAAAAAGCTTTGTATTGAATGAAATTTTTTATCATTTAGGGCGGGGAAAGGAGTTTTATTAAATACTATGAAGAGAAGTTACCTTGTAACGTGACTATAAATTAATGATCATAATACTATAATAAAAAATAATTATACTATATATTTGTTAAACATTAGTTCTTATCGAAAAAAAATTTAGAGACCAATATAATAGCAGATATTCATAATCATAAAAACGTTTTGCTTAGATATGACAATTATCACCAACTTCCATGAAACATATTCCCTTCAATTTATCATTTAATTACACAGCCTTCTTTTACCGGACACACATGTAACTAACCACATCCTGATTTATGTCACATACTTTGATGTGCTCTGTGTTTCATTATCTATATTTTGATTACTGCAAAAACAATAATCAGAATACACTACATTATTTTTCATTACCATATTCAACAAAATTTCGGTTATATGTTTTTCCAAATATTTTGAAAAACAAAACTCTTAAGAAATTAAATACACACAAGAATTCATGCCCTCTTAAACCCGCGTTCATATCCCACAATTTTGATGTAAAGCAAATAAAGATAAATATATATGCACAATATTTTCTTTCAGCACTGGATAAATATTTTTGATTACATGAATTTTACGATATCAGGACGCCCATAATTTTCTTTTCTATAAGAAAATAAAAACAGAAATTTATAGCATTTTCACAATAATATGCATTAATGTTCTCGACAGTTCTTACTTATATATATATATATATAAGTAAGAGAGAGAGAGAAATGTGGCTACATTCACTAGTTTCACAAATGCTGCAGCAGCAGTTTATTTTAAATATACAGCTTTTAGTATCGGCTGTATCTTTTGTTTATGTGCATTTAAGGATATCAGCATGTGCATAAAATTTTCTTTGCGATAAGAAACAATAAAAACAATTTATAGCATTTTCATATTGTTATGCCTTAAACGTTCTCGACATTTCCTTACTACAGAGATATCTGACTAAATTACGAACTTATCACAAATGGTGTAACAGCAATTTAAATATACAGATTATGTTTATCTCTTTACTCGAGAAATACGACACAAGTTCTGTTTATTCTAGAACTTTTTTCGATGGTGGAATTTAAGTAACTACCTCATTGTTACATCAAATTTAGCAAAAATCCAAAGTAGAATCGAAAATATTTACTACCTTCAACCTTCTGTCTTTTATTCTTCGTATTTCCACATACGCATGAGTTGCATCTGTGGATGGCCACAGATACTTCAAAATTTGCCTACATGATTGTATATTAAATACATCAAAATATGTTAGAATTTTTCTTTTAATTTCTAAAACACCAATATATATATATATATATATATATATATATCTTTAAGTTTACCCCATTTTTGGAGAAAGTTTCTGTTCGGAAAGTTTGCAAGATTTTATATTTTATTTATCCGGTGATGCTGAAAATTTCTTTGAAGCAAATTACAGATAGAAATTCAAATTTAAAATTTCGTCTTCTGAGTTTAACTTATTACGAAAGACAGATGCACTAAAAAATAGGAATAATATACAAAACAGATTATTGAGATAGCTATTTGAGAAAATTAGCCATACAATTATACAAGCGATACATAGTATTACAAAAATGAGAAAAATTGCACATAAAAATTAAAGACAGATTTTTTTAAATGTTTACTTAATTATCAATATTTTTCTATTTTGTACCTTTCCTGGAAGCATTTTACTGATGTAGCTCCCAAATATTAACTAGCATCGATTTTCTCTTCCTTTTTTATGTATTAACAATAACACCAGAACTTCTTTAAAAGGAACAATTAAAGAAATTGTGAACTTGTACAATGTCTGTCCCAAAAGTTTCAAGAAGGATTTTTTTTAAAAATCATTTATTCAATATATGCTTACAGCCTTTCCAAAACTTTTGAAAGTATTCTCCCCCCGACTCGATGCACCGTTGCCAAGGCTTCACTCAACCATTGAAGGCGTCCTAAAAGCCGTCAACGGGAACCTCTTTCAGTGAGGTCGTCAAAACTGAATTTTCCACATGCCGAGTTCCTTTCAGGGTTCTGAAACAAAAAGAAGCGCACTAGTACCAGATAGGGAATGTATAGTAGCTGAGGCAGCATTGCCACCCCAATTTTTGGCAGCAACTTCGAGAGGCTTGAAAAGTTGCCATGGTTTAACACCATTTTCGCGCAATTTTCCTCATTTGAAAATCCTTCCGTTAAAATTAGATAAACGATTGTTTTGGGTATTCCATACTCCTCTGCAATCATCCGAACACTTAATCGTTGGTCCTTGTCCAAAACTTGACACACACTGAATCGTCCGTTAGTGATGTCGATGGGTGTCTCGAAGGGTCGTTGACGGACTTCCGACTTCCCAGGAACCTCATGTGCAACATGAAAGTTCAGCTTTGTTTCATCGCCATGTCACCGTCGGTTTTCCGAAGCATTTCGAGCGTCTCCACCCCGTTTTTACCCAGTTTCACACAAAATACTTGATTGCATAACGCTGCTCTGTTTTCTGCTCGACCAGGTGTAGTCGATACCTCTGCGCGGAGTGTGACCCTACCTAAACAAATGCCCTCAGGCGACTGGCACTGGTCTCGCAGCTTAGATCCCCCAGCAACTTCTTCACCCGAAGCTCCGACCAGCGAGCCACCTTTTCCAACTACAAAAAATCCTTCCCGGAAGTTTTGGGACAGACTCTGTATTTAAAATAATTGTGTATAAAAAATTTTAAATACTATTTAGGAGATAGAGGGCTCTGTTGAACAGTTGCGAAATAACTCGCACCCACAGTAGAATATGAAAGTCTGACAGGCGAGTTGAAGAAAGAAGGAGAAAGATGGAATTATATCATATGAAGTTACTTATTACCCGTTTTATTTCGGCGTAACGCGAGGCCTATTTGAGACGGATTTGGCAAATTTCGAATCACTTACAAGTGATGACACATCAGCTGTCACCACATTCTTTAAAATTCTACATCACGCCAATGCAACTTTGGTATCAACACATTTAACTCCTCTACAATAGTAGCACCAGGAATTAAAGCCATGACTCGATAGAAACGACGTCAGCAACGAGTTTACGACCATGACCATTCCGCTGCAGTGGTCATATTATGAGATTGGAAGAGCAATTATTTCTTTGCGACGCAGTCGTTGGATAACAAAAGTCAGTAGGTTAAAAGTGCTGATGCAAGTTTCAATATAGTGAAAAAAATATGCTCAAATACTATACACGAAGAACTTTCTCCAAGATTTGTTTTTAAATAACACATAACTCTGAGCACCAGAGTTTGAATCTATTTTGTCTAAAAACCTAAATTTGACTTATTTTGTATTAAAATAATATTATTTCCCGAAATTACAAGTACACAACATAAAATTCGTTACCCTTTTAAAAATATTTAAATTTTTTAACTCGTGTTTCACAATTATTTTTTAATAAATCTTGAATTTTAATTCATTTCCCTGAATAAAGACACAAAATATCCTCCTACAAATAAAAAGAATGAAAATCAAACGATAAATTGAATAGTCATTTTATTTTTATTTGATATAATTGTTATGAGCATCAGTCTCTTGAAATGTAAATCAGAAGTGCAGTGAAAGAAACACAATGGACTTATAATATTCGACTAAACACCATCTAACTCAGGGATCGGCAACGTTCTAGCTGTGGTGTGCCAAACCAAAATACCAACATGATTCAATATGTCACGCAGTAGGAAATATTTAAAACGATTCTATTTCCACGACAATGCATCCACAGCTAGGGAATTAGAGGGCAAAAATACACATTTATAGAGCTTTATTATATATTAATTATGCATCATTAAAGATATTCATTAACATGAAAATAAGCAACCTAAAATATAACAATTCTTTCAATATAAATAAAAAATTAAAATTGTACATATATAATGTATTTTTTAAGAATATTTATTAAAATAAGAAGTAAACATACATATAAGTATTATGGCAATATCATGAAATAAAAAATTAAAATTTAATGCGAACCTTGTCCCTTAAAACTCTACTTAATTTCGCAATATCAGAGATATAATTAGCGACTTTCATTTTGACACGTGATTCTGAATGTTGTTAAAGAACTTTGTGGACTCTAAATATATTTCATATGGAGAAAAAAAAATTTGTTCACATATATATGTAGAACAAATAGCGGGAAGCAGAGCAGCTGTAATTTTCTTCAAACAATTAAATCGCTCTGGCACAATAATGTAAAATAGCTGCCGATTTATCGATAGAGTTATCTTCCACAGATCTTTTCATAATTCCGTAAATTTTGCTTTCAATAACTACAGATTATTTTTTCACGATGCATCACAATGAGGAATGCTTAATTTTACAATTATTACAAAATAGTTTTGATTTGAATTGTATATTTAACGCTAACAATGAATTCCATTAAAAAGATTTTTTTGTTTTTGTTTATATAAATTACACAAACTCCACGTAAGCAGATTCAGAAAAATAGTTTTGTAGCAAAGATTTGAAAGTAAGAAGTAGTTTTTATGAGTGAGGCATGGAGAGGAGACAGGTATGTTTAACTGGATGTCATAACTTTGTAGCGTGCACACTGAGAATTCCTTCACGTACCGCATGTGGCACGCGTGCCATAGGTTGCCAACCCCTGATCTAGCTGCTTGGGTATCACGGATGATATTCAAAGGAGTCCGGCTGCCAAATAAAATGATATCCTAGCACTGGTGTAGCTAATCCTGAGTGGGTCCTGTATTAAAGTTTCTTTGGGAGCCTTCTTTTGCAAAAGTAATATATAGAAACGATCGCATTAATAAAACATTAAAAAGTGAGTGATTGAGTGAGTGATTTTGGGGTTTATTGGCGCAAGAGCCGATTTCGGCTATACTGCGCCAAACATTTGTTTTAATATCTGTGGTCTAAACGGGAAGAGAGAAAGAAAGAATGAATTGAATGACAAGAAAGAGGGTCGAAAATAGAGAAGGATCACTAGGGTACCCCGGGTTCGTGAAGCCCGTGTTTACCAAAGACAGTAAACCCCGTGGGAAAAGGAAAAGATCACTAGGGCACCTCGGGATTGTGACACCCGTACTCACCTAAAGAAGGTGAGCCCCCTGAGGGGAAAACATTAAAAAGAGTCAAAATGTTAAACACATATTGGGCCCTCTGTAGCTTGGAGGCTCAGTATCATTGACACGGCTGATATGATGGTAGCTACGCCCTCGTATCCTAGAATATGATTCCCTGTTGTCGAGTTATGGAGTAAATAATACATCAATCAACATCCAATAGCTAGCTGTCTTGAATACCTTCAAACCTGTATTAAAATATTATTAATAAAAATGGAATCTAATACACATAATATACAGGGAAAAGTAGGGGGACTCAAAAACTCTTTCATAGGCGAGCATCTACAGGTACTTGCAAATTGCGTACGACTTTTCTCGCATGGTTTTCCTTTAGAGAATGATTTTTCTTCAAAGAAAACTTCTATCCGGTTTCGGCTTAAGCGAGGCAACAATTTTTTAAAAGCTCCTGGTTCTTAATTTTTCCCAGTCTCATGTACATTAGATAATTCTTAAAATGCGGCTTCAATAGCAACATTTTCATTATAATATTGTCTGTAAAAAGAGCATTTTGGGTTCTCACTGAAGCAAAAGCATGCTCTTTAAACACAATGGTATCATAAGGGTTACTCCACATTCTTTGAATTCATTTCCAGCATTACCAACCATAGCTCTGAAATAAGCAGCGCCAATGGAGTACTAATTATTTGTCAACGATGTCTTGCCCTGAATGAGTAACATTGAGATTGCCTTAAGCTTAACTGTGACAGAGCTTTAAACGCCCATAAATTGAAACATACAGTAACATACATAAAAGAAAGCATATAAACGTCAACAAGAAAATAGAAAATACTTGAGGCAAGATGGGGACATCGCCAATCCGCCTACCTAACCCGTTAGCTACTCAGTTTTTTCTTACGCAGAAAGTCTTTAAAATTACAATACATCAGACAGAGAATATATACACATAACATCTAACAAATAATAAAATTGCGACAGGAACTTCACGGTGTGTTTTTTCAGAGTCTAGAATAGTAGAGCGCTTGTAATATTTTTAAGGAAGTGCTAATTAGTAATACGTGAACTCACGCGATATATCATTCTTCATTTTGCTTCACTTGCTAATTTGTCTTGTAACAACATATGTGTTCACACAAGTTTGTAATTTGCAAATTATTAACAGCTTATACAATGTTAATCACTAGAAATTAATTCAGGAAAAATTACATGCATGTCTTATTTTTTCATGAAACGAAATGAAAGCATTTCACACACAAATCAGTTATTCCATTCTACAGCCCTTGAATACAAGTACAACACCGGGTCAAACAAGTATTTTTTTTTTTTGCCCAAATTTCATTAGAGTATAGAAATCTATACAATTATCATAAATTAGGAATACAGCCCGGTAAGCACAGTACCTTCATTCATATTCAAATGTACCGAAGAACCATTACATTATGACCACCTCTCACCTAGATCAATGAGTTCGCCTGGAGAGAGGCTTAAATATATAAAACGCCCATACACTGTCTTTCTACACGTAGAGTATATAGCGACACAACGGGAAAAGTAGTTGATTTATCAGATTTCGATAAAGGTCAAATCGTTACAGCTCGGCGTCTGGGAGCATCGATTTCAGAAACAGCGCGTTTGATGAATCGCCGTTAGTACTTATTGAAAGTGGAGTATGAACGGTGAAATCACAAATCGCAGACCAGCAGTATGTCGGCCACGACACATTGAAACCAGAAGAGAACAGAGACTTACGCATTGTTCGCCATGACTGAAGGATACAACGGCCAAAATCAACAGCAGCTACAACAATAGCAACAGCAGCTATATGGTGTGTCTGAAAACAAGTGTAGCATGCACTGCTGCGAATGGTCCTAAGCAACCAACATTCGAATCACGTCTCTGCGTTAATGGCACATCAACAGAACCAGATATGGGCCAAGAAACATCGACAATGGATAGAAGAATGGAAGGATGTCACCTAGTTCGACGAAACACAAGTCTGGTCAATCACATTGACGGGCGAATGCGAATACGCCGCTTTCCAAGAAAACCTCTGCCACCCGGATACAAGACGGTAACGGTGATATTATGGAGTGATCTATGTTCTCGTGGGGTACATTTTAGGACCCATTATCTCCACAGAATAATCCCCGACATCTGTAGACTATGTGAATATCATAGCAGACCAGGTGCACTCCTTTGAGGCAACAAAGTTCCCCCGATGGGTGACGGCAACAAGATAATGCACCAACGTCATAACGGTTGAATTGTCAGGGAGTGATTTCAGACATTCTGTTAAATTTAAAGTCACGTTTTGGTGTCCAAATTCACATGACATAAATCTAATCGGAACCTTTCTAAGCGATAAATATAAATAATAAAATTTTAAAATATATTAATTTTATTAGAGACAGTTTCGAATGCTCAAAACGCGGTTATTTAATTTAACCCTTCCGTGGGCGCGTTGAGAAGATTACTTTTTATCTACATGATCTTACAAAATACACCTGTGAGAAGCGCAAAACCCATTACAATACATTGGTCTTGCTATTATAACAATGGGAGGACTAATTCCAGCTTCAGTTTTGTGCTACTGCACATAATCTAGCGATTATGACATCCGTAAATCGGACAAAAAACGATGGTACTACCAAAGAAGTACCTTGTCCAAAAGCTGTCGCTATATATAATGATGCCATGGGACGGGTTGATTGCTTCGAACAAAGAAACGAAAGACACCAAATAAGAAGGTCTGTAAAATGGTGGCATCGTATTCATACTGTGGCAAGTGAACAAAAGAAACAATTCCGTATAACATTAGCTCGTCAGCTAATACACGGATATTCCTTACGAAAAAGAAAAGGACGTCCTGCCAAGCAAAGAAGTGTATAGTTCCGGATGATGTGCGCTCAGCCAGTGTAGGATATGCCAAAGATTGTTTACATCTACAGACGATGTAGGAAAAGTAGCAGAAAGGGACAAAAGAAAAGAGGACTCGCTACATGTGTGCAGAATGTGATGTCCCCTTGCGCATTGAAACATGTTTCTCATCTTTTCATGGCAAATAATCAGCATTAAATTAAATTTTCTTTATGACGGTCAATAGTTCCTTGGAAAGTATTTTTTGCACCTCTAAAATTAAACGTAAACATAAAATTCGGCAAAATAAAAAATATTTCCAAAAAAATGCTATTATTTAATTGTTAATAAAACATAAAAAACTGCGAGAAATTCAAAAGAGAAATAAATGACCCACGAAAGGGTTAAAACAATCCACACGTACCCTTGCTTTTCGATTACAATGAAAGCCATAGGAACTGAATCATGATTTTTTTTTTTATAAAAATTGTGTTTTAAATTCTTTTACAATAGAAAATATTGTTGAAAAATAATGTCATATGGTTTTTCACACAAAGCATTAAAAAAACGTAAAACTAGGCGTTTTATTTTTTTTTTTTAAAATTTTAAGTAACTATCTTAATTAAGAAATTTTACTAAACAATGTCCACAAGCAGATTTTCATGCAACGTATATAAGAATCAAAATTAATATGAATATACCATGACCGAAGGAAGACCAAAAACAGTTCCTCATATTTATTAATGATGAAAATATCGCTCATTAATTCTAAAAACATTTTACAAGAAAATTCACATACAAAAATATCAATCCAATACACTACGTTTAAAAACATGAAATGGAGTCTTCCCATACAGCAAAAAAACAATCCATATTTGAAGTAATTCTTCGAAAGAGCTAATTTTTTTACAAAGAAGTTCGAAGAACTTTGGAACATATAATTTCAAAGTAGGAAACAAAACATTCTGGAGAGGTTTAAAATGTTCTTTTTCCTTCTTCTCTTCTTAAATAACCGAATGAAAAACAAGCATGCAGTCATTTTTATTAAACAAGCACAAATAATACGATATACACTTATACCTCGATATCTGACACGTCGTAAAAAGGAGCAACGACCAACTTTAACGGTTAATGTAAGAGTCGTTTTTATTTAGCAATACTACGAGAAAATTACGAAATTATTTATTTAAGGCGTAAAAAAAACGTTATTAATAGAAAAAATGAAGAATTTTCTATAAAATGTGTATTATAATCTTTCAAAAATTAATCATTTATTCTACGAAAAAATTATAATTTAATCAAAAGAGAGTATAATTTTGAATACTCTAATAATTTAGTAAATTCATATGTGTTTTAGAAGAGAAAAAATTTCCCAAAAGATTTCCTTGTACGGCCTTTTTATTTAAATATTAATGAAATTAATTTAAAATATCTACACGAAATGATATGTATAACTTTTGTTACACTGCATAATCTTTAAAAAAAACATCTTTTTATTTAAAACCAAACACTTTGGGAAAATCCTACTTTTAGGCAGCAAAAATTATACGTTTAAATGCAAATGTACGCAATGTACTATGCATTATTTCAATAAACATATTATACATATTATATTTCTATCAATTTTATAGAGAAATTTTTTGAAAGTTTCAATTCATATGAACACATTCTTGATATATCTAATACTTATAAATTCTTCAATGCAATAAAATAAATATTTTCGTACAAAAGCAAAAAAAATTTACAGATAGAAATAGTTTTAGTCGAAATGTTTCTGATGTTTCATTCCCTCCAAACATTGTTATTTATTCCTCCTGCATAAATATTAAATTTATCTAATAATATCAAAATTACCAATTTTAATATACAATCAGATAAATACTAAACTTCATTTCGATTACATCCATTCGGTTTTCATTCTTCATAGATTATCTCTCTTTTAATTCTCTTCATATTATTATTAAAGGTAATTTTTAATGTAATTAATTTCACGAAAATAAATCATCTCCCTTGAAATGGAATTGCAGCTTTTATCTAAAAGTATTTGTAAGTTGTTTTATGTAAAGAATCGTAATATACATACAGCTTTTTGTTCATTCACAAAACACAATTACCATCCACTCCCCCAAAAAAGCACTCTTACTTAAATGAAATTTCTAGCACAAAACATTCAAATTAAGAACGTATGAAAACTGATATTTTAAATAAAAAGAATCATTTTAATGATTTAATATTTTCAGGACTTTTCATGCTTGTTATTTAGTATACAACGTCGAATTTTAAGTACAAAATGCATTTAGGATCTAAAAAAGGACAGAAAAATTTTTAAAGGACAAAAAGAGCGTGTCGTCTTTTTTTTTTTTTTTTAAATTCTCTTTTTCATATTTGTGCTATATTTATAATATTACAGATAGTTAGAAGAGAGGATGAGCGAGAGAAAAAGATCTTTTACATATAATTTTTTAAAAAATAAGACCTAAAGCTAAAAAGTGAAAATATTACTTTATATACAACAAACTAGTTTTTTTTTATACCTACTCATGTATTTACTTATCTAATTCACTACGATTCTTTATTGACAGCAAGCAAATAATAATAAATCATTTCATTCACCAATGAAAAAGAATTTCAGTTTTCAACGATACAAAAAGAATTTTAATCTCTTGTAAATAGGAAACATTTGCCAAAGTATTAGG
The DNA here is from genome assembly GCA_019973975.1 of Trichonephila clavata. NCBI lineage: Eukaryota > Metazoa > Arthropoda > Arachnida > Araneae > Nephilidae > Trichonephila > Trichonephila clavata. The sequence goes on from BMAO01039570.1 coordinate 197,547, forward strand.
AATTTAAAATATGCCTGAAAATAAGATTCTACGAAATACAGAGCATGAGCAGTTAAAATAATCGTTCTTAAGAATCGAAGATAAATAATATCTTCGATTACATCCGATGTTCCAGAAGTTTCTGAAACTTTGCAGTAACTGAAATAGATGAATTGGATAAAAATTTATAGTTTCAAGCGCTTAAAACCTTTTTCCGATGTGGCTACATTTTTTTCCCCACATTAAAACTATTTCTAGTTCCTCTGTGTAGTGAACTACGTAGAATGTGACAAATGCTTATTTCATGTTGGCGTTAGGCAAATGATTTTGATAGACGCAAATTTCTCGATAAATTGACCCTACCAAAGTAAAAGCAGGACTTTTTTAAAAATAGAATTTATTTTCAAAAGTTATTATAAACATTAGATTTCGAGAAAAATTCGTTGTGTAACGAATCAATCCTTTCAAAAAATGGTGCTAACTATCATAGAATAAATATAACGAACTCATTTGAAGTATATCAATAGAGTATTTGGATTATATACCAACGTCATAATATTTAGATGGTCTTGATAACTTAAAATTAAATAAATTTAATTATTATGTTAGCGTAGATTTGGATGAAAAAAATAGAGATATATCATCGCAATATTTGTTTATATTATGAGATAATATGGTAAGTTACAGAGAAGTCGTTTTAATAACTATAAAATGATTAACTTTTTGTTACAGTTAATATTCTGGAAAGTACCAATTTCTCAAAAAGCAATTTCAGTATGACTTTAATAAAAATCAATATTTTTATAAATTGATATTATGTACCTGTACATATAGTTCATGTAAAATTAATTTGAGAAGTGATCTTAGCTTTTACCCCCGACTATATATATATACACACACCACCAGGTAGTCAGATAAGGTGATCTTAGAGCAGGGGTCGGCAGCCTGTGGCACGCGGTACAATTCTCAGTGGCACTCTGCAAATTTGTCCATTTTTGAGTGGACGGAAGTTGATAAATTTGTTATTGATATTTACCGAAAAATCTGAAAGATAACTCTAAAGATAAATTTATTGGAGAATTGCTGGAGAGATTTAATTGTTTGAAGAGAGAAAAATGCATGCATTCTGCTTTCCCCGTTTTTGGTTCTACACGTCTAAGTAATAAATCTTTCCTCATATGAAAAATATTTCGAGTCCGCAAAGAAATTGTTTTCCAACTGAATGCTTAGAATCATGTCAAACTGAAAAAATCCCAAATTTCACCTCGATTTGGCGATATGAAAGTAGAGTGGTGCAAGCACTAGGTTCTCATGAAAATCTTCATCTCTTTATTTAACTATAATTATGGGAAATATTTATATTTTATATTTCTTATTTTAATAAATGTTAAAAAATACATAATATATGTACAATTTTAATTTTTTTAAAGAAATTGTTATATTTTATGTTGTTTATTTTTTTTATGGTAAGAAATCTCTAAATGATGCAAAATCAATATTTCCTAAAGCTGTAAATATCTGTACTATTCACTTCTATTCTCTAACTCTGCATACATTATCGCCAGAATCGAATTATTTCAAAAATATTTCACTGTGTGGCACGCTGAATTATATTGGTAGATTGGTTTGGCTCGCCACAGCTAAAAGGTTGCCGACCCCTGTCCTAGAGTATTTCCTAAAGAATAAGTTAGTTGTTTTCATTCTAAAATTATTTATATATTTTCTTTATTACAATAAACACTGGAATTATTAAATAGACAAAATATATAAATCCTCGCAATAATATTACAAACACAGAAGAGGCATGTAATCAAAAGTGTATAATATTTTTTTATTCAACTAAAGGAAAATGCATTTATTTTTAATTGTAACTACCAGAGTAAAAAAATGCATATTTATTAAGCATATTTTGCCATTCTTAACTATTTTGTTTATTCTTACTTTTAAAATTTTGACCCCACCCCCCTCCTCTTTTTGTTGCAGATAATTTAAATAATTCTTAAAACTTCAAAGGTTTTAAAGCATAACACAGAGTTAAGTTTTCTTTTTAACGATTGTCTGACACTCAAGAATCTTGATGAATATTTTGATCTATTGTAATGTTGATAATTTAAACCAGCATTAATATATAACTTTGCATTAATACATATAACTTTCCTAGCATTAATATATAACTTTGATTTAATATCTCTTTTAAATCCTTTTAAACAACTTTTACAAGTTAAATAGTTCTATATGCTACTGTTGACATTTCATCTCGAAATGATAAATTTTTTTAAATAATATTTTGAAACTTATCAAAAATTCTAACTACATTGCAGAAAACATATACAATACATTTGTATAGTTAAATGTATAATTGTGAAATATTCTTTTAAATATGCTACATTTGAAAACAATAACTGGGAACGGAATAACATATTTACATTTAAATAATTGCTTAAGAGCAGATAATTACATAATATGTTCTCTATTACGATCATGAAAACTATAATTATATAGAAATATTTTTAAGAAATAAGGATTTGTATTTCAAAATGTCAAAATGTATTAATTCTTAGTGAGAAATACGCAAAAGCTTATTATTTCTCGAATGAACTTCAAAATTTTTCTTCTAAAGTCCGAAGAAAAGTGACCTCATCTGATGTATTTACTCAAGAATCCACCCCCAATGTTTATAAACATGTCAATAATTTCCTGAAAATGGATTTCTTCACAATGAGTGATGCGACTTCAAGTTTTCAACAAACTAGATATACAGAAAATTGGCAAGACAATTATCTTGATTTGTCAAGATACACTTTTCTTAGAATATGATAACCTTACTACTTCTCACAATTACAATCAATAACTATGAGTCAACTTAGATAACCTTACTACCTTCTAAAGTTAACTGATTTTTAGAAAGTGGTGAATGTTTCTATCGTTATGAATGATAGAAGCATTCATAAAATATATATATATATATATAAGTTATTTATATAATAAGGGGGGAAAAAACTACGATAATGAAATGGATAATGGATGAAAATCGAATAAAGTTACAATGTTCGAAATATTGGAAGGAAAAACCCCATCATTCAAAATGATATTGGAAAATATAAAAATGCATGAATAATTTATAATTATGATATAATTTCTTTAACGGATTCCTAATATCTAATTCCGAAAATTGTGGAAAAATAAAGTCAAACTGAACAACTATTTATTTTCTAAGAAAGGGAAGAAATTAATATTCTTAATTAGCAAGAAGAAAATATTAGAGTTGGAATTCCTTAAAAATAAAATTTATTGTTTTGGATAAAATTTAAATGAGTATTTAAATACTATTTCTTATTATTCAATAAGCTTTTATTTGTTTAAGCTAAAAAAAAAAAGAATTTACAAAGTTCCTGATAAAATTAGAAATGACGTTTTAATTAAATGAAATATATTTCAGAAACTAACATTACGAAACATTTAATATTTCAATAAAAATATGAAAAACAAATGAAAGAATATGTAAAAAATAAGTGTTGTAAACTTAATATAAATTTTAAAAAAACTATATAACGTTATAATTGTATAGTTTTATAAAGTATATATTTTTAATAGAAGAAAATATATAGTATCCAGCAAATAAAATACTTTTTTTCGTGAAAATCAATCCAGCATCTGCAATTTTAAACAAAAATAGTAAATGTAAGGGGGAGGGGGGGGACTTTTTTCATTCAAAAGACAACCGTTAGGCTAGCTGTAAGTTTACAACAGTGAAACTTAACATGGAAATATTCATTCCAGTTTATTAACTAAAAAAAAAATCACAAAATTATCTTTCTATATTTGCATAATTTTTAAAGAATGCAGTTCCAAAATAACTGAAAAGGTAAAGATTACTGATAGAATTAAACAGATAACTGACAGGTTCAGATTTAGGTATCGTGAATTCCATCAAAACCTATTGTAGAAAATAGGGTGGATGCGGATTTAAATATGGCAAACTTTCATAAGTCTTTACATTAGTTTTTGGCTTAAATTATAATGTAGGGTTATAAAATAATTTGCAACAGATTATTTGTAAAACAAAAACAAAAAAAAAAAAATGAGCAGCTTTATACCATGTAATTTTAAATCAAAATCAAATGATGAGAGAGAAACTGCTTCAACTCCTACACCACTTGAGGACTTTAAAATTCGGTTCAGTTTACCAAGTTGATGCTCGCGTCTCCATTCTTTGCAATACAGTTCTAAGAAGAATCAGAACTTGGATATGCCACTTGACTTGAATGTCATTCACGATGATTGCCACCAAAATGAAATAAATTAACTAGTAAATATATACTCTCTCGTCTAAAAACGAGAAATTTTAGATGTTTAGAATTGACTTTTGCAAACAATTCTCTTAAAATCTTAAAAATATGTCCCATCTTTATGAAAGTACAACGATTTATAAAATTGATAAAGAAAAATAAAATACAAAGTGGATTGCGATTTGCACTAATAATTAATACTTCTGAAAATTTTAAGTGAAGCATTGCTTTTTACATATTTTGAAGAAGAGTGTAGTTTAAAAAATTAGTATGACGCAGCAATTTTTACAAATAGTAATACTTTTTCTCTTAAAAATTCAAAAGAATCGGAATTGTCACAGCGTTTCAAAAAATTAGAATATAACATGCAAAAATAGTACACGGGAACACTGTGAACAGTTTGTATTTAGTGGTATCTCCTTTGGCCTTAATAACATAATATACATGATCTGGCATACTATGCACTAATTTTTTGAAGTCATCTTAGTTGATAATAAACGATGATCAGCAGGGATCCACTCTTTTTTCGAGTTAATTTTTGGCCTCAGGAAACACTCCGTGTATACTTTGTAATTTACCCTTCCTGTCAAAATAACATCCATTCTAAACTCATACAAAAGGTTTCAAGGCGTTTCAAGTAATCTGTAGCAAAAGCTCCTTGGTTGCATCATCAAACATGGACAGTGTAGAACGTAAAATGTCGATTCCTCAATAAAAAATACGTTATCACTTCCATAACAATCTGTTTTTGTACAACTGCACCCTAGCCCAGTGGCGTAACGTACACCCCCGCACTGCGGGGGGAGGGGCAAGGCTTCTAGGGGGCCCAAAGCCTATTTGACGCTATTTGTGTAGATTTTCTCAAAATTCGCTTTGGAGTTTTTAAAATTCAACTTTTAAGCGATTTTCCAATTGGCGATCTGACGTCATTCAATATCAAAATTTTTAATACGCTCATTATCTTTGATCCAAAAAACAAAAAACATTTTGTTTGATGTGCGACGAGAGATATTTATTTTTAGTGTTTTTTTTTAAACCTAAATTACTAACAGATAAAATGAAAGGCAGTTGGAGAATCGGATATAATGCTAGGAAGATAAAAAAAATTCCTCACTGTTAATTATTATAGTATACTTTACATTAGCTGTAGAGAAAAAAACATGATCTTTACTTTAAACCGAAGCTGCAGAGTAACTTATTGGTAACTTTAATCCCCCACCCTCATGCATTTCATTTTCATTTAGCGAAGTCGTAAATCTGTTATGTTTTTTTCACGTGAAATAGTATTACGATACTTGGAAAAGCATAGAGAGCATTTTCAATTAATTTTTTGCTATAAATTTATGAGTATTCAATCAAATAAAGCATAATGAGAAACGTTTCACAAAATTGCTTTTTGTACAGACATCTCTATTTTTATATTCATTGCACTTAAATATAGGATGTGTTCCTTTACTATTAAAATATTTCCATCTCACTTCCTCTCGCTTTCAATATTAGAACTGGGTTTTTTTTATCATAATTTACTTTTCTGGTTCAAAAAACTATATTTTGTGAATAAGACAAGAAGTAACGCGGCCCTAAAATGAGTAGAGTTAAAAAAAACTTTAGTGTTTCTCACAAACGAAAAATTCGAAAGGAAACGGAGTATAATAGTATTTTAATAGCAAATATGCAAAATTGGATAATTTCTTAATATCTGCAAGTACATAATCTTGTGCAATTGCTAGTAATAGTAATGCCAGGGAACCTGATGAACAAATCATGGAAGTGAAAATTAATTCACAATTTCGGACACTTCTGCAAAAAAGGATACTCTATCTAAAGAGAAGGAGTCGGAAGATGAAAACGAAGAAACAGACTTGAATAGAAGAGATTTTGCGCATTATGTAGGTGTGCCTATAGATACAGATTTAAGGGAACCTATTTTTCTTTTAGTCTGTATACTAGTAACAGTAGTTGTGTCTTTGTCTTAGGACGTGGAATGTATCAGTTTTCTTTTTTCATTAAATCATATTTGCATCATACAAAGAACTCTCATTTTTAAAAATGGCAGTGTTTATGCTAGAATATAATCGAACTTTAGATCAAGCTCATCCCGAGATTCAGAAACGAAGAATAAGGTAAGCGATACCTTTTTTCTTTCGTAAAAATTTGATATTGAAAATTATTTTACACTTTTCGTGTCTTTCTCAGTGTATTGTTTTTATTTAAGTTACCAGGTTATCTTTCGACTGTTGTTATATGTCCCATTTTAATAAATACTGTAAATACTCTCTAATGCTACACGTTATTTACTACGTTTATTCAGACTCAGTTTGATTTTGTATTCAGTTATAAGTTAAATGTTTAAATTTTTTTACGTGATGTGTAAAGGTACATTACGTTTGGTTTTGTAATCCTTTGAAAGATCCGGTCTGGGGCCCAAAACTTGGCTTTGCGGGGGGGGGGGGCGATGATTTTCCGTTACGCCACTGCCCTAGCCCTTTCTTATTTGTGAGTAATGAGCACGCGTGATTTAAAACCAAGTTCAAAGAGTCCTTGCTCTGTAATAGATGTTAAAATATTTACTTGTTCTCACTATACTTTTTGCTAAAGATTCTCAAGCTTAAGAAACAATTTATCCCTCACAATACGTTTTAGCATTCTGTCTTGTCACAGCGTGGATATTTGTTTACGACAACTATTTGTACGATTATTTTTAAAATTGATTTTAAGATAATTTTTTAAAATCTTACAATTCCTTGAGAGCAATTAATTTTTTCAGTAATCGTCTGTTGACTAAATCTCTCCATGCATAGTCACGATAGTAGTCTTAAATGAATGCGGAATATCTCTTTCGAGTGACTCATTTTAACTCCCAACTAATTAAAACAGACTACCAAAGAGCTCTAGAGAGGTATCATCGTTAAAAAGGAGCCTTATAGGTAAATTTTAACTTGCTCGAGACCAAATCGTTGGGCAAATAGAGGAAGTTCGAAGTGTGCCTGTGGAGTTCGGAAACACTCTCACAAATTTGGATAACATTTCAAACTATAGGAACATCTATCCAACGGTTCGGTAATGATCGTTTACAACGGCAGACGACTGGTATATTGTCCTACAGGCACTAAGCAGCAGAAGAAATCGTAAGATAAGGTTATCAATGAGCTGTCAAGACATTGCTGTCTACTTGTCGACTGATGTCACGTTTTATCGAAACCAGGAAGCTACACAGTGGTTGTCTATTAGTACGACGACCAGTAAAGTGTATGCCATTAATACTTGCTAATCGGAGATGGTATTTTCTGTGGTGTTGGAAACACAAGAACTGGTCAGACCAGCAATGGGATCAAGTACTGTTTATAGTTGAGAACAGGTTTAATCTGACAGCAATTCTGGATGCATACACATCTGGAGAGAGCGAGAAATATATAACAGTATCGTAAAAAGTTCTCATTTGGAGAGGTATCATGCTTGACAAGCATACTGATCCATTCATTTTCCAAGTAGGCTCAGTAATTGGTTCCCGCTATAGTACCGAGCACTGGCGTAACGGAGAATATTAGATCCCCTGCAAGCTCAGGTTTTGAGCCCTAAGTTCAAATACGAACTTAGCGTCAGTCAAACTTTGGGATCCCTAGGATCTCTGCCATCCCTCGCAATGTGGGGGTGTATGGTACGCCACTGGTGCTCGGGTACCTCTTCATATATGACAATGTCACGTCATACAATGCTTGTAGAAGAGCTATGGGAGAGTTGAAATATTCAATGTATGGTTTGACAAGCAAGGTCCTCATTCAAAAATCAAACATGAAAAATATGCCATAGAAACGATCGGAACACGTCTCCAACTGCTAACATCAATTCCGGAGCTGAGATTGGCTCTATAAGAGAAATGAGTAACAACTTCAGAATAGCTGGTTGACACATTTGTACTCAGCAAGGTCTAACGATGAAAATCCTGCACAGTAATTGAGTGGGATCATATTCCTTTATTTAAAGTATACATAGTTAAGATTTAAATTATTTTTAGATATCCATTTTGAATTTGACACAACAATATATCCAATGAAGACTCTGGGCCAAAAATTGCAGTCCAATCAACCATTATATATCCTATCGAAAGTTTATTTCTTCTGCAAACCACCAACCATATGGGCATTTTATAATTATGATGGAAGTTAATTTTTCAGTTAAGCTCCTTTTATTCTTTTGTATATCTTTTAAGAAAGTTTTGTAATTTTTCTATATTTTTCATGAGGATATTATGGTATTATTTGAGTCGATTTGGAACATTTTGCATAATGTTACATTAGAAAACAGTCTCCTTAATTTTTGCACTTTAGTGCATTTATAAAAAAAATGGTTTTTCTCTCATTCCTCCAATTTAAAACTAACATTTTCGAGTTAACAATATATATATATATATACGTATTTTACAAACTCACTCTCGCTTTCAATAAAAGCAACATTAATGGAAAATTGGTCATGGTAATAGAATGTTCAAAATTGATAAAAGTAAAACTTTGATGAATTTCTTTTACGATAGTAAAATAAATATTTGAACAACTTTTAGTCGAGAAACACTGCTCAGTAATTTTATATGTATTCAACTAAAGTAACAACACTTCACATCGCATTTTTACAATTGTATGCTTCTCTGTCAGCTGTATTGCAACTTTAACATGACTCTCAGATATTGTATTAGCATTTAGCACATGTTTTCTCCTACAACAACTGAGCAAACAGCGGAAATGCAATCGCTTCACATATATGTTGAAGCATTATTATCATGCATATAAATAATTTCCTTGACTTCTTAAAATTTTTTTAAAACGAAACCTAATTTATATCAGGAAAATCATAAACTGAGAAATAAGGAAGGTGGACTTAGTACCCAGATTATCTGTAGAGTACGTTGGACGAAACAATAGAGTCTGATAATGGCTCTGACAGTGACGTAATAGTCAAAAGAAACGTCATTTCAGGAAGACATTCACCCTTAGATTATGGAGAGAAATAAACTTCACCAAATCACCATTAAAAGAAATTAATCCTAAGAAAATTAATTATTTCAATTATTAAGGGAATAATAAAAAACTAACCACTACATAGTATTTACAGTTTACTTTCTATTTGAGAAGAAAACATTTAATAATAAATTTTAATTTTCAACATGAGTTAACAGAATTTTATTTCAAAAAATAAAAATAAAGAGAAAATGCTTTTGATCATAGACAGATTGAAAGTATAAAATTTTTTATTGGAGGTAAACATATATCACTTTATTTTGGATGAAAAATAATTCAAATTATTCCTAAACATTGGATTTTTAATTCAACAACAGCAGCGTTCAATCATCATCAATACCATAATGGATAATATACAGATAATAAACCAAATACTTAGTATCTTGTCAAGTTTTATTTCATTTTATGTTATAAATAAATCCTCAAAAAAAGATTCATAAAATGACATTTTTATTTGCACACGTTAAAATTTCCTATTAATGAAAATGGCTATCTTTTATAATATATTCACAAAAAAATCATAAGAAAAAATTAATTTAAAAAAAATCTTATTCATAGTAAGATAGTAATACATATTCATAAATTTAACTGAAATTAATTTTTCCAAACGGAGGAAATATTCTGCACGTGAAAATATATATTTATAATGTTATGGCTATGAGAAATATAATAAATTCGTTAAACACATATTTTACTGAGTTTCTTAGATAATTTCACACAGCTGAAATACTCCAAAATTGAAATTTTTTACCGAATAGTTAAGCATTTTGGGAGTATTAGGTATCTGTCTGAAAAATCTATTTACATATCTATGAAAATAAATTTATGAGAATTACATAATTGCACTTAAGCGTTATTTTCGTAAATAAATATTCCGTTTTTCAAGAATTAATAAGGCTTCCTGGCAGTCATTTTAAATTTAATGATCGATCGATACATGATAGATTTATTCTGAATCTTATAATATAAATCCCGTGAGAGATAATAAATGCAATTGACCATTAGTGCAAAAACCTTTATATATATATATATATATATATATAAAATTGTTGTAAGAAAAAGATTGCTATTGTTAGAGAAATTTTTCAAAAATTAAAATATTATGATCGATACAAATGTATAACGAATAGAGGTCCGAAGGCACCAGAGGGTACATGAAAAATTATAAATGTGTAAGGAAGAAACTTTGAAAAGATAAGTAGTAGACATTCAGGCATCATTAAGAAATGTTATAGTCTCAGCATCCCTCAGTCGCAGCGAACGATATTCTTTAAGCCAATTACATTTCTCTCTACCAATCTCTTTTTCTTAACTGTCTCCATGAGTTGTAATTCACACTGGGCGATGCATTAAAGTCTTCAGTAATGACACAGTTCCCGATTATTTGCCAACTCCCATTCCATTATCTAAATGTTTAATATTACTCAATTAACTCAGTTACTGAATTTCTCTCACGCACAGTATGTTGAGAAAAAACATTACGAAGGACCCGGAGGTGTGCGAACGTACGAAGCGCGAAATCATGACAGTTCACAAACAGCGGAACTATGGGAACGTTAGTGGATGAGTATTAACGTAGCACTATTCAGCTATATACCCGAGGGCTTTTTGGTGACAGGCCTCGTAATTTTGAATCATGGTCAAGTGACGAGGACGACACCTGAGCTGGCACCCCCTCTCCTTACTTCCATACCACACCAACAGGAGGACCTTTGACCCTCGACGTATTTTACGTCGACACTCAGACCTCTCTACACGGTGGATCTTCAGCGGTACCAGGCTCGAACTCAGGACACGCCGGCCACGAGTCCATTACCTTGACCGCTAGGCTACCTCGGCCACAAGAAACGCCGAAGAGAAATACAGTCGGAATTCGTATTTCTCTTCTAAATGTACCTCTATAAATTCATTAAAAAGTATAACGATCTAAATGTTGACGTTGTGTGTATAGAAATTTATACAATAAACAATAAAAATGTGCATCTTTATTTGGAAACATTAATTTTTTTACATTTCTTTCAATAAATTTCGAGAAATTTCATTGAATATGTAAATTTTCTTAACCTTGAACTTCAATTTAAAACATAGGTAAAAAAAATTTCAGTATTCTAGATAAATTTATCTAGAATTCTGATTTTTTTTTTTAACTCGTAATGTATTACGTATAATAGAATTGAGTGATCAATTGTCATAGATTAGATAATGTCTCACTGCCTAATTGTCATTTCTGAAGAAAAGGAAAAATATAAAAGTTAGGCATGAACTTTGGAGTGAGGAATTTGAACTTTGAGACACGCACTATGTAAGTGCGACGTAAGAATATCAGATTATAAAGATTGCTTTTTCAAGGTATAATAGATACGAAAGTGATCCAGAAATAACGATGCACGTGCGGAACATTTAAATTTAGACGCAGATAATGAATGCCAAGGTCAATAAGTCAAACAATGATAATTAAAAATGAAACCCTCCTAAAATTTAATTAATGAGAGATTATCGTAATCAGCAAAACGCAAGGAAACAAATATATCCACACAAAAAATTGATAGATGGATAATATTAATTAATCTGAGTAGTACAGCAAGAGTTTGATAGTAGGCCCTATACTCGTTTTCAATAAAGATAATCACACAATACTGATGGCTGTTGCTTTTTTTAGCAACTGGGACTCAAAATCTTCATGCGGCATGATGTGGAAATTAGAAGCTTGAATATGGCCCGTGAGCTGGCATCTCATTACTTCAACATCGTTCAAAAGAACGAAGTCCACTTTCTTGACTGCAATGAGTGACTGTCGAACAAAAAAGTAAAACGTGGGCTATTGGCGATGCCCCTCGTAATTCTGAACCTCGGTCAAGTGGCGAGGATTACACCAGCAAATCTCCACACCACTCCAACGGAAGGACTTTAGGTCTTGATAGATTAAACCTGAATCACAGCCGCTCTACACGGCGGGTTTCCAATGGCCTAAAGGCTCGAATTCATGGCACGCCGGCTACGAGTTCGTGACCATAATTATTAAGCTACCGCGGCCATTTCTTGCTTGCAGATGATGCAACTCAGCGTACTAAAAAAAGTATTAATTCTGGATTGTCGAAATATTATTTTGAAAATATATTGAAAACGATATCGTACCAGGAAAGATTACACTTACTGAAAATAAAAGGGGAAAACGCAAATACAAGAGCTCCTTTATCTCAATAATAATATTTTTTCAACATTTCAAAAATGACATTTATGTCATATTTTACCAGGATTAACATAAAACCACTAACATCATGTATTGATGATAATCCGCTCAAGTATAAATCGCTGAAATTTCAAGAAATCATATATTTCCAAACAATCAAAGTTGTTATTACTGCAGCCATTAAATATCTTGTATTCAAATACACATTCACACAGATTAATGAATTTCAAATTTTTATGGTTTTTAGAATGCTTATTTCCACATAGAAATTCATGCAAAAGGTAAAAAATATTTCCCCTTTGTGATTTCGTACCTTTTAAAATCACTGAGATCATTTAAATTTTCATATAAAAAATTTTTTTCGACTTCAAAAGCATGATTTTAAATAAAATTTAAATATTTAAAAAATGAAAAATGCCAGGCGCCTGATAAATTGAGTGACAAACATTTATCAATATAAAAAAAAATAACTATGGTAAACAAACTACATAAAAAATAAACTTCTTTTCTATAATACAGCTCAGTTTATAGGCGTCGATCTTAACTAAGAACACATAAATATATTACTGTGAAAGGTGTAAATAAAGCATGGTGCGAAAAATAATTATTACTGATATATTTTGAATTTTAATTCATGCACAATCAACAAAGAATTTTTAAATGAATAAAATGAGTTACTATGCTGAAAACTTAAAATACCTGTTAAGAGATTTTGAATTGATTTTTCACACAATTACCAATAATCTACGACAAAGTGAAAGAGAAAAAGGATGCAATCTTTCCGAAAACATCTGACGTTCGAACTGACATGGGGAAAATACCGGAAAACTTTCCATTTATATGCAGCCTTTATCATGGACAGGACATGGGTTATGATATGCGTCGGAATTCTATTTTGAGAAAGCTCAATTACGCATAAATGATTTCATAACTATATCCGATAAATGAGCCACTCTCGGGACGTATCCATCCATTCAGAAATGAATGAACATTTTAACTCTGAATCATTCAACAGTGGCTTAATGTTTGATGCCTTTCAGCATGTCATGATATTGAAACAAAACAAAATAAAAAAATGTAACACAAAAAGGTTTCGCACTACAGGTACTACTATCCACATGGAGTACTACCGTACACTTTTATTCGCCATTTTCTATAAATTTGAATCTTCATTTGAGATGTTAGTTTAATTAATTAATAGCAGAATAATTGTCTATAAGCACTTGTTGAGAAGAATTTTCAAACCTTCTCAAAGAAGAAAATGAGCTTAATGAATTATTTGTTTACGTTTTAAAAAGAATTCAATTTTTAAATCAAGTTTAATTAAGCCTTTTGAACGACAATAACCAATTTACAGTAGACACATCTTAATGGGTTAAATTCAAGTGACATCACTGTCACAAAACTGCGTGGCCGCGGTAGCCAAGTTGTCAAGGTATCGGATCATGGCTAGCGTGTCATGAGTTCGAGCCCCAATACCACTGAAGATCCGCCGTGTAGGGGAGCTCAAACGTCCTGGTGTGGTGTGGTAGTTAGGAGAGGGGGTGCGAGCTCAGGTGTCGCCTGCGTCACTTGACCATGGTTCGAAATTACGCGGTCCGTCGCCAAAAGCCTTCGTGTAGCTGAACAGTGCGACGTTAATATTCACTCAGTCACAAAACTACAATCAGTTCATAAATTTATGTGACGTCCTAGTCACACGATAAATGCAATCACGTGTTGCCAACTTTTGCTTTTGGCAGACAATAATATTTGTCAACAATAGCTCACATGAAAATAAAATGTAACTTATTACAATTGTAAACAAAATACACTTGATTTAAAAGTGTACAATAACAAAAATTCTTTTTAATTTTGAAAACTTTTAAAGAACCTTAATATTTGAACTTCTTTAACAAATTTCAAATTTTATATAAATTTTAAAGTAGAACAAGTACAAGCATAACATCAGTTTTGAATTCAATACAGAATACGTGATTGCATTTATCACGTGGTCGTCACGAATTTAGCCTATTAAGAAGTTGCAGGTGCATTATAAACGAACTTGACACACACACAAGTACACCACTTAGCCTTTCCCTTAACATCAGGGGCGTAACAACTGCCGTATCAATGATACGGGGCCCCAAAATGTGTGAGAAAAACATCGTAAAATGTTTTTCTCACGAAAAAAGGGCCCAGAACCCCCCTTTGCCCAAAAACTGTCCCACAAGAAATTTTGATACAGGGCCCACGCAGGACTACCTACGGCAGTGCTTAATATACCGTAATTCTCCATTTTTCTCTATCATTTAAAGCTAATGAACTATTCGTTTTCTGGATATACTTTATTTTTTCCATCTTTACATTCTTAGCACACAAAATGGACAAGTAATTTTAACAAGATTTTTCCCTAATTTGATCAAAAAACTGTAGTTCAATTTCTTCATTACATTAAAACACTGAATAATTATAAATTGAAAACAATTATTATTTTCGAGACATATATAACCATAAATGAGAATTTCCATGTTAAAAAGATGAATATACTAATCTAGCTGAATTTTTTACTAAACTTGTCTTATTAAATACTTTAGATATGTGTGTAACGGTAAATAGCTTAAATCCGTCATTGCGCGTACTTACTAACAAAATCGCGAAGTATCTGAGAGCATCCGTAATTTCACGGTCTTACAAGTGGCAATGGGTTCTTACGAAGGAGATTAGAAAGTGCACTAAATAAAATTTTATTTTGGGTGTTTACTGTAATTTTCAAGTAGAAATCGTTCTTATTGCCACTTATAAGAGTAAGAAAAACCAACTATATAAAATTTACCTCAAGGTATACAATAGAACACTATCTTGAGGTCTAATTTTTGCTTACAATGTCAAACACTCGGCTATATAGATGTCACGTAACACACGTCATTAAGAACACAAAAGTCAATTTTATGTAATTCAGTTACTTAGAGAAAAAACGGGTGCCAACTGAAAGTTGTAGTAAAATAGCCGAATTTTTTTTTATTTCGTGTATTCATATGGAGAAGATAGAGTTTCACGTTGTGATTAATTCATTTCATTTGAAAGATTACAGTAGCTGGCAAAAATCCAAGCTGAAATGGTTGTTTATAGAAATGGCAACCTGTCGCATGACACTGCTGCGAGGTGGAAAAGAAATTTTCTAATTGACGACATATCCTTCACAGACGATCCAAGAGGTGGATGACCATCATTCATAGATGATACATCTAGAGAAGTAGAGGACTTTTCCCTATTAAACCGAAAGCAACCATCTAAATGATCATAATGAGACTGGCCTGACTTAGGCAATGTGTGGAAACTTCACATCAAAAGGTGTCAGTCAGCACGCTGTGTTGCACGATTACCGACTCCTTTTCAGAAGCAAACACGGAAGGCCTGTCAAGGAAGATGTAGAATCTTTTAAAACAAAACGAAGATGATCTTTGTGATCACCGGTTAATCATAGATGAATCTTGAATCTATCAACATGATCCATAAACCAAACAGAAGCATAAAAAGTGAAAGCACAACAACTCATCTCCTCCCGAGAAAGCTAAGGTGCAGAAGTCTGCTGGTAAGGTTATGCTATGTTTCTTGGAACTGTAATGTAACCATTTGAACAGACTACCAGAAGAACGGTCCAGCCCATCACTACTACCTTGTGCTTGTACACTGCTAAACAAACTGCGTGATATTTTTCCATCAAAATCAGTTCAGTTTGATCATTAAAAGCGTTCGTCTACGTATCGAGAATGCACCTGCTTACTCATCTTGAGGTACCGTTGTGAAATCAAAACAAGATATCAATCATTGGCATGGCCAAGTAATTTTAGCGCGTTTTTCACATGTTGTATTTTCAATAATGCAACTAATGAACTTTTTACTAACAGAAAGTAGTACTATACTTAAAAAAAAAAAAAAAAATTTAATTGTTTTTAATTTTTAAATTATTAAATTTAAATATGATTCGGCTCACCTAGGGCACAAATGCGACCAAATGCCGAAAACCCGAGGTCAATCGGTTAATTATTGGCTGAGAAAAAGGTACGACAAAATATGGAACGAAGACGAAGTTTGCGTCCTAATAGCGCTTTTTTTACACTACGTGAAAAACGCGCTAATAAAATCAAGATATCATTGGCATGACCAAGTAATTTTAGCGCGTTTTTCACATGTTGTATTTTACAATAATGCAACTAATGAACTTTTTAGTAACAGAAAGTAGTGTACTATACTTAAAAAAAAAATTTTTTTTAATTAATTTTTTTTAATTTTTAAATTATAAAATTTAAATATGATTCGGCTCAATTTCGGGCACAAATGCGATCAAATGCCGAAAACTCGAGATCAATCGGTTAATTATTGGCTGAGAAAAAGGTACGACAAAATATGGAACGAAGACGAGGACGAAATTTGCGTCCTAATAGCGCTTTTTTTACACTACGTGAAAAACGCACTAAAAAGCTCTCTTTAAAATTTTTGCCACAAATGACGTCCTTCAAGAGGAGGAACATTGGCTTTCGAAGCAACCTGGAAAAATCTTCAATAAGGGCATTCGAAAGGCCAAGAAATGTATAAATTTGGGTAGTGACTATGTTGAAAAGTCTTAAGAATAACAAATTAAAATTAAGCTTCTACTTCGATTACTTTTTAATAATAAGCAAAACTTTACGATAATCCTCAAATTGATTTAACAATTAAAAAAAATCAACTAAAATTCTTTAAATTAAAATACCACATCTTTTTCCCACAACTTTCACGTTCTGGAGATCATGTATTATTGTCATTAAATATATATAATTCAGCTGATAATATCATGAATGTTACAGGTAGCATTTGTTTCGAATTAAGTGAGAATTTCTGAATTTTACCCCTTAGTATTGCGGTAAATTTTCTTAAATGCAGGAATACAGTTTTAAGGGAACGCCGTATGGATATTTGTAAATCTCTGTACCATGTAAAAATATGTATTTGAAAAAGAGACTGATCAATTATGTTCTCAGATGACCTTGGTCTTTAATATGTTTGTTTTTTCCCCTGGGGTAGAATAAAACAAATCTAACTTTATGATTGAAATATTAAATTATTAGCACCAATTAATTTTTTCTATATTCCTTTCAAGTTTTACACTTGGAAATTAATTATAATAATCTAAGGCAGGGGTGGGCAGACTTTTCCAGCGTGCGAGCTACTTCTAATTTTTTCAAGGAGTTGCGGGCCACCCAGTGTCATTGGCGCACACAAGAGTGGGGGAGAGGTCAACGGGTCCGGACCCTCCATGATAACCCTTCATTTTTTTTCCAGATTCATTATAGTCGTATGTATATAGTATGTAAAATGAAATTAAGTATTTGATATTAATCATATTTTATTTATCAATGTTAACTATTTTATTCAGTAATTTATTTTTTGCTGTTTTTTGTTTCCGACAATCGACAAAATCAAAAAATATGTTTGGCTGTGTATTGGGGTGTGATACGAAAATGGTAGACCTTCAACCCTCGACCCCCTTCCCCTTAAAAATTCTTGTGTACTCTACTGCCCAATGTCGTAGGTGTGGTGAGGTGAGGAAAATGTTATTATTATAACTTAATAATAAGTACGGAATATGTACTGAGACCTACAGAACTAAAATAAAAAAACGACTTTTAAAACCACATTTAAAGCAAAACGCAAGATACAAACTTAATAATAATTGCCCGAAATATAATTGCATCAAATAATACATTTATTATGAAACAATTCAAAATACATCAAAAAAATAAAACATTTTTATCTACAGTTTTTGTTGTTATAGTCAGTAGAAGGCTTAGTCTGCGTACTGTCAACCAATCTTGAATTTTCCGTATATAATTATTAACTGGTAAAAATTTTAGTTGGTCACCCCAAAATGTCTTAGCGGTCCACCGGTCGATCGCGATCGACCTAATGCCCACCCCGGATCTAAGGGTTTAATTTATATTCAACTTAAGATTTTTCTTCAAATCATTAAAAACTGGTGAAAAACTTTATGTTCGAAAAATATATATCTTATGCAGACATATTAAAAACTGATAACTAATTGTTGTCAGTTACATGAATCAAAAAAAAACCCATCAGTAAATCCAAGTGCCTATTACAATTCTAAAATAAGTGTGACCGTAGTGAGCATCTATTTTAAATTGCCATTTTTATGGATGTTATCGCAGAGTCTTTTTTTTAATTATTTTCGTTTAATAATGAATATGAGAAAAGTCAGGGGAAAAAAGTCAAGCATTTAAATACATACTGCTATGCGTAATATCTAAACAGCGGAAAGAAATTCTCAGGCACATATACGTAAAATGACCAACATTCATGAATTGCAACCTTTTTATTTAACATTAGAACTGCATTGATAATCAAATACGCACTGTCGGTAAACAATGGTTTTAGAATTATTCATTGGCGATTTGAAAGTCATTTCACACGACTCGAAGAAAATGAATGCCTCTCTTAACAATATATTTATTATCTACACATCCTTATATTATGGAACATATATAAGTGTTCCTTACATTCTCCTACATAACAGATGACTAAAATGATTATAGATTGTGCAGATTTATATTTAAAAACATTATTATAATTTTATAATAAAAACAGTAATAAATTATAAAAAAAAACAATGGCAATCTTCGCTTAGTTTGTGTTTGTGACACACTGATGAAAAAGAATAGAAGAGAATACGCATAAAATTTTCAAACACAATGTCCATAAATCAACAACAAAAGTTTTAATTTGCTTACGGGTTTATCTGAAATCCTCAACTGGTGAATGATGAATTCAGGCATTACAACCGAAGATGCAATTAAAATTTATGAATAGATTGACATGAACTATTACGTCTCATCTGAAATTTATTTTACACAAATCTTCATTGTTTTTTTTTTAAAAAAAAGACTATTTTCATTAAAAGATACGGAGATATCAATACTTTAAAAGCGGATTTCATTCAAGGTGCTGTATTATATTCAACTCATATTCAATAAATCAAAATTTAAATTAGGTTAACTGCATAAGTGACAATAATATGCAGGGACTCATTTATATTTTCCTTCGTGAATTCTATTTAATATATTTTATTAAATGCACACACACTCTCCATATACAAATTACTTTATTAATTTCCTTCTTTTCATTAATGGTATTGATACTCATTTATTGATGGTTTTTCTTCTATTCTTATCGAAAAAGTATGCACAAGCAGACAAACACACAAAATTAAATTAAAATGTTCACTCAACATGAAGAATCACTGAAAATTTCAAATCTGAATATTTTATCAGTGAATTCAAATAGACTCATGCGTGTGTGATGATTCACTGTTTAATAATCTGTTTAAGTTTCTCTCAAAACGACTTTAACAAATAGTCATTTCAAAACACACATTGTATTCGATGCAATATTCAAAAAAGGGATAGTTTCTTAACACGAAATAAGTTAGCTAATTCATAAAGTTAAATTTATACAATATTAAATTATTTTCAGTAACATAATTTGAGCTATTTTTTTCTCATTTTCCTTGATGTGTTTGTAGACTTTTGTGCCTGGGATTTTTATTGAATGAATTGATTTTTGGTTACCAGTTGTTTTTTTCATAAATGTGTATGAACGCAATTTGTGCTTTAATTTTAAAAAAATATTAAAATTGCATAAAAAGGCCACTTTTGAGAGCGTATGTTGATTTTTGATTGAGAGCACGTTACAAATCGGAAGGGGAAAAAAATCGTGCATGCTAAAAATTTTCATAAATATCAAATCAAAGGAGAAGTGGCTGAATACAGACTTCAGAGGCATGGTTTGCAATTAAAGTTTGATTTATATAATGACCTTAACAACTATATTTAACACTTAAAAACTAATCTTAAAACCTTAAAAAATTAATTGAATACTTAAAAAGAGCCTAAAAATAACATATATTATAAAAATTCTAAATTTTTTTTACAAATTATCATTTCTATCAATACTACAAAAAAATCAATCCAAAGGAATATTCTCAAATGCAACGACTGTCAAGAAAACTGAATTACAGTTAACACAAAGAATTTCAAACTCAAAATTGAGTAATGTTGTTTGAAAAATGAAATACAGATATGAGTAATCAACATGCATTTCCTTCATCTATGTCAGTCGCATCTTTACCAAATTACGCAAATGAGCCAATTAAAATATGACACATTGGAATCCAGACTTTGTTTAAATAACTATAAAATAGATCTGTTTGTATGAGATTTTTTTTTAAAGAACGAAATTTTCGAGTGCGTGCGCGAGTTGGTCATTTCAAAGATGTAAAAAAAAAACTATTTCTGAAATAACTAAAGGAATTGAGAAACTTCCATCTTAAAAAATGAAGGAAATATTAAACAATATGCCGTAATGTGGCCAGTTAAAAGTTTATCATAAAAGTTATCTTTTGTCGTGGATTCTAACATTAATTATCAATGTCTTAATTCCCCGAATTATAATAAAAAAATTTGGCAGCTTTAAAGACTCTACCTAACATTAATCGGTTAATACAAATATTCCAATCATTTAAGAAATTCGAGAATGAACAGTCCATTTATATACCATTGCTAATTTAACAACACCCTATATCATTCGTCTAGAAATGGAAAAACATCATTGAATGCAGTATATATGGGAGAAATAAATGCACTTACTAAATGGATCCAAGAGTAATTATTCAAAAAAAAAAAAAATTTCTTCTGAAAGTGACAAGTTTCTGAAACATTTTAGAAGCAAAAAGTAGATTCTTAAATAATGGTCCCAAATTAATAAGTTGTATCAATTAGCTTGAATTAGATTGCTACGTAAGTTAAATTAATCTACAGCAGGGATTCCCAACGAAGTCCAGGTGGACCATTTAGGGGTCTATGAAAGTTTAAAAATGGTCTGTATCAAAAATCAGAAAACCGCGGCTCTTCGCAATGACGGTTGCAGCTCTTCAGTCTCCATGTATAGTTAAAAAAATAATTTTGTCTAGTAAAAATTGTTTCCTTTTCTTTTCATACTTTATCTATTAAAAAATTTACTTGCACTTGGGTATACATTTAAACTGTAACTGGAAGAAGTAACTAGCTTAAAGCTACTTCTATATTAAATTGCTTTCCATAAACAAAGTTTAATGAAAATTAGAAAGTTTAGTTCTAAAATAGAAAAGGTCCAATTCTTTTAGTAAAAATGCCTCTATGGGTAAACAATCCTCCAAGTGATTTCTAGCAATTTTCACTTATTTGCATACGTAAATTCGAGAGAACTCATGAATGGACAAGAGATACACTTAAATCTCCACACGCACAACAGAAGATGCAAAAACAAATTCCATATTTAATAGCAAGCTTAAGAATTCACACGAAGATACATGAAAAAACAATCAAAGGCAATTTTAATTATTATTGTAGATTTAAAATTATTTTTAATATTTAAATAATGTTTTACATAAAGTAAAAACATTTTCAATCCCTTCAAAAACAAAGAACTATCAAAGATATTTTTATTTCTGTGGCTCAATACAAAAATAACTAATGTCAAAATATCATTCTGTTGGAAATTAAACTTTCCGCTTCGTGAATAAATTTTCCTACCAACATACCATAAGTTCTTTATTCAAAAATTTAATGCCTTAAGGCGATATAGTACCATCTTCACAATTTTTTTTATTTTTAGTATTTGATATTTGGTTTTAATTGTATTTTTAAGGTTAATATTTAATAATACCATACAAAAAAATTTTAATTTGTCGCAAAATCTTTGTAAAATTAAAATTTTTTTAGCTTTTTTAAGCATTTTTTAAATCCCTAAGGCTTTTTTAAATATGTCTCTTTTCTTTCAAAACTTTTTTCCCAAGTACCTTATAATATACTACATAAAACTGTGCATGGGTTTTTTTCTGCTGCTGCTCTTTAATTTTTTATTAATTTTTTTATAGTTAAACTTCCAAAAATTTCCAAAAAAAACATTAATTTTGATTTTGAAATTTTTTAGAAAAAGTACTAAACATGTTAGAGCTAATTCCATGCACAGTTTTACAAAACATACATTTCAGAACATGTATAAAAAATTTCAAACCCATACTTCAATTATCAAAAAAGCCTTAGGGTTTTGAATAACAGTATATGTACAAAAATTCAACATGGAGAAATATGAGTTTGAAGTTTTCATTCCATGAATATCATAATATAATATTCATCGAATAGTCAAACTTTTATGAAATGTTAATTAGCTTATTTAAAACTACTAACCATAAAAAATTGCACAAATGTAGAACAATTAAACAGTATACTCCCATAATGAATATAACAAAAAAATGAATGAAAGATCAATATTTCATAAAACTTTATCTTAATAATTATTTTAAAAAATAAATACACATACTTCAGAGCTAATTCCATGCTCAGAGCTAATGCACAACATGTACAAAAAATGTTTATGCTTTTATTTTTTTATTTCCATGATTTTAAAAGCCTTCGCATGTTAAATATTGTACACGAATAAAAGCAAAATCAAATAGCAATTTATAGGTAAAATACATCAAAATCTAAGAACTGTATATGTGCATTTGTTTAAATAAATATCTTAAAATATTTTAATAATAAAAGTGTTGAATCTCGCACACATGGGATACATATATATATCACCAAAAACAAACATTTTCAAATGGGAGAATTTTTCTATTCTTGCGAATTAGATTTTTAATTATCTGAGTTATCAAAATGAGATTTAGTATTTGTGCTTTGGGAGAATCCGTTTTGAAGTTTTAATTTCATTCATAATAATATCATAAAAAGCACGCACACCTTTTAAATCTTGACCAAATCCATTTGATCTCCCCCCCCCCCAGTAAATAATTCACAAACTAGAATTTTTGCATGAATTGCACAATTCTTTCTTAAAATGATTTATTACTGCATATATAATGTCAATCTCGTTGATGCGCATTAGAAAAATAATTAATTCATTTTTTATCAGGATCTTTTCTAGCAGATAATCTGAAATGTAGGCGTGGTAGTTGCTGTTTAGCATCAAACATTGCTCCATTACTTAATGAAAAATGCAGGTAAAGCTTTGAAATTTTGCAGGCATATTAATAAAGATTCGGGGTATCAAATAAGCCAATAAAGAATTTTTCGACAGTTTAATGATTTTTAGGGTACCATATCGCCTTAACTAATAATTAAAACTGTCATTAGTTGTTCCCTTCACATAAAAATCATTTCAGCGTTCTTTTGATTAATTCTCAAGCATGTCATAAAATATGGAATGTGTTTTTGTATCTTCTATTGAGAATTTAAGAATGTCGCTTGTCTATGAGTGCTACCGAACTTCGAGAGGTCATAAAAAGTAAGGGCGGCCCAACAAGATATTAATTTCTAAGTTTGAATTGTTTTTCTTAATTTACTGGGAAGTGTCCCAATACTTTTTAGAGCAAGTTTTTTAACACGATTTCTTTTATTTTCAATTTTAACCATAACTTCATTAACGTATGAGTTTTGGTCAAATTATTATAATTGTATTCACCAAAATAAGATTTACTTTTTTTTTAGTTTCATTTGTATATTTAAGTAAAATATAAGGATAAAAATCTATGAACTGGTAGTGTGTCCCAATACTTTTTTGACAGACTGTACATCATTGTAACTGATGTATAACTGGGATCTCGACGTCAGTGGCATAGCTAAGCATCCAAAAGCTCTAGTGCAAAAAAAAACAAAAAAATCGAGGGCCCTACCTTGGTTGAGTTTTATTAAGTAAAAATATATTAGTATTTTAAATATACAAAGCTACTTTAACATCAGCCCTTAATCGTACTCTACAGAACATAAGAAAGCAAAGCTACATACTACTTATATGTATGAGTTTTCTTGTGTGAACTTTTGTGATTACCCAGGTTCAATTTGACACGTGACAGACAGAAAATGATACAAAAAATATACATGAACAAGAAAATATATTACATTATAACTATTTAAGAAAAACACTCCTGTGAAAGAACAGGAGGGGAGACAAAATTATATCAGTCTATTGCAGATACTAGATTGTGAAACACTGAAACAGGGGAAAATAGCTTATTATGAATCTTACTAGCTGGCATGTCCCACTTTTACCGAGGTTATAACTTAATCCCCATGTTAATTTCCTCCTTTCTTTCTGACACCAGCACTTTTGTGTGAGTGTGACGCGTACGATGTGAGTGCATGCATGGCCTTCTCGTTTAATATTTACCCTTCTCTTCACAAAATCAGCACTTTTAATATTATTTTTCGTAAAAATTTTGACTTTTTTGTTTCTTTCCTCTCCGCTTAGCACCGCGTTGCACGAGCTTTTACCGAGTGAATAACTTAAAATCCCCATGGAAAATTCCTGTTTCCCTCAGGACAATTTTTCATGGAACTTAAAGTTTATTTTCAAGTTACTGTTAGAAAAATGAAGAAATTGAAAAATAATATAAACTTTTTAAGATAAGTAGAGTTTGCAACACTATACAAACAGCGGAAAGAATTTAGGGGGAATTCCCTACAAGTTTAAAATTACTTTCAACTGAGTTGCCCTGATTATAGTTACGTTGCAACTTTTTATATTTATATCTTAAATGTGGAAGAAATTATTGCAAGTTCGGCTTGCTTGGTGGTCAGGGTCCAAGCCCCCCCCCCCCCCCACCCACCTAAGCTTGAGGGTCCTGTTGCATGGCACTGCCAAGCCCATTGGTAGCTACGCCGCTGCTCGACGTTATCTTTTGAAAGAAGGTTGAAAAAATGTTAGGATAGAATGATAAAGTGGCCAAGGCGAAAATAAGGAAAGACTACAAAATTTCGGGGCATCTCACCCAAATTCAATGAGAAAAAAAAAAGAATATAACTCGGGTATTTCAAGGTCGTAAATCTCCTACTTATCGAAACTCAAGTCTTTGAAGAGATACATACTCGAATTCATGACACTCTAATTGCAATACCACTTTCAACCAAATTACCGTAGTCCAATATAGATCAGGAATGTAAACTGTCAACTTAAATGAGTTTAAGCACACTCATGTCCAAAATTAAGATCACAAACACAAAATCTAAGAAAAATGATGAACTAGTTCCTGTGTTGCTACGAAATTTGGAACAAAGACATATTACAATGTCAGAAAGAATTTAGCAACATAACATAGAAAAGATTTTAATTGTGAATTAAGATACAAGTCATATTAAAAAGTGTGAAATCATGAATTAGAAATAAAGCATTTTACCTCAGGAAAAGTCTGTCTAATATGGAGTGTGACCACTGTGAAGTGCTATACAAACATCACAACGAGCTGCCATACTGTTTATGAGGGTGCCAATGAGTATTTGTGGCAACATAGCCCATTTTTCCAAAAGTGGGACTTTTAATTCTAGGAGGTCCTGGGATGGGAGCTACGCTGAGAAATGACTTTTCCTAGACCATCCCAAACATATTCAATAGAACTGTGATCCGGAGATCTTGCGGGTCAATCCATAAGGCACGAATATCCGCTCCTTCATGAAATTCTACAACAATACAAGTTCTGTGTTGTGACCGCGCATTATCCATAAAAATGTAGTCCGGGCCCATAGCACAGAAAAACCTCACATAGGCTTCCAGGATCTCACCTTTATAGCGCTGTGAGTTGACAGTACCCGCATCGAAAACGTACAATGGTGTACGACTGCCCAACATTATGCAACCACACACAAGGATTCCTTTGCCACCATATCTGTCGATTTGTGCTATGTGAAAAGAATGAAAGCGAGCTCCATTTACTTTCCAGGTGAAGACTCGACGAGAATCACTTTGCCAGGTACATTTCAACTCATCATTCGAAAGAACACGCTTCCATTCTTGTGGTGCCCACGACTGATGTGTGTGTTTTTTCAGTTCTACAATATACGGTCTTTCCTGTTGGATGCAACCGAAGGGACGCATCAAACTGGACGCAGGGCGTAAAGGCTAGTCTTTGCAAGACGGCTGTAGATTGTTTGTCTGGAAATTCTTCTACCAGACACATCAGCAAGGTAACGGGCAAGCTGAGGAGCCGTTGCTCACATATGCCGTCGTGCGCTTAATACCAAGTAGAGTTCCTGTGGAGATGTCGATGCTCTGTGGCGACCTTCCTCTGGTGACAGTACCATTTGTTTGTAACTGATTCCATACCCCAGAGACCACATTCGGGCCAATTTTAACCATTGAGCCACCTCCGCTTGAGGCTTGCCTGCTCCAAGCCTGCCAACGGCTCCTCATCTCAAGGAATCATATAAACGATCATGAGAAGCCATTCTCAATGCAAACTAACTAACTTGTGAGTTTGAATGTAATATTCACAAAACTGGAGGCAAACTTTCCATATGCTTGATTGGTCTCAATCCAGTAGTTCATGTTGTTCAGCGTTAGTTTTTGCTGTTTTCTTAAACTGGTTGATATTGTATATTACCATTCTTCAAAATATATAAAATACAAATTTTATCAGTTTTATACTAGAGGCATTTTAAAACTATGACGAAAATCGTATTTGTGAGCTTAATTTTGGACACGAGTATAATCAAACAAACATGAGGCCATCAGTATTAAATATTGTGATTTAAATCATCTTGTTGCCTTGAAAAAAGTAAATGTAAGGATAAATTATACATATATATATATATAAATATAAACAGCATATTTCAGTCTGTTGAATGAAGTAAAAAAAAAAACCAGTAAAAATGTTATATGTATTATGTATATCAAGAAGCAAAGAAATAAATCTCATGTTTGCATGAAGTTTACATATTTTTGAAAATATGTATTAATTGTAATACACTAGTGCAGGGTTGGCAATTGTTTTGGCTCGAGGGACACGTAGTGGGAACATGGGATACAGGAGGGTCGCGCCTTTTTAAAATGATTGCATTCATTAGCTAACTTTTACATCTCACACAGATACAGAAAAGGTTTATTATAAAAATCAATAAATATAAGTTAAATAAAATAGTGACAGTTTAATCAATTTATTTATTGTGCTTATTTCATATCTATAGCTTAACACTTAATTTTAGGATATGCTTAATGAGACAAATGTACTTCATCACATTCTTCTACAATTTTTTTTTAAATCAAGAGTGAGATATTGCTAATTGAGAAATTCTCATCATAACCTGCAAGTTTTTGTCAGCCATCCTGCATCTATAGTTACTCTTGTTGATCTTCATACAAGAAAAACTTTGCTCACGAACGTATGTTGAACCAAATATAATATAAAGAAAAAATTTTTAGAAAATTTCTTCATGCATGGATATTTTTCAGCAGACAAAGATCTATAAAAGTCAATTAATGTCATAGCATTGAACATTTTCTTCAGACTGTAATCTGTTTGTAAGTCAATAAGTTCCAGCTGATTATCTTCAGGTGTTGTATCAATATTAGAAGTTATGGGATAAGAGCACTAGCGTAGCCCACACCCTGAGTGGGTTCAGCTTCAAATATTTTTGCACACCCTTTTTTGTTGTCTTTGAATACATTGACGATTTTTCCTCGCATATGTTGGGGCCCCTGTAGTGTGGGGGGCCCGTATCATTGATACGGCGGTAGCTACGCCCCTAGATAAGAGAGCAATTTGAATTTTGGCTCAATTTTCTTTAAATCCTGAAATCTTCTATGACCTCGTCCTCCAAACTCTGCAGATGATCACTAATCTTAGGAGAAAAACTTTCAGGTGCTTTGTTTTCCTAATAGTGGAATATATACACGGGAAAGAAATTCCAATTCAAAGCGGATTTTCTGTCTTGGCGGGCCCGAGGGTGGGGGGACCGGCGTTATTTGCTTACTCTTGTACTAGCCATATATAACTTAAATATATATACATGATTTTCCATATTAGATACTGCTCTTGCATGAGCACATATTTTTTGGACATCAAAGTATTGGAGCCACCATTTCAAAAATAAATAAAGAAATAAAAAATATTAATAAATCCTATTTACAAATTGATGAGAATATAAAAATGATTTTCGTCTGCTATTTTTTAAATAACCCTAGTGCATATCAATTTTCTTGAATGCACTAGCTATGCAAATAATAAATCCTATTACCGGAAACATCCATAAAACAAAAAAAATCTATTTAACCATGCACAAAAGTCTTTATTATATAATATTATTACAGGGCTATTTATACTATGTTCTGTACTGAGACTCGCAAACGTGTTTTGGCGCTTAGGTCTACAAATTCTTTAGAATACAACATTCCCCCCCCCCAAACCATCCCATAAAACAAATCGATATGTGCCACTATTCTATATGAATGAATTTTCTAGTATTCAATATTTTTCATTCATAACTAATTACTATTAAATTTAATAATATTTGCATATTAAAATGAATAATTATATTAATGTTTTCTGAAAAACAGCTCTTGAATTTGCACAGCCTTGTTCATTGCTCTTAGATGAGATATTTGGGTATGTGTAGCTATTTTTCTGCATTTTATAACAGAGAGATACTGTAAATCTATCCTAAATTCATAAGATTTTTTTATTATTTATTTATTTATACAAATGCCAGATATTTGGCCACTAAACCATTGGTCAAGATCTTGCTTCCCAATACTTAAGAACAATAGAATTATAGGATAATAGTTCAGTGCATTCGTCAATATGCTCCCTATCCATGGACAGTGTCAGGAGTTACAAAGACTGAAGTAGATTTTAATAAAAAGGTGGAAAATTATAAACCACAAAACCTCAACTTACCCTACTTAAAAGCAGTCCTGAGCCTGGTGTTGTTCATTATTATGCATCCATTTTGATATTTTTGGTGTTTTAGACTTCATGTGACTTCATTTTCATGTTTCTATGTGAATTACATTAGATTTCCCTAATTATTTGTTGTTTTTAGCTGTTTTAATTTTCATATTGAATATACACATTCATTGTAATGGTAAGAGATATAATTGAACATAAATATGATTACGCATTTAGTATTTGGTTATATGAAAACTAAGATTAGTAATTCGGAGGCTAAACTGCTAAACAATTGTATGCAATGCCAATTTAAGCTCATTTCAGACCCTGGGCACAGATGATCTAAGGGTACCAGAGGATGGAAATTAGTTATGAGAAAACCTGGGTAAGTCCAGCTTATCCAGGCCCCTGGGCGCCTGCCCCAAACATCCAATGGATAAACTGGTACTGGTTGTATGAAATATTTAAAACATTCTAATGCAATTGGATGTTAAAAATAAAAGATCAAATCAGATGTGTACAATATAAACAACAATGGTGAAGGAAAGTAAAATACACAGATCTCCTTTTACTAAATTTCATTTTTTTTTCTATTTAAAAGAACAAAGATAAATTGATTCATTTATGTACTTCTCACCAGATTAATAATGAACACTGAATTGCTTTCATAAACATAATCAAAAAAAATTGCACAATTTGCCACAGAAGTCTTAATTAAATCCTATTTTTATTTCAGAACACTAATGTATTTTAAATTCAAAACTTACAACACAGCATCTGAATTTCAACATGTTTGATTCATGTCTTTCATTAGAATTGAGATGCACTTAGAGAATAACAACTTTGAATACTAAAAATTCTTATTTATAGAAAGATGACACAATACAGGTATGAATAAGAAATTTTACGTTCCATAACAAATCAGCAAAGAGAACTGGTTTCGAATACAATAATTTTTATAGGATATAATTATTTTTTCAAACATATACTTATTACATTGTTTATTCTTAAAAATTAAGACATGTTGTATAATTTTGATGAAGTCATTTAAATTATATATTACAAAATTCTTTTAAATTATTGGTAATGATGAAATATTTTTGAAAATAAAACTGAAAATGAATTCCCAAATCTTTTGCTAAATAATTAAAACACATTTTGATTACACATGATGAAAATACCAAATGGCAATCATCTCAGTGACAGTACAATAAAAGAAGCATAAACAGTTTTACTAATTAAAGATCTATGTTGATGTAACAATGGGTTATATTTTCTAAAGTCAAAGTGTATAGATTAAAAGTATCAATTTTTAAAAGTATATCATTAAAAAAACTAATATTTAAAAAAAACATTTCATTTTTTTTTTAAATTTATACTTTATCTATTAAGTTATGATTTTTTACGTAATATTCAATAAATTTCTATAGTTTTTCTCTTCACCTCCCCTTAAAATTTGTTCTTTAATTAATAAATTTATTGGTTTAAGTCTATCTGAACAAAATTCCATGTTACTAGTTGTATAACAATTTACTGAGTGCCTTTATTTCACTGTATGCCTTAACTTTTGTGAATTATTGTCATCATATTGGACAGAAGTTCAATACAGAAAAGCGAGCTATCAGTACAATTTGACATTCTTTCCTCCATCACCAAAGGCATGAACCAAACTAGGATTTTATACAAGTTGCTTTTTAGATTTCCATCATGTAAACAGTTACAACTAACTTCTGAAAGAGTTCAGTTAAAAAGCTGTACTTAAAATGCATCACTTGAAAGATAAACAACTCATTGATTAAATGAGTTATTTTAGATAACATTCAAATCAATCAAAGAGTCTTTTTCTGGTCTTTTTTTTCTCCTCTTTTGCCAATATAATATTAAGAGCACAGAATTATTTTTTCTCTCCCAGAACATAAATATATTGTTTTGAACATTATGTATTAAACATATATGAATAAAGAGGTGAGGAATCATGAAGAAAAACAAATATAGAAACTATTTAAGAAGCAAAATCCTATATTAATAGTACTTTTATACCATATTTCTTCATAAAACATGAAAATTACACAATAAATATGAGTAATAGCAAACATCATACACAGTAAGATGCGAAATGCTTTCATATGAACATTATAAACAGCTGCATGATTATTCTTGTCAACACATACAATTAAATATATTTTATCGAACAGATTTAAGAAAGATGGAAAAGCGAATTGTATTTAGCTGTTATTGGAAATAAAAGATAGTGAGTAAATTTTTTTCCCTTCCAGCTGATAAGACTTCTTAAATAATTTCCACGACTAAAACATTTTATTCAAGAGCTACTGAAGTAGATTCTAGCAATTTTAATCTTAAGCCAAATAATGAAAATTTCACTCGAGTTAGCAATTTTCTCTTATAATTTCTACATCCCCTACAATGAAAACCGAGACACAGTTCAATTTTAACATACAGCAACCTTCATTACAGCATCCTTATTCAATGCAACAAATATTAATGGTATCAAAACATGACACATTCATATGATGGATAACATATATATTATTAACACTTTTTTATAATCTTAACAACTAAGTAACTGTACCCTTAGAAAACTATTTCAATTTATAGCATGAATAATTATCCTAATTAAATCTTATAGTAAAATCTAATTGCAAGATTTACGGTCACTTAAACAGAAAGAAACAAGAATTGCTAAATTTGACAACAAAACAAGTGAAACCATTTTATTAACAATGACTAATATATGCATACACAGAATTTATTTTTAAAAAGTGGATCAGAATTAGAAAAAGAAAACAATTGCCATAAGCAACAACATAAATATACATGGAGATTTAGACAGATTTTTAGACAATTTTTAAATACACCAACAAATAGAAGTAATAAATACAGAAAAAATTGGATATGAAAAAATATTTTTCTAAAAAAATGAGATATGTTATCAATGTGTTTATTATACGTTTTAAGATATATACCAGAGCAGCAGTAAAAAAAATTCTCAATTCAAATTTCTAAATATATATAAAAAACTTCATAAAAAAATTATTATTACTTTATAGCAAATGATTTTATTCAAAAAATTTCTAGTCAGAATTTAGATGCATCTCATTTCATAAGAATTAAAAAATTATTCTAAATTTAAAGTATCTTTGCTTTTTTAATGAATATAATGCATTTTTTTTCTTTGAAATTAAATAGAATTATGAAGAAACTATAATAACTTGATCAAACAAAAGTTGAAAAATATAAAAACATGATTTGATCAAAATTGTGCTTGAATGCAATTCCCTTAGATTAAATGATACTTTGCTTAAAATCTAAAATAATCCTAAGCAAAGTTAAAAGAGTGTTTTTATATTTTTGTAATAAATAGTTAATATCTTTATCGAGAAAAATTATTTATTTTACTCTATTTAAAATTGCTAAAAACCAATAGACATTCTACAACTTTTTATAACAATAGCAACAAATTAAAGTAACACAAACCATCAACATTATCCTTACAAAAGAGAATAAATATAGAGATATTATAGGGGTTTTTTTTTAGGAATAAAAATTTAACATCAGTTATTTAATTGTAAGTCAGAAACTCACAAAACAAAAGTTTAAAAATTCTTTTGAAAAAAATCATAAAAAAACATTAAAAAATTATTTTTAAGAAACACAGATTAAAATATTATACAATAGGTAATGTATTTAAATAATAATGTATGTTGTATAGATAAAAATCATGAAAAATAAGCATGCATATAATTTTTCTTAGGACTTTACAGATTTCTTTCAAAACAATGCATACATTTTCATAATCAAAATGAAGAAAATTGATTCTAATGTATGGATTTATATTTACAAGCAATAAAATAAAAGCATCTTTTTAAAAAATGTGAAATATTTTAACTATTACAATAAATCTAACGATGCTTACATTTGCCGTATATTTTTCAATAAATAGTTAATTTTTAAAGCCAAAGGAGAACTTTTGCATAATTATTTTTTTTAATTTTTGGCCATCGCAAACATAACGCTTATTAGAATTATCATACATTTTCATATTTTGAACTAATGTAGTCTCACCATGTACAGTACATTTATAATACAATATTTCATGAAAAATATTCACAATTCCTCGTACAATCACTCATTTTGCGATAAATAAAATGTGAACATGTAGCAGAATTTTCACGGTAATGTCTATATGCATTGTTACCTTTTCATAAAAAGAAATGCAGTAATACTTTTCATAAAAAGAAATGCAATAATACTTTTCATAAAAAGAAATGCAATAATACTTTTCATAAAAAGAAATACAGTAACACATGCGAATTGTATTTAGTAATACATGTGAAATTTCAATAAATCCGTTTTAATTTTTAAAAATACATTTAAAACAAAGGAAATAGGGGGAAAAAATTGCATACATACTTACTCAGAATAAAGCACTGTGACAGAATTTCTAAGAACTGTGTGAATTGGATGATAGTAATTGAACAATTTATCAAAAACTATCCAACTCCTAAATAATGCCCGAAGCATATATCCAAATAAATAAACAAAAACCAATCGCGCGAATTAAAACGCCAATTATACGGTGATCGTATTTATACGCTAATGTGAAAACAGAATTCCAACACAGGCAAGTTTTAAAAGTTTCACACGTTTACAACCCTACTGAGTATTTCGAAATACACATACAATGAGAAAAGAAGAAAATAGTATATATTTCGATTACAATATCGACTGACATACCAAGATAGTAAAACATGCGCGCGCATGGTAGACGTCAGAACACACCTTCAAAATACTAAAAAAGCATTGTAACGGTGCTTGAGCTACGAAGTCGACTGCACCTTAGCAGAAAATGATGATTTTTCGGTGCTAGAAAAGTGAAAATTTTTAGTTGAATCGAATCACTTAGCAAATGTATGTTTTCCTCTGCATGAAAAAACTACATGAACTATTACTGACTGGAAAATTTTTAGCATGAGTATTTTATAACACGTGAAAGTGTCTTACTTTATAAATTGAAATATTTAATTCTTAAATTGTGGGAAAACTCAATTATAATTCGTGTTTAAACAGATTTTTTTTTTAAATATTATGATTCTTTATGATGAAAAAAATCTCATACTTTCTTACTTTAGATTTGTAATAAAATAAAACTTGCTGGAATAAATTTTAATAATTCTTTTTAAGAAACTAATATAATATTTTTTATCTGATTGATATTAATACTAACATAAACATCAGGTACTAAAATTTCAGAAGGAAATGTCAAACTTTTTCTATATAGTTAGGTTTAATTTTCTAAATGAAGATACTTATAAATGAATGAATCAAAATAAGGCAAAAAACTTTTAGTTCGGTATTATTATAATATACATATTTTTAATCTTTCAGAGTTAAATAATCCTCGCAACTATCACACGTTTAAAAATCTCAATAAAGCACAAGTGCATCTAGTTTTGTACTTATATTTTTATTAAACCTATTTTAAAATAACTTTTTTCTTCTTTTTTTTACACTAGTGTAATTCTATTCCAGTCCCCGCTTGATTCGCTCCACTACATTTAAAAGAAAAGTCGAAAATGTCTATCATTTTTCCAAGTCAATACTAAATGCTGGAATTTTTTCCAAGTTAATATTTTTTTTGTAATGCATGTTTTAACCTTGTTAATGATTATGGAAAAATTGAATATTAACTGGTTAAACACTAAGTCTAATCTTTATTGAGTAAATTTGTCTCTTATTACAAACGAAGCAAACTCTTTTCAAGGTGTCGTCCTCGGCATTTGACTGTTTACGAGGTTCATCGACGGTTGCCCTCGTATCGAAGAGCAACTTTAATAAACACACACAATCAACAATAGAAATAAAAAAAAATTTAAATATTTTTTTAGCTCTTATTAGTAATCAGACTGTTCTTCGATTAATGTTGAGTGACAGCGGTAGCCGAGCAGTCATGGGCGCGAACTCGTGGATGGTTCTGTCGAGTCCTGGCGCCAACGAACACCCGTTGCGTAGATGGGATGATGTTCGTTAAATCTGTCGAGGTTCAAAGTCCTCACGTTAACTTTTTGTTGAAATTTAGAGAGTGGGGCCCCAACTCGGGTGTCATCCACGTCCCTTGACAACAGGGCCGGACCGTGACCATTGGGGGCCCTGGGCTAATGATTCCTGGGGGGCCCCTAAATAATTAAAAATTTTGCCATTTTCCTAAAAAAAAAATTTGTGGGGAAAAATTTTAAATATACGAAACTCTCGCTTAAGGGTTTTTTTTTTTATTTCAAACAATTTAAATTCGTTATAAACAATAACATAATTTACAAAAAAAAAATTTCTACACTTTTGTGCTGCAAATTCTTTTATTTGCTCATCACATTTTAAGCCTTTAGTGAGATCAGTATTAATAGAAAGAAGTGATAAATAAGTAAGTCTAGTATTTGTCGTTGTTGTCCTATATTTCAAAATAGGACATTTTAGAGAATGCATGCTCTGCTTCACTAGTAATAGGGAGCTTTATAAAAATCTTTAAAACGGTATTCATATTTGGAAAAACGTCAACAAGCTTCTTTTCACATTTAAATTTAACATATCACTACAAGTATAGGACAGCTCATTTTGTTTTAGATAAGTTTTGAGTTGAACACCTTCATTTACTAAATGTTGGTCTACGTCTTCTGAATAGGAATTTGATCTTGCAAATCCATCAAAAATTTAAATACTATATTCTGCATGTACTTTTCTATTTAAATCAAGGGTTAGCTTATCTATAACGAAACAATAAGCGTGATCTTTTAAATTTTTCTGCCCCATACAGAGCTTTTTTTTTTTTTGTCGATTTATCTGCAAATTTTGAAATAACCCGTCCCTTATTCACTTCACTATATTCTGTTTCTACACTAGGACTTAATTTTTTGGCTACGTCTTGATACTCCTTTAGTTTTTTATCTGATTCATGTACATTGCTTATAAACATTTTTATTGACATAATTAACTTATTTACTTCACAGATGTCCAAATCAGGAGTTTGTAATTTTTTTGTTAACTGAATTAAATCTTTCACAAAAAAAAAAATTTTTCTTCCTAAAATATAATAGAAATGGCAGTTTCGAATTTTGTTAATTTATTTTTAAAAAATTACTGCGTTTTTTCGAAAATAAATTTTTTAATTTCATTGTCACTAAATATTTTAATAATATTCATGTTATATTACCATAATTATCTTTTAATGCTTCAACAGCATCGTAGTGACAAGACTATCTGGTCTGACTTAAACTTTTTAAGGTAAATTTCAGTTTAATTTCACGATTTAGATGTTCCCACGTACGGGTCTAAGCAGAAAAAAACATATATTTGTTGCACTAAACCGAAGAAGTTCACTATCTCAGTTTCAACATTAACTCTCTCTGATTCTGCACCAACCAGACTAAGAGAATATGCAGCACACGACACATAATTAGCGAATTTATTTTTTTTTTCTTTTAGAAGATCTAGCACACCATCATATCGAACTGTCATATTGACAGCGTTGGCAAATGTCTGCCCACTACAATTATCCAATAGCAGTCCATTTGTTTCTAAAAATTCTTGTAGATAATTAAATAAGTATAATCCAGCGTGACTACTAATCTTTATTAATGAGACATATCTTTCATACACTTTTCCCGGAAAACAATATCGTAGTACAACAGCAAATTGGTCATTGTGGGTCAAATTTGGTGTTGAATCCATCACAATTGAATAGTACTTTGTGTAAACGTTATTTATTTGAGTTGTAATTGTTTAAATGATTTGCTTGCCTATGATCTCGATTTTTTGCTAATATATCGTTTTTGATAAGTACGATATTAACGATTTTGGTCGTAATTCTCACTGTTCAATATGTTCACGAATGAATGGGTCGAACTCTCTTCTAGCAGTTCCAGGGCACCCATAAATTTACCATTATGAGGAAAATCAAAAACTTCCTCGGTACCTCTAAATGCTAAACCTCTTATAGCCAAATACTGTACACTACCGCTGTAACATGTTTGAGGGCATTGTGGTATTATATTGTGTATCTTTTCTTAGTTGCTCCTTTAACTGTTTATTTAACGAGGGGAGGGGATGATTAAGGAAATTCATTTGGGGACGAGATTTTGTGTAATAGTAATATTCCTTTAGGGCGTTCAATATAATAGCGCCGAATAGACAGTCAGTTCCGAGAAGCCTTCGAAATTCATACTTAGCTTTTATACAATTAAGTTTCTTTCAGCTCCAGCGATGTAGTGGCATAGGCGGTAGTGCACATGCATTCCACGCGGACTGTCAAGGTTCGAGTAGTGCGATCGACTTGTTTTTTTTTTTTTGTTCAATTCATTTAATTATTTTTACAATTAAATAAATTTATTTAAAAAAGGCTTATTAAATATTTTATGTAATTATTTTATATTTTAAGAACTAAAACAGCTACTAAAGTTATATAAATATTATATTACATTTTATAAATATATTATAATATTAATTTATTATTATAAAATTAATTATTATAGCATTATTAATGAATAATATTTATTATAAAAATATATTATATTAAATGATATTTTATATAAGTATTTTGTATTTTAAAAAATAAAATACTTTCAAATAGTTTTATAATTAGACAAAAAATAGTTTTATTATATGTAAAACTGTTTATGATATTTTATTATTACAGTTATTTTTTAATTATATAAAATATTTGATAAGAAAAATTATTTAATTGTAAAAATAATTAAATGAATTGAAAAAAAAAGCAATTCTACCGTGCGACTCTAACCTTGACCGATCGCAAAAAATGCAGGTACGCTCTCACCTATACCACTACATCGCTATACAGCTGATTAAAACTTAATTGTATAAAATGAATTGTATAGTTTGAATTTCGATTGCTATTTTCTCCAAATCGACTGCCCATTCGTCTCTGTTACATTGAGGGGTGAACATTCTGAAGCAGTGGACTTCAAATTGTGTTTCACGGAACCCTGGGGTTCCACAAGGCATACTCTGGGGCTCCACGAGTCACAATGAGAAATCCAGAAGAAATAAATAAGTATGCAAAATGGATTCACATTCTCTATAAGTTTATAAGTTACAAGTATCTAAAGCTAATCGCCTCCCCCTCCCTATTCATTGAAAATTCTATTTATATATAATAACTTTACTTTGCAACACTTTTTAAACTTTTATTATAAAATAATAAAAGAATAATAAAACGTTTAAACTTTATATATATATACTTTCTACTAAATTGTGAATATTCTATTGTTTACTATCTCGGGTTCCACGAGTTAATTTTATACTCGTTAGTTTGCACAATGTCTTGCAAAACTGAATAGTTTTCTAATGGGCAATGCACCTTCTTTACATTTGTGGAAAACAACACCTATAATGAAAGAAAACGAACATGTTAAGAGAGTTGATGTTAAAATCTAAATTTAAGCAAGAACAGCTTCTTAATTTTCGGTTTCAAATTCTCTCTCAGGAAAATACACGGGATTTCTCGCACATCTATAAACATTTTTATACCAATTAGAACATTGTGTTTAAGTGAAAGATATTTTTCAGCGTAATGGCTACAAAAACAAAGTATAAAAGCAAATTAAACTCAGAATAAGTAATGCAATTGCACTTAATCTCAACAGATCTAGACTTCGACCGTGTGAAAAAAGGAAGCACATACCTCAGTTACTAAATATAATGCATGGATAGGTGACACTTAAATGAGTAAATTATGTTAACAAAATTAGATTAGAATTTTTTAATAATAAATGCAAAAACTTTTTTCATTGCTTGTACATGAAGTGCTTGTGACATGATTAATTTTTTTACTTTGAATTTACTTTTAAATATTACTTTGAGACATACTCTTCGACGTATGTGTTTGAAATTGGGTTCCACGAAAACACTTTCTAGTTCAAGTTGTTCTACGAAAGCACTTTAAGTTCTAGGGGTTCCATGAGTTGAAAAAGTTTGAAGACCACTGTCCTAAAGGAGTAATGCTAATATACAAAGTCTCGTTCCCAAATGAATTTCCTTCTCTCTCGTCATGCCCTCCTCTTGTAAAACAGACTTTTTTTTTCGTGCCAGCCAAACTAACACTGAATTTTTATGTTCAATAGAATTTTCCTGATTTTCTAAACAACTTGTCAAGTATTTCCTATTAGAAAAGTCGGTTGTGTATTGAGAATTTGTTTTAGAAAAAGTTTGCAGGTCAAACAAGAACTACAAATACTAGTTGAATAATATAGCCAAGATCTTTCCAGCACTTGGCCATTTTAAAGTTTTTTAATGAAATGATTATTCAAAAATGATCTCTCTTGTCCTTTGTATTCTCTTACCGAAGCAGAATATATGTTTGGATTTTTATTTTGAAAATAATTCATTTCACGTGTAGGAAACAATCGATAAAATTATTACTTAACGATTTAGGCCACGAACCCCTGTCAACGTATTTTTTAAACTCAAACCCAACATTTTGTAAACACTGATGTCCTCTGTCTGAACAATATATTTTTTAGAAGGCTGCTGGTCATCGAGATCTTGCATATTTTCCTCATTACTATTTGCTTGTTGTGTTTCTCCGTTTTCTTTGGCTAAGTTCCTTCCCCTTTCACTTCAGTGGCTTAGCGTACACCCCTGCATTACGGGAGGCCCAAAGCCTGTTTTGCTAAGTTTTTTTAATCCTTTGTAAGATCCGGTTTTAGGCCCAAAACCTGATTGCACCTTTTGCACAAAAATAAATGGCTACAGAAAAAGCGTCACTACGTTTGTATAAGTGCTCGATGCTCATCGGCACCGTCCTATGATAGAGCCTCTGTTTATTAATTATTAATATTCACGTATTCGGTGGTAAGGCGGAAGAACAAAAGTAAATTGTGCTCTTGCTTTCAAAAATAAAAATATATTTAGTAATTTCGGGTATTTTATTTTTGAAATGTATTTTTTATTGGTTTATTATTTTATTACTATTTTGATTGTAAACATCTTTTTATGTTTGTTATCTTCAATGGGGAACGGGGCCCCCTAGAACCCAGGGGGCCCTGGGCTGCAGCCCATTAAGCCCATACGTAGATCCGGCCCTGCTTGACAATGTTAAAAAATTATGAGGTCCGTCACCAATAGCCTCTGGATCAAATCTCTGTTAAACTCAAAAAATCTTAAACTTGTTATTCTCCTGAAAAAAGTTACTCAGTTTCATTCTGGTGTACAGCTCGTGGTCAGTGGCGGATTAAGTGGGTGTCAGACCTGGCGGCCGCCAGGGGCCCCCAGCGCTGGTAGAGGCCCCAAGCTTGTTGAGTGCAAAGGCCAGTG
Source organism: Trichonephila clavata (assembly GCA_019973975.1). Taxonomy (NCBI): domain Eukaryota; kingdom Metazoa; phylum Arthropoda; class Arachnida; order Araneae; family Nephilidae; genus Trichonephila; species Trichonephila clavata. Next base: position 238,089 of record BMAO01039570.1, read on the forward strand.
ACAAACAACCACGCCACCTTGAAACAAGAAATGAAAAGTAAACAAAGATACAATGAAACCCCCGCTAGAAATTTATCGAAATGCAAGAAAAATTCTAATGTAGAAAAACTTTTGAAAATATTTTTAACAATACTGATATCGAATGCATCAGGTGAATGATCTTTTTTAGTTTTAAAACATGTTAAAAATAATTTAAGAAGTACTATGGGAAAAAAGACAAAACTGAAGCTCTTAAGGAAGGTTTTCAATTTTTTTTTTTTAATTTATACAGTTAAGATTTTTCTTTAGCCGATGAGTTTTATTATAGCAATACATTTTACTTTGAGAATTCAAAGTAAGCGACTCTTTTCACTATTTTAGTTTTTCGACTCTTAAACCCATGGGCCTCAAACCTTTTACCGCCAGGGGCCTCTATCTATCTTAATCCGCCTCTGCTCGTGGTGATACTTAGATTCGCAATATAAAAAGCAGTATTAAAGATAGATTCGCAGGAAATCTATCTTTAAAACCAATAATGTTACTATAGAAGTAGTCGACTCTATTAAATATCTTGGGCTTATTATTGACAACCGGCTATCTCTTTCTTGGTTCCCTCAAAAAAAATTTTAAAACAGAGAATTTATTAACTGTCTCTTCAGTTTAATAGAATTTTGTTTTCCAAACCTAACTTTTTAAAATTTTAAATTGTGGTACTTAACTGTGATTGAACCTATCATTATCTGTGGTGCTGGAATTCGGGGTGGCTCGTCATATCCAAAAACTCAACGCCATTCAAAGAATTTATCTTTTAAAAATCACGAAGGGCCTTAGGACCTCACCCACAAACGTCTTACAAATCATATCCGGAACTCCCCCGATTCACCTTTCTGTTAATAAAGCTTTTCTTAAGGTATCCGACTACCCTAAAAACGTGAATTTTGCCAAAAATTGACAAATTTTTTTTATGATTTTATCTTATGGGCTATCTTATTAGCTTTATAAAAATACTAAGTTTATCATTTTACGTTTACTAGAACAAAAACTACAAGTGTTTTAGTAAAAGCAGATGTCATTACTTTAAGCAAGATATGTCATACTTTAAAACGTGTTTTACTCGAAATGCGATTTTTTTTAAAATAATCAAACGGGGTCAGCGATTGCTCAAAAAGTTTTGAACATAATTAACTGAATTTTTTTCTGTAAGTTTTGTATAATAGTAGAATTGTTTTAACCTTCAGATTTATCAATCACTGTTTTATTACAAAATTTACAGTCCCTTATGTGAATATAATCACTGTCTTTTTGAGCATTTTCATATAGTAACCGAGATAAAGTGCTCTAGTTTTTGTAAAAAAGAAAATATCTCTTATCCTGAAGGTCATTTCAAAATTGAATAATATAGCAACACATTAGATTGAAAAAATTGAAAATTTGCTAATAAACCTTTGGTGCAGAATGGGCCGCGTTGATGCGATTTTTTGTCAATTTTTACCAATTTTTTCCCATTTTAGTAATAATAATTTCTTTTTCTCTTCTAAATTTTAACACTTTTTTCTTAAAATGCACTAAAAAAATCTAAAAATAACAAAAAAATCCCCATATCTCTTTTTTTTAAAAAAAAAGTTGTCGCAACCAGTCGGATACCTTAAATACCGAATCTGGAAACTTCGAAACCTTGAGTTTAATAATATTATTGATTATTATTCGATTGAAAATTTTATTTCTCTCCACTCTGTGAAAGCTCGTAATAGAATTATTAATTTTAATCAATTGTAGGGCCTTTTATATATATGAGTGGAAGGTGTACATAGAGGCATCCAAAATTGGAACTGAGACCGGGTTCGAGGTGTGCATTTTTTATCGGGGTTTTCCCTGTATGGGACCTATACTTTTAAATTAAAACCCTACAATACTGTTTTACGTGCGGAAGTATCTGCAATATAATTCTCCGTCTTATGGCGGTTGCTAAAAATGTTAAAATTAATATTTACACTGACGGGAAAGAATTAATATTTACACTGTTCCAGGACGGGTCCTTGAACAAGGACCCGTCCTGGGAAAAGCTGCTATAGCTCATTTTAGACTTTTGACAGGTCATGGCTGTCTGTGAGAACGCATCTCTACAGAATTGGTATCTCCAACTCACTGGACTGTACTCTGTGCGACTCTGGTCAGCCTATGACCGCTGTATATTTGGTCGTGTGCCCTGCACTAATTAGCCTTAATTCAACTGTCGAAAAATATTGGAGGCACGTGCACTAATGGCATAGGTGCTATTGTAGTGTGTGCATTTGTAAGATACATAAATAAATATTTACACTGATAGTTTATCATCCATTCTTTTCCTTAAAAGTCCTAACAATAAATCTGCCTATCTTAATTTAATAAAGAATAAACTCTATGAACCGCAACTTTTATAATATTTTCTGGGTTAAGGCTCATAATGATAATTTTTTTAATGATATTCCATTTCATTTTGCTGAAGTCGCTGCTACTAATGGTGCAGAGGAGAGTGTTCTCAACCCTCACTCTTATGTCATCAAAATCCTTCAAAATAAATTAATTGAGGACTGGGAGAGTTGGTGGTCAAACTCTAATACTGGCTTACGAGTCAAATCCTTCTTTCCCAAAAACTTTCCATTTACGTCACGCAATTCTTAACAAACCATGACCCATTTGTTTCTTATTTGCATCGCTTCAAATTAAAAGCTACTCCCAGTTGTCTTTGTGGTTTTATTGGGGACGCTGACTATTATGTGTTCGCATGTCTTCAGACTAAGGATTTCCATTTGGTCTCTCCATCTCAAAATGCTAAAAAAGCCTGGTTTCAATCTATCATTAGAAATCCTTCCATTCACTCTAAACTAAAATCATGTATTAAAATTGCCTTTACATCCGGGATCAAATTCCTTAGGTGGGATTGGATCGGTACTCTTATGTGGTCATAAGCGATGGGTTTCCCCCCCCCCCCCCAAAGGTTTCCTGTCTCTTTTTTTTCTTTTTTGTACGTTGCATTTGTTTGTTTGTTTTTTATATTTTATGTTATTTTTTATGTGTCTGCAAGAATGCTGGGATAATGAATATTCTTTTTCCTTCTCTTACCTTTTATGTTCTTTATTATTATTTTCAGCTTTGTTGTGTGTACCTTGCAATAGCGTATGTATTTCGTTTTATTTACCTAAAATTTGTAATATGTAAATTTAATGTGTGCTACTTTGTATAAATTGTGAACTATGATTTTGCTCAATAAAGATTGAACGCGGGGTGGTTGTTTCCCGGGGATCGTTTTGTAGCTCTAAACTTCTTTCGGATTAGCTGGGTTCCCTCGGGCATTCCGCCAATAGCCTCTTGATACATTAGAATGCGACGTTACTAAAAATCAAGTTAAACTGTCTAATGTTAAAGAAAAGTCCGTTTCAAAAAGAAAATGCTTCGAAGATAAATAAATTTCCTTAGACACAAAATCCGAGTTATTCATCTTTGTTCGGTTCAATTAAATTTCTTCAGCATTTCGAATTGTCCCGCATATTTTTTAACTCAACACTTATTTTAAGCTTTATGTGATCTGAACAGTTACATTCTTATTGAACATGCATACACATACACATATACAATGTATGTGAGTATGTACAGTAGGGGTGTCAAACTCGCAGCCTGCATCGTACGTTTTTGCGGCCCGGCCAATATATCGGCACACATTAATCTATATATATAAAGGAGAAAAGCGACTCACTCACTGACTGACTGACTAATCACGATATCTCTGGAACTATTCAAACTACATACTTGAAATTTGGTAGACATGTTCCTTTCATAGAGTAGACATCAGCTAAGAACGGATTTTCCGAAATACGAAACGCAAGGGGCGTTACGGGGGTTAAGGGGCGTTATAAATAATTGTTTCCATGTTTAAACTACTCAATGTACAATTTTGAAATTGGGTTAGCAGATTCCTTTCATACAGTAGAGATCCGCTACAAAATGAGTTTGGTGTAAATCGTCCCCCAAGTGGCGTTGCAGGGGCTTAGGGGCGTTATAGATAATTATTTTCATTTTTAAACTATTTGACGCACTGTCTTTAAATTTGATAAATAGATTCCTTTCGTAGAATAATGATCAGTTACAAAACGGGTTTTGTGAAAACAGACTTCTAAGTGGCGTTGCGGGGGATTAAGGGGCGTAATAGATAAATATATCCGTTTTTAAACTACTTCACCTACCTGCTTGAAAATTGGTAGGTAAGTTTCTTTCATGGAGTAAATATCCGCTACAAAATGGGTTTTTTAAAAATTGACCCCCAGGGGGTGTTGCGGGGGTGGGGGGTTTAAGGGGCGTTATAAATTCCGATTTTTTAACTATTAGACGTACAGTCTTGAAACTTAGTAAGCAGATTCCTCTCATAGGGTAGAGATACGCTACAAAATGGGTTTCGTGAAAATTGCCCCCAAGTGGCGTTGCGGGACTTAAGGGGCGTTATAGATAATTATTTCCATTTTTAAACTATTAGACGCACAGTCTTTATATTTGATAAATAGATTTCTTTCATAGAGTAGAGATCAGCTATAAGAAGGTTTTGGGAAAACAGACCTCTAAGTGGCGTTGCGGGGGATTAAGTGGCGTAATAGATAAATATTTTCGTTTTTAAACTACTTGACCTACCTGTTTGAAAATTGGTAGGAATGTTTCTTTCATGGAGTACATATCCGTTACAAAACGGGTTTAGGGGAAATTGACCCCCAAGGGGTGTTGCGGGGGTTAAGGGCAGATATAAGTAATTATTTCTATTTTTAAACTATTAGACGCACAGTCTTGAAATTTGGTGAGCAGATTCCTCTCATAGGATAGAGATACACTACAAAATGTGTTTTGTGAAAATAGACCCTAGGTGGCGTTGCGGGGGTTCAAGGGGCGTTATTGATATTTTTTTTGCATTTTTAATTTATTGGACGCACAAATTTTGCTAAGCAGATTCCTTTCATAGAGTGCAATTCCCCTACAAAATGGGTTTTGTTAAAACAGACACCGAAGTGGCGTTATAGATAATTATCCCCATTTTTAAACTATTAGACGTATAGTCTTGAAATTTGATAAGCAGATTCCTTTCGTAGAGAACCGCTACAAAATGGGTTTTGCGAATATCAACTACCAAGTTTAATTTCGGGAGATTAAGAGGCGTAATCGATAAATATTTCCATTTTTAAACAATTTGATCATCCTGCTTGAAAATTGGTAGTCATGTTCCTTTCATGGGATATAATTCCTCTAACAAAGAGTAAAACGAAAATTGACCCCTAAGGATGGTTGCGAGGGGTCAAGAGGAGTTATAGGAAAAAATTCCTGTTTTTAATTGTTAGACCCATATACCTGAAATGTGTTAAGAAGTTTCTTTTTGTTGAATAGGGATCCACTAAGAATGTTTTTAACGGAAATCAACTCCGGGGGGGGGGGGTCCTTTTTTCGAACTACAAGGACTATAATAATGAAATTTGGTTTGCATTTTTCTTTTGTTGAATTGAAATCCGCTAAGAGAGGTTATTTTGGAAAACGGCCTCTCAACACACGGGATTACGGGGATATTGATAGTAAAACTTTTGTTTTTTTCTGTTTGATTTAGACTTGAAATTTGGCTTGCATGTTCAATTTACGGAGTAGAGATCCACCGCGAAAATTGGTTTTGCGGGAATCCACTTGGTTTTTGGGTTATGAAAGAGCAAACATCATTCTATACTTCATTTTTAGAGATTTTTTAGAAAATACAAATTAGATGAGTTTGCCCTTTTTATTTATCAAGAGGTGACAGTTACAGGTCTAAGTATATTTTTCAATACAATCGAATTCTTAATGCTAGGACTTAGATATCAATAATTTATACATATATATAAGCAGTAAAAATTTATAAAACATCATGAAATACCCAGCGAAGCGG